>VZQC01008895.1:797048-845193 GCA_009823505.1 Rhizomys pruinosus
TTTCTATTACTCTTCATAACCCCTATGTAGTCTTCTTCAATTGTGCTCATAGAGAATGTAAAACACCCATTGAACTTCTACAGATTAAAAAAAAACAGCGGACAAGAAAGGGTAACATTAAAAAGTATTGGTAGAGCCAGGGTGTGGTGCATGCCTTTATCCCAGCACGCAGGAGGCCAGAGGCAGGCAGATCTCTTGAGTTTTAAGGCCACAGGCTGGCTACGAAGTGAGTTCCAGGACAGCTGGGGCTGGCAGGAGACCCTGTCCTCAAAAAGGGTCTTTTCGAGACAGGGTCTCCCTGTAGCCCCAGATGTCCTGGAACTCACTCTGTAGACCAGGCTGGCCTTGAACTCACAAAGATCCACCTGCCTCTGCCTCCCAAGTGCTAGGATTAAAGGCGTGTGCCAGCATGCCCGGCCTGAGACTGGGAAATTCTTAACTTTTCCACTCAGCTCCACCACAAGCCTAGGACCAGAGGAATGTGGAACCATGGCTCAGGCTTTGGGGCCCAAGCTCCATGCTCATGGGAGGGGGCCTCAGCTCTAGGCTCACAGGAAGAGACCTCAGAGCAGGCTCAGAGGAGGAAACTATAGTTCGTGATCACTGGAGGGGATGCCAGCTCCAGCTCACGGGAGGTAAGAACATGGGAGGGTCCTCAGCTCTAGGTTCATGTGACCAGACCCCACCCAGCTCCAGGCTCACAGGAGGCAACCACTGCTCCAGGCTCCTGATTTTAATTAACCTGGTTCCCACTATTTTCATGTCTCTACCACTCAGTGGACATGATTATACTTATACTTAAGAGGGAGCATTTTGGCTTCTGTGCAGTAAATGGAGACAACAGTTATTTGTTATTTTCTCGCTACTGGGACATCAAAATGGGTGGAAACAATTTTCACTCTTCCTCAAGGAGACAGAGGGACCCTGTGACTTGGGGGTTGTTTGTTTATGCTAAGGTTATAATTTGCTTTTTTGGTGCTTGAGGTTTTCATCTTCTTCCTTCTCAGTATGAGACGTCTTCTTACTTGAGTCACATTTTGCCAAGCACCACAACCACCACCATTTCAGCTTTCTAGACATTTTCTTTACTTGCAAAGTCCATACTCACCTGCACCCAGTCATCAGCCCTTGTCCTCCTTGGGGTCGGTTACCTGGGTGATGGCGGCTGGGCACCTATGGGTCTGTGCCTCCGTGGTTGCCAGCAGGTCTGGACAGACCCTGCAGAAGAGGCATAAGGAGTGTTGTAGGGAGCTTTTGTCGCCTCCTGGAAATGTGAACTGATGGGCTCTAGACCCCTAGAGGAACAGAACGAGGCCCAGCAGGGGGCCCAATCTCCTTATTTCATATAGACTATGCCTTACAGTAGCTTTGTTCGTTGTTTACAAACTACTGCATACTCCCTTTGTGAATATATAAGTAAGTAGGGATATGTTTTCTTCCAGATTTAAATTGCCACCCATTTATTTTAATGTATCTACTCTATCCACTGTGAAGACAGCCTTCTCATCTGCTGAAGGGACATCCATTTAACAACCGAGACACAGAATGACCATCATTATGTGAATGACGCCTTGCCCTCAGGTTTCCTCTGATAGCTCAGATGCTGACATATACACATCTAACATGCAGCCATGTTACTGAAATGAGAATTGGACTGATGCAAACTCTGTCTCAGTAGCACCAACGAGTAACAGTCAGGACTACAGGCCCTTAACACGGAAAACCATTCTTGGCTCTCACTGTATGGACACTGAAGTCTTCCTGGATGGCAGAGGGAGGAAATAACTATAACAGAATCATTTGTTTTGAGCTTTCTCAACTCAGCAGCAGATGCTTCTGGTTCTAGGCCCCTTCCTGCCTGCCAAATTTGTCAGATGAATCTGCAGAAGTGAGGATCTGTTGCCATTTTAGGATCAAAAGGCATACTTCCACCTGCTGTCATGTGTCTGATCCTAAACAGGCACCAGGTGATTAGATGTGACAGATATCATATCCAACCCAGGAATCATTTCCTGTCACCTAGGAACCAGCCATACCTTCCTCCTTGTATTCAGACAGATCCAATCCAGGAATTGCCCACGCAAGATCCACTCTACATCTTTGCACAGGTCATACACATTTCTAACCAAATGTATGTAGATTGTTAATGATAAAACAAGCAAACAGCATTAAAAGAGATAGAGCTATTGGGAATATACTAAGGAATGTCCCCTTGATAGCTCTTCAGCAATTTATTTACCTAATTTAGACCATGTAACTTTCCGAGAGCCAATTTCCTTAGATGGTATTGATTAGCTGGTCTTATCAGGGGACAGAGAATGCATGCGGAATACATGTATGGCAGAAAATAATTGAACTGCTCCCTTCCTCAATGATATAGCTAATATCCTTGTCTTTAACTTTCTCAGAAATGGTAATAATATCTCCTCCCTGGATATAGTATCATAGGTCAGTGTTCTGGTTACAATTATAAAACTGAGTTCATTATTTTGGTGGAGAGTGTGGGTTATGCACTGAGATGGACATGGTGGGAACAATTTGTTTCTGCTGAGAAGACTAATTTGACTTGGAGTAGATCAAATGCTCCAGCTTTTTCATTGGGATGGAATGGCATAAGTAACTGTCTTCTTAGACAGAATCTCTATCTAGAGCAGCTTCTGTCTCTCCAAGTGGTTATTCCACAAAGCATCTCAATTGTGGCAGCCTTGAGGTCACTGTTCTCTACAGTTTTCCAAGAGCAAGTGTTACAGGAAACCAGGCAGCTGCTTCCTGGTCTTTTATGACACCACCCCGAGAGCAGATAGCATTGCTTCCAACCCACTGCAGGTTCAAGTGCTCTCAGATTCAAGAAACAGGGACCAAGGCCATGTGTGGTGATGCACACCTTTAAATCCCACCACTAGGGAAGCAAAAGCAGGAATCTCTGTGTGCTAGTCGAATCAGGAAAGTACCAGAAGTGTTGAAGAAGTGATTCAAGAAATGAACAAAACAGTCCAAGGCACATAGTCAACAGACTATGCTGGGACAACTAAGACTCTGTCTCTCAATCTGACTGCCAAGGTAAACTTATCTTAACCAAGATACAAAGTGGTCTTTATCTACTAAGGAGCTACAGGACTAGGAATTAGACTGTTCACACTTTAGTAGTGTTATGAGGTGGTCAATTTCTCCCCAAAGTTGGGGCTGAAATAAATCGATTCTGAAGCTAAAGTAATTTATATTCATTATGATAATGTGCAGGTAAATACAGTTAAGTGCTTTCATTCATTATCTCATTTAAATGGCCTGCTAATTCTCCTAATTGCTACAAAGAGCCTTTCTAATCTAGATCAGTTACCCCCCCAACCAAAATCCAAAGCATTCCAAAATGTGAAACATTTTGAGCACCCACAAACTAAGCATCAACATCTGTCTCCCCATTTCCTTTCTGTAGACACAATGCAACTGGTTACCTCACTGTCCTGCCACCATATCTCCCCCTCCATGATGGAGACTGTACCTTCAAAGGCCAAAATAATTCTTCTTTCCTTCTCTGGTATTTTGCCACCGCAACAAGAAAAGGATTTGAATACCATCCCTAAGAGATCACATTATGTATATGCAAACATTCCAAATCCCCCCCCAAAAAATAATCTGAAATCCTAAATATTTCTGGTCCCAAACATTTTGGACAAGAGACACTCAACTGTAAACATGTCTGCACAAAGATGCTCTTTGTAATGTTCTTTACAAGAAAAAATAACTGTAAGCGACCTAGTAAGACAACCTGGAAGAAAAAGGTACAAAGAGGTATAATATATTCATATATGTAATGAAGTTATTGTAAGTTTGTTTCTTTACTATTTTATTATTTTTATTTTATGTGTATGCACATAATGTTTACATGTGTGTAAGTGCACCTGTGTCATCCGGTGCTTGCAGAAGTCAGAAGAGGGTATTGGATCCCCTGGATCTAAAGAAAACAATGATTATTAGCCACAATATGGGTTCTGGGAATTGAATCTGGGACCTCTGTGAGAGCAGTCAGTGCTTTTAACCACTGAGCCATCTCTCCAGCCCCAGGTTTATTTCTCATTCATTATTAAATTCTTATAACACAGTGCTCTTAATGATACAAAATGCATTGAAAACATACTAAAAGCACACTGATGCGTGGAAGCTTTGATTCAAGAAGGAAGAATTCAGATTTGCTTATAAATATGAGTAGAAACAACAGAAATGTTTTATACAGAAGAGGAATAGGATGAAATTTGCACTTAAAACCATTTTTGTTATCTCTATGATAGGTTGTTTTGTCCCTTCAAAATTTTCTACAGTAAAACATGCAATATCTTTAAGAGGTAAAAAAAAACAAACATGATGAAAACTAATGTCAGAATCTTTGCTTTGCGATTTCTTCAACAACTCCCTAAAATAACCCATTCTAGGGGAAGAATATCAAGAAGAAACTTCACGACTTGTAAACAAAGATGCGACAGGAGTTCTAAATACTCCATTTTCACCCTTCGGCACTGAGGATAAAGTCATTTTTATGGGGCGGACAAATGAACCAAGAAAACTAGGTCCTGCTTTGCTTCTAAGTTGCTACTCAGGAACGTGCTAAATAAATCCCTGTCTAGGGGAAGAGACAGCTGACCCCCATCTACTTGGTTTCCTTTTCTGGAGCTACTTATGCTATGCAGTGACCCTTGTCCTCCCAGGAGACAAAGTCTTAGTACCTGTCACATCCATTCAGCACCAAAAGCTCTGAGACAAGAGTTACAGCAAGAAGTCCTCAGCATCTCCCCTGGAACAGTTCAGTCCTCCACTCAAAATAGGAAAAAGTTACCTCCAAGGTACGGTCGAGGTACAGGGAAAGCCACATTCCTCCAGGTCTCATTCACCTTCCTGCTACAATCAATCACCTTGTCTTAAAGAAGCCGGCTGTTCTTATCAGACAGCTGCCAAAACATGAAGAAGAAGAAGAAGAAGAAGAAGAAGAAGAAGAAGAAGAAGAAGAAGAAGAAGAAGAAGGAGAAGAAGAAGGAGAAGGAGAAGGAGAAGGAGAAGGAGAAGGAGAAGGAGAAGGAGAAGGAGGAGGAGGAGGAGGAGGAGGAGGAGGAGGAGGAGGAGAAGAAGAAGAGGAGACTTGAACATGGTTTACCAAATGATAGAAGGACTGAGTCTGTAGGATCTAGGACACCAGGAGCCAGTGGGAAGAAATACCAAAGTTAAAAAGAAATCACTAAAGGCCTATGTGGTGGTGTACACCTTTAATTCCAGTACTAGGGAGACAGAGGCAGGTGGAGCTCTGTGAGTTCAAGGCCAGCCTGATCTACCAAGCAACTTCCAAGCCATCTGGCACTACATGGATACCCTGTCTCAAAAACACCAAAAAAATTACTGAAGTCTGACAACTTTGGGCCCAAGAATGAGGTATAGAGGGGCCAGGTCTCGAGGCTTACTTTTGGGCTGCTGGCTTTGCCTCCTGCTTCCTTGATGACCTTGGGCAAGGTACACAGTCTCTCTGGCCTTAGTTTCCACACGTACAAGACAAGGAGGATGACAGCTATTCTTTTGGATGGATGCACTGCCCAGAAAGACAATCCCAGGGAGTGCATGATAAATTGGAGTCTGGGGGCTCCATTCAACACAGCTGGCAAGCTCTTAATGCAGTTCCTGCCCTCATTTTAGAACAGAAAAACTGAGTGCTAGGATCATTGCTCACTCAGTGAAACTCTGGCAATTTTGCCACTGCAGTTACTACCTTAAATGATGGGGAAGTCCTGCAAACGACCTCCACAGCTCCAGACGCTCTTCACCATCACGACATGGAAGCATAGTCATATATTTTGCAAGTGTTTTCAATAAGCACTAAACAGGGAGATTATTTTTAAACTTTATCACATTTATTTTATGAGTTTGTGTGTAAAAGGGTGTGGGTATGTCACTGTATACATGTGGAGGTGGAGGTCAGGGTGTAGGCATGTATACATGTTGATGTCAGAAGACAACATGCAGAAGTTGATTGTCTCTTTCCATTCTTTCCATCATGTTCGTCCTGGGATCAAACTCAAGTTGTCAGGCTTGACAGCAAGTACCATTATAACACAATCATCGCTCTAGCCCTTAAAAGGGAGATCCTATTTAACGCACACACACACACACACACACACACACACAATTAATCATAGAGGTCTATTTAACACACACACACACAATTATTCATAGAGGTGAAATAATTTGAATGTCTTTTAACTGAGAGTTTAATAACTTAGAGATTAAACACAATAGATTCCCGGTGCATGAAAATTTATAAAGTATCCATGTGAAGTACATCTCTCTGTTCTCTCTCTCTCTCTCTATCTCTCTCTCCACACACACACACACACACAAACACACACACACACACACACACACACACACACACATACACACACGTATATATTTGTATGAGCAATGGGGAGGTAGAAAGTGTTTTTATATGAAATGTTTTGTACAGATGACCAAATTCTTTACTTTGAAAGATTCACAGCCTATTTCTAAATGACAGGTCATCTTTCACTTGTTTTCTCCTTCTTAGGTTGCTTATTGTAATTTTTCAAATTTTTCAATAAAATGAAATTAAAAATGTTCTTGTTTGGTCCACCAGATCAGACACACACACACACACACACACACACACACACATAGACACAATATTGATAGGAATTTTAGACTCTGGTAGTGGGAGAGAGAGATAGAGAGAGAGAGAGAGAGTGAATTGCTATAAGTGTGTGCCCATACATGCATGGGAGTATTGAAGAAAAGACAGCCATATTATACTAAAAGTTTAAAATTAAGAAGCATTAGAACTCTAATGCTGATAAAAGGTTTTTTTTACAAATTTCCACAACTGGTCACACACACAGATGAACTCTCTGAGAGATACCCAACCCTAAGTGACACATCTACAATGGAACCTCTAAAGCTAAGGTTTACAAAACTAGTGGAACAAGGAGTAGAGAGAATACTGATGTGCCTTCAACTCTCATCAACAAAACTCCCTCATGCAACAGAGGGCAATAAACACAAAGGGCCAAAAATGGCCAAAGCATAGAAAATAAGAGTCTGCAGACTGTGGATCCTTAGACAGGACTCCCATATTAAACTTTACCCACCCAGGGATCAGGGACCATTGTGGAAGAGGGGGCAAGAAGATGGTAAGAGCCAGGGGAGGAGGTGCGTGACCACATGGATACAGAGTCTTACAGGCTCCTGGGGCCTTGTGCATATGAACTTGGTGACAGCTTTCACATGACCCATGCAAACACAGGCAGACAAAATCCCAGCATAGAATTGTGGAAATGGGTAGCAAACCCCAATCTTATCTGAAAAACTCATGGGTGGCTATTACTGCTGGGTGAGGAAGATCTGATCTTCATTGAGGGAATAACTCTAGACAGTTTAGATAGGCTATTTATCATTCTTTTTTTATGTTTTCTTCTATGACTGTAATAGTTTTGTATTTTGCATTGAGGGCTATGAGCCATTTCAAGTTGGACATTTTGCATTTGGCCATGAGCTGGTGGGTTAAGGTTTATTGCTTTGCATAACCAATCCCCAGTGGATGAATGTGCATTGAAGGACATCAGCGGATACTAACTTGACATGGTAGGCCTTAACATAAGTGACAGAATGCATGAAATCCGGTGGGGGGGGGGGTGCTATGGAAGGGTGCTGATAAAAATTCGCTGTTGCAGAACTAAGATGTTATGTATGAGTGTCCCACCCAACTCTTGGTCAAAGAGCCCACCAAAACTGTATATTAAAGTGCTTTGCATAACCAATCCCCAGTGGATGAATGTGCATTGAAGGACATCAGCGGATACTAACTTGACGTGGTAGGCCTTAACATAAGTGACAGAATGCATGAAATCCGGTGGGGGGGGGGGTGCTATGGAAGGGTGCTGATGGGGAGAGGTATAAAGATGACTAAGATGTTATGTATGAGATATACAAAACTTCAATAAAAAATAAAAACTATAATGATGATGTAAGGTAGCTAAAATATGGCTACTTCTGACTGATTGGAGCTTTCCTACCTGGGTTCCTACCATCCACTTGGCCTGCCTTGTAGGCACTGCAGTAACTGAGGGTGTTCAGGAATGTGAGCAGTCAGGGCAGTATCCCTGGAGGGGAGAGCCTATGTGAGGAGCAGCTCCCGTTGGGAAGTCCTTGCTGGTTCACTCGCCATGTGTCCTTGTTTGATGTTTGCTGACTTCAGAAGGAAGTTTGGTAAAACAGAAGCAAGCTCGTGTGGCTGCTTTCGGCATATTACACCAACCATCTGCTCCCACACAGAGAAGGTCTGATTAATGAGGGAAGCCAAAGGACTCTGGAGAGCCCATCACAGCCCGGAATTTAGTTCCTTTAGCTTCTGAGCTTACAGAGCAGTGGTCATTTCTGATTGGGCTCAGCTCACTCCATTCAGTAGAGGTCCTTATCCCAAAGGTGTGTGCAAGATAGATAGAGCTCATTTTCCAAGAGTAACAAATGTAGTTGGCAATTGAGAAAGATAAGGAAAATTGGGATGGTGGTGGTATGGTTTATGTTAAATCAAACTGTCCATGTGAGTAGGAAGCAAAAATGTCATGAGTTTTTAATGTGACAACATGTCACTCCATGTTCACTCTCCCCTGTCAAAGGGGAACTAACTGTTGGGAAGTAAACGTCACCATGAAGCAATATACAAAATAAGAAGAGAAAAGGGCTGGGAGTGTGATACAGTACTTCTAGCTCTTTGTGCTATTGTGTTTCTATACAACCAGTGCCTTTTCCTTGTTAGAGAAATCATATCACCTTAAAGTAATGATAGGATGATTGAGATAGCACACTGTGCTGACATAAAAATAAACAGAGCAGTAGAGTAGAATAACTAATTCAGGGATAAGACCCACACCTACCTTCCAGGGCCATGTGTGGAACTGTGTGCTTGAACATCTCCCCTGGAGCCTATTAGGCTCACAGTGGTTACTAAACTGCTAGAAGTGACCACTCTCCCCCATCCCAGAGTCTATATCGCTACCTGATTCTAAAACTGAATAATTACCTCTCCAGATGGAAGCCAAGGCAATTTATCCCACCCTTATAACGAAAAGGTCTTTTCTGCTGATCAACTTGGGTTCAAGATGTTCTTGCCTCTGGTATTTTCTGTAGCTAGAAAGACTTTAAGAAGCTTTCCTCTGGCAGTTAAAGACAGATTTACAAAAAGGATCAGTCAGCATATACTTTCATATATTTATATTAATTAACACTAAATAAAATTTAAAATCTACTTTCCCCATCACACTGGCCATATTAGATTTGTAAACAAAACAAAAAACACATGAATATGGAAAGGGGCTCAAAGGGAGCAAAGGGGGTTGATGGGATGGGAGGGGGACAAGGGAGAGTGGGAGGAAAGAGAGTAATCAGAAAGCGGTGTATGCATATATGAAAATATCCAATAACAAAAGTTTAAAGTAGTCATTAAAGAATGAAATTGACTTTTAAAAGGCCCACACTTCCATGATCAACCTATCTGCAGCACAATTATCAGAGAATTCAGAAAGGAGAGGATAAATTCTTCAGCAATTAGCGCTGGAGCCATTGATTATGCAAAAACAACAAGCTTTTAACCATTAGCTTATGGCCAAATGTTAAAAGTTCAAGTTGGAATGGGCCCATACCCCTCAACACAAAATACAAAACTCTTACAGTTCTAGAAGAAACGTAAAATAAATGATAAATAATCTTGGCAAATTTCTTTTAAATATGTAAAAAAAACACAGAAAGTGTCCAGATATGTAAACATTGACAAATTAGGCATCATTTACATTAAAATTTTTACACCCAACAAAATGCTAGTCATGGCATAAACCAGGAAAAATTAGTTGCAAACCATTGATATGATACAGGATGTCTTTCCAACCCAAGCATGATAATACAGGTTGGTTATAGGAGGCAGAGGCAGAGGGATCAAGAGTTTGAGGCCAATCTGGGCCACAGAGAAAGACAGTCTCAAAGAACCAAAACAATACAGAAGAATATGTCTTTGTAGAATACCTATATTCTTGCAATTTCATAAGGAAAAGGAACAATCCAATAAAATGGACAAAGTATTTGAATAGACACAGCATCAGAGAAGACATGCAGCAGGCAAGTAAGTCCATCAAGTTATCACAGCATCATTAGTATCTAGGGAAATTAATAGCTCCTTCTGCAGACCCTCTAGAATGGTAATCACAGGAAGTGTTAATGAGGAGATAGAACAACTGGGATTCTCACATACTGTGAGCACGAAAAGGAAAGGGTGCAGCAGCTGGAATACGGCTTTGCATTTTCCTCATTAAAGTTAAACATACTAATGGACATAACGAAAGGACTATACTCATGTATGATATTCACAAAATAAAAATAAATAAATACAGTTAAACATATCTTCATCCAATGACTCACTAATCCTACTGCACATTCACCCATGACAAGAAAAAAACACACACATAATCCATATGATTAGATTTGTAGCAACTTTTTTTCTACAATTCTTAAAAGTTGGAAGCAATAGAAATGTCACTCAAGGGGCTGGAGAGATGGCGCAGCAGTTAAGAGTACCAACTGCTCTTGCAGAGGAACAGGGTTCGATTCTCAGCCCCCAAATGGCAGCTAACAATCATCTGTAACTCCAGTTCCAGGGGATCCGACACTCTCTTTTGACCTCTACAGGTATTGCATGACACAGGTGCACCAACCTACATGTAGACAGTACACTCATACACATAAAAAAATAGTAATAATAAATAAATAAAATTAAAAAAAAGAAATGTCACTCAACTAATGAACAGGGAAACAAGTTGAAATATATCTACAAACTACTATTCAAAGTTGATACATAGAATACGCTCTGATATAAACATAACAGAATGGATGAATGCAAAACCTAGGCCAAGCAGAAGACACAAGAAGTAGAAGACTGCGTGATTCCATAACATGGAATCCCATGTCAGAATGGAGTGGTGGAGAAGTAAAGGAAGAAGAGCCATGGATGTCCCTGGGCAAGAGTTTTGGCAGAGGATGTCAGTTCAAAGGGCAGGCAGAAGCTCTTGAACAGGAAAGAGGCCATTTTACCTTTTCAGTGTTTCTAGCTACATTGCTACATGGATTTTTGAAGACTCTGTCAAGTATATCTTACACTTTATTTATTGTGTGTATGTGTATAAAGATGCGCGTGAAACAGCACATATATGGAGCTCAACAGTCAGCTTGTTAGAGCTGGTTCTCTCTTTCCCGCCTCGTCCTGTACATGCCAGGATCAAATTCAGGTGGTCAGGCTTGGTGGCAAATTCCTCTACCTGCTGAGCCATCTTGAGACACACACACACCCAGTTACATTTGTTTTTTTAAATGTTTAAGTTCTACGGTATGTAAAGAAAGCCTTAAGAAAACTATTTTTCTTTTAAGGGATTAGAACACAGAAATTATCATCTCTTAAATGTATAAACTGCTATTCTTAGGGAGCACTCATTTTTTTTTCGAAATGGATCTGAATTTTCAAAAAGAAAATAAATTTCAAGATTTTGTTTTTATTGATGTGCTGCTGTCTATGTACATTAGTGCCTCTGGTAGTTTGAATGAGAAGTGCCCCCCACCCCGTGCTCAAGTATTTGGAGACTTGGTCACCAGCTGGTGACACCATTTAGGGAGATCACAGAAACTTGAAAAAGGTGTAACCTTGCTGGCTGCTGACAGAAGCAAGTCACTGGGAGCCAGCTTTAAGAGTTCATAGCCTGACCCCCACTTGCAATTCACTGTCTGCTGGGTGTTTGCTGTTGAAGATGTGAGCTCCCAGCTTCTTGTTCCTGCAGACTTCCCTGCCTTCCTGCCATTATGGACTCCACCCTCTGGAACCCTAAGCCCAAATAAACTCTTCCTTAAGTTGCCTTGCAAGAGCAGTGTCCCTTGGTAACATGAGAAGAAAAATGTGAGCTCCCTGGGAGAATCAGGGTCACCTCCTCCAAACACCTGTGGGAAGATGAATGAAATCAAGGTCAAACATTGGAGGTTACACCAGGGAGAATCACTGCCTAGCTGGACAGTATATTTTACAGCACATAGCACCAGAGTCCCTATTAGAACAGGATTATAACCTTTGCCTGAGTTAAGATAAAAGGATTTCAAAGTTCTTTTTATGCTTCAAATAAGTATAGAATTGTGAATTACTCTACTATGAACTTTTAATAACATTTCTCTCTCTTTTTTTCACTCTTTTCTTCAGAAGTCTGTCACTACCTCTTTCTCCTCCTTCATATTCTTTCACTAAGATCAGCATGAAGTAGAAAGAAGGTGTTCAAGTAAGTCGTGAATGGCTCACAGTCCTCTGAGTAATGGCATACATTTTCCTCTTAAAATTTTCATAACTACACTTTACTTTTTTCTCATCTGACTTAGTACCTTTAAGTTAAAACTGAAAAAAGAAAAAGAAGAGGAGGAGGAGGAACTGGAATTAAGAACAGTTGTCAGCTTCCATGTGGGTTGTGGGAACTGAACCCAGGTCCTCTACAAGAGCAGACAGTGCTCTTAACCATTAAGCCATCTTTCCAGCCCCAATATGTGGTTATTTTTGTCTATGAAATATCACCGTCAGATAAAGAGCTAGGATGGCCTTGTACACTCATGAAGCAAGAGACATGTGCTTGCCAATGGTCAGCACTAAATATGGTATTCATTTTCGATGGGGAATAAAAGACATGACAGGAGAAATGTGAGAGAAGTCCCTTATATAACTAGTTTTCATTATTTATTTATTTATAGTGTGTGTGTGTGTGTGTGTGTGTGTGTGTGTGTGTGTGTGTGTACAGCAGAGCACACCCTTAGCTGTTGCTCCTCGGAAGCTATCCACCTTTACTTTCTGTCTTTTTGTGACAAGGTCAACCTGTAGCCCCAGCTGGCCTAGAATTCACTATGTAGACCAGGCTGGCTTCAATCTCACAGAAATCTACCTGCCTCTGCCTCCCCAGGGTTGCCATTAAAGACATGCCATCAACCCTCACTCTGCTCATTTATTTTTGAGACAGGGTCTCTCATTGATCTAGAACTGACAAAATATAAACTATACTAGGCTGCCTGACCAGTGAGCACCGGGGATGCACCTGTCTCCATCTCCCCAGTCCTGGTCTTACAAGCTTATACCACGAAACCCCACATTCTTTACCTGGGTTCTAAGGCTTGAAATCAGGTTTTCATTCTCATGCAGCTAAGGTCCCAGCCTCTCACCTAATTTTCAGTGCTCTGATGAATCATCCAAGGAAAGTGTTCTGTTTCATTGATTCTGCAGTGTGAGTGACAGAACCCCAGATTCTAGAAACAGAGAGCTGAGTAAGCTTTCTTCTATGGATGAGGGTGTGGGCAATGGTAATGATGGTGAGTTTGATGGTTAATGTCTACACCTATAGTTACATCTAACACAGACATGAGACATTCAGTACATGAAATGAAAAATATAAACTGTTCGTGTCTACCCTTGAAAAATCTCTCTGAAGTTGCCACATGGGTAATGAAAATGCTCTCTTGAGCCAATATGTCCAGACCTCCTCAACTGAGCAGCAAACAATGTACTTGGCTTGCAACCACAGGTCATGTTCCTGAGAAATAAATGGGCACACTGCACAATCACAATGAACACGTGAATGTATCAGGCAGCTGAACAGAGGACAATTCCTGCCTCCCTTTACCCGTTCCTCATCCAGGGTGAAACAGCAACTGAACTCCCTCCCTTCCCTTCCCTCACTCTGTCTACAACTATGTGCACCTCAGTAAAGAAAGAATGTGAGGACACAGTGTTCCATCTTCAGAGGGTCCTAAATTCCTTTCTGCAAATTCTCTTCATTTTTGTCTCTTGTCTGATTTACTTTAATTCTTCCAGAAGCAGGAGACGAGCTACAGACAGGTTTCCCCCACTTAGGATATAACCAAGATTGATACAAAAGAAGGCTGTAATAAGTCTTTTCTCAGTTATATGATTAATGTACTCTGAGGCTTAGGAAAAAGCTGGTAATTGGGAGGATTTAAGAGTTTGTCCAGTGAATTCGTTGCTGTCAGAGACAATTCACCATAGCACTGAAGGAGCCCACAGCAGCCCTTTGGAGAGCAAGAAATGGCCATAAATCTAAACAAGAAAATATCTGAGTTTTGCTACTGTGTCACATAAAATATCTCTTCTCAGAGCTAGAGGTATTTTTCAAAACTAAGTTGGAGCCATGGCTGTGAATAAAGCCAGGTTTCTTCAAGAGTGATAGAAACATCTAATGAGACTCCAAGCTCAACCTGTCTTAGAAATTCTAATACTCAGTAAGAACTTGTTTTTGTGCTCATAAAAATCATATAATTAGCTTATTTTTTTTATTCCTAGGCTAAGATTGTAGTTGGTGGTAGAGAAGCAGAATACTGAATGAGAGAGGAACTCCTTGATCAGAGGGTGAGCCTGAAGACCAGCAGGCTGCAGTGTTTCACAAGTTGTTCTCATCCAACCCACATAGTGTGCCTAAGAGAAGTTTTAGAAATGTTTGAACTAATTACTCATCTACAAGGAATGGAAGTTTCATATTTTCTGAAAAGGAATTATGGACTGGGAGATAGCCCATTTGGCAAAGCGCTTTCCTCGCAGCACCATAACCTGAATTCTACCCACAGAACACATATAAAATAGCTATGCCTTGTGATGTTTTCTTTAATTGATTTAAAATAATTTATTTATTATTTGTTTTATGTGCCTGAGGGTGTATTAGTCATTTTTCTCTTGCTGTGATAAAACCACCATGACCAAGTGAACATACAAAAGGAAGAGTTTATTTGAGCTGATGATTGATGGTTCCAGGGAATCAGAGTTCATTGTGGCAGGAGGCGTGGTGGCAGGAGCTGGAGCAGAAAGCCGAGATTCACGTCTTCAAACAGGCACGAGAAGCAGAAAGAGAGCAACTGGAGACCAGCAAGGCTTGTTGAACTCTCTAAGCCCACCCCATCACATACTTTCTCTAGCATGGCCACACTTTATAAGGCCTCCCAAAACAGCGCCACTAACTGAGAATAAAATGTCTGAATACTTGAAGCCTATGGGGGACATTTTCATTCAAACCACCACAGAGGGTATTGCCTGTATGTATGTAAGTGCACCTATGTCGTGCAATACCAGCAGAAGCCAGAAGAAGGTGTTGGATCCCCTGGAACTAAAGGTACAGATGCTTGTTAGTTGCCATGTGGGTGCTGGGAATCAAGCCCATGTCTTCTGCAAGAGCTCCTAACCACTAGACCATCTCTCCATCCCTGGTAAAATATGTTTATAGCCCAGATTGCAGAGACAGGTGGCTCTCTGGGGATTGTTGACCAGGAAGCCTGGCTTACTTGGTGAGCTCCAAGCTAATGAGAGATCCTGCCTTTAAAAAGAAAATGGACAGCCCCTAAGGAACAATACCCAAGACTGTCCTCCGAGCTCCACATGCACATATGTGCACCCTCTCAAAATACATGCATCTATACACACATGTGACCCATGTGCATATATTCACCTACACAGAAAGACATACACTTCCATCCATGTGTGTGCATACACCACACACACACACACACACACACACACACACACACACACGAGGAATTCACAATTCCATTCTGTCTTTGAAGAAATGGAATATTGGCTGTGTTGGTTAGTTTTTATCTAACTGACACAAATTTGGATACTCTTGAGAAGGACTCTCTCTGTTAAGAAATTTTCCATCAGATTGGCCTGTGGTAATGTCTGTGGTGCATTTTCCTTTTTTTTGGGGGGGGGGTCATTTTGAGACAGGGTCTCCTTGTAACCCCATCTGGCCTGGAACTATCAGCGTTGACTTCAAGAGATCTGCATATCTCTGCCTCCTGAGTGCTGGGGCATTTTCTTGATTGCTACTTGATATAAGTTGGGCCTCAGCTATATGAAAAGAAGAGGTGGCTGAGCCAGCCATGGGCACCAGCCATCAACAGTAAGTTGCAGGCTGAAATAAACCCTTTCCTGCCCAGGTTGAATTTTGCTCATGGTGTTTATCACAGCCACAGAAACCAAGCTAAGGTTAAGTGGAAATATTGGGCTCTTGCCTTTCCGAGTCTGTTATCAGTAGGGTCTAAGTGGAGACTGTTGTTTAGATGGGACAAGCAACTACCTATTTGCCAATTTCCCACCACTGACTGTGGTTTCCCAGACACCGAAGCCAAGGGTCAGTTTCTCTCCTTCTATACAGCAGACTGCTTTTATTTTATATAATTAAAAAATGCAAAAGGATATCAAAAGTTCCCTCTCTGTGTATTTGTCAAGGGAGTATGAGGAGAGAGGAGGGACCAAGTGAGTCTCAGTTACTTTTTGGTGGTCTGTTGGTCCATGTGAACATCTGGGCCTATCATTGCTACCTTCAAAATTCACCATTTTCAGAAGGCATGCCCTATTTTAACAAGTTCCTACCATTTAAATTGGTCCATAGCAGAAGCTTTTGTTAGATGCTAAATGCAGCTGGGGTTGAAACGTTCTAAGTGCGAGGTTTCAATGCTCTTTGCACAAATAATTCCATACATATCTTTATTTTTAATATTTTATTTCTTATTTTTATTTTATGTGTGTGAGTGCATTGCCTACAGGCATGTAAGTACACCCGTGCCATGCAATGCCCATGGAGGCCAGAAGAGGGCATTAGATTCCCCTGGAACTGGAGTTGTGGATGGTTGTTAGCTGATATGTGGGTGCTAGGAACTGAACCTGGGTCCTCTGTAAGAGCAGCCAGTGCTCTTAACCACTGAGCCATCGCTTTAGCTTCCATACATAGCTTTAAGAGGAAGATATTTCCCTACCTTGGGTACACACCCCACACCCTTACTTTTGAAGCACCCCTACAATTGACTACTAATGCTGACAGTCTCCTCAGAGCTGTTGTCCTCTGAGCGCTGGGCCAAAAAGAAAGCAGGCAGAGTTCTAACTTCTAATATTCAAACCTCTAAGTGAGGACAGGTTTGCCTGCAAAGGAGTAATTATGTAATAGTTACAATAAAATATAATTTACTTCATTGCCCTAACAGAAAAAGTAATTTTCTTCCTTACTGAAAGGATCTGACTTTTCAAAAGATTAAAGGTGGATACTGCAATATTTCAGAGACAAGAGGGAAAAAAAAAAAACCTAAGGGATGAGCATTGCTTTCAGCACAGCTACCATGCTAAAATGATCTGATTGTTGCAAAGACATTGTTAGGAATATTAGATGACTCTTAAGCCACAACTGACTTTCCATATTTAATATGAGTCTTTGAACAAAATTAAATTTTAGGGAGAGTATGAGTCACATAGTCAGTAGGCCAGCCCTTTTTACGTTTATTCTCATCTCGTCTCCCAGATCCTTGCTTTCTTTCTGTCTCCTCGAATAAGCATCATTGAGTCCTGAACCTGCACTCACTCTCAGGGTTTAATTACTTCCCAGGATAAGGAATTCACTTCTGATTTCCATAAAGTAGCCAACATAGGCATCTCCGTGTCCTCTCTGCTTAGCTTATTTACATAATGCTTTCTAGAAAGAATCCTTCCTCCCTTCTTTCTTACCTCTCCTGGGACTCAGAAACTGACACCCTGTAATGTGGCATTTTGATGAGCATAGCTAGAGAAGAGGTTTCAGAGCTGACCATCACTCTAACCCCTTCTCCCCTCATCTCTCAGTCATCTTTGATCCTCTGGGCACACAGAGAAGTTTTCTCAGAAGTCCCCTTATCTAGGGGAAGAAGTTTCTGTTGACCCCTCTCCCTGGGAACCTCATCAAATAACCCAGAAAGACTAAGGGCAGAAGAAGAGAAGAGACTAAAGTCCTCACTCTCCCAGACAGTCTCTGTTCTTCTGAGGACAGCTCCAGAGGCTGCTTGAGGGAACTCATCTGCAGGATGTGATGCTCTTTCTTCCTGGGCAGTACACTTCTCGACTTCTTACAATGCTCCCACCCCAAAGCTGAGAACAGTCTTTGCCCAGTCCCCTGCCAGGTCTGAGCTCATCCTTTAATTTAAAAAATCATTAACTGCTTCTCTAAAATTGCCCCTAACATACCTCCCCAATCACAGAGGAAGAGAGTATTTAAGATTTGGTCATCTGACCCTGTCTTTGAGTCTGCTTAATCTTGACTGTCAACTGGACAGGATCTGGAATCACCTTTGGACCTGTCCAGGGAGGATTATTTGACTGCAGAAAACTTTCCTTTAGTGCGGGCAGTGTCTTCCAATGGGCGGCACAGATATAAAGAAGTCCAAGGGAGAAGCAACGTTGCCTGTGCATCTTCCTGAGCATGGCTGCTGCCGCCGCCGCCGCCGCTGCCGCCGCCGCTGCTGCTGCTGTTGCTGACCTCTTCCTCCAGCAGACACCAGCCCCCCTTATGGGGCCTTCCAATGTGAATTGAGTACCAGCAACTCTAGGAATCATCCAGGCCTTCATTACCAGAATGAGCCTGCTGAGCCATTTGCTATGAGCTGAGCAGCTACCAAGCTGCTTCACATGGGCTCTTGTGCACTATGCAGACAGTATCACAAAGGCCAATCTAAGTCACCTATTTTCATAAATATATATATATATAATAATATATATATATATATATATATATATATAATAAAATACCATTTGTTTGGTTCCTACCAAGATCCCCGCCTGGGTCTCTCTCTCTCTCTCTCTCTCTCTCTCTCTCTCCCCCTTCTTCCTGTTCTTCCTTTCCATCACCCCTTGTGTCTTTTTCTCTCTCCTGTCTTCTAAATTCCCATAAACCCTGGGCTTCTACTTCCTCTTCCTCCCTGTCTCTCATCCCTCCTACCACCCCACGCACTGCACCCTTGGCCCATGTCTGGATCTAAGACTTTTCCTGTCCTCAGGGCATTGGCCCCGTTTCCTCTGCCTGGAGGCTTCGCTCTAGGGTCTGTGTTAGAAGGCAGTTCACACGGATCTTCCTCAGAGAAGGAGGGGCCCCCAGATCTTACCCACTCCCCCTTCCCTAAGGCCCTCGTCTCTCTGTTGGCTGCTTGTAATGTTTTCTCACTCTGTAGACATCTCATCTTTCTTACCTGTGTCTCCTCAACTAGAATACAAGCTTTGTGAGGAGAGAACGGGCAAACTCTTCCAGTGGGGAAGCCAATTCCTCCAGGCCTTTTAGAGATGCATGCTCTGGGATGAATGTGTGAGAAAAGGAAGTTCCTCCATATTTGCATACGCTTCCTTTCCTCCCATTGTTCTCTCTAGCAGAACTCTTAGAGAGCCACAAATTAAGTTCCACTAGGTCTGGGCAGGTGGAAAGTATAATAAACAGTCATTATGGTAACTTTGTGGGATGACCAGGGAAAGAGCCTAAAGATATAGTTGTTCCTCATTTTAAGAATCAAGAATAGGCAAATCCTTTTTTAAAAAAGATTTATTTTCTGGCCTAGCGGTTAAGAGCATCGACTGCTCTTGCAGAGGACCTGGGTTCAATCCCCAGCACCCACATGGCAGCTAAAAACCGTCTTTAACTCCAGTTCCAGGGGAATTTGATGCCCTCTTCTGACCTCCACGGCATTGCAAGACATGGGTGCACAAACCTGCATGCAGACAGTACATTCATACACATACAAAAATAAATAAAATTTAAAAAAAAGATTTATTTTCATGCATTCTGTCATATATGCTAAGGCCTATAGTCAAGTTTGTGTACCTAGATGTCTCTTGGGGTAAGTTCATCCACTGCAGCCTATTCAGCCTGTCCAGGGTCATTCCCTTAAAGAAAACCAACTGTCCTTCACCTAGCAGTGATCAGCCACCAACAGTTCTTCACATAAGGTTGAGGTTTTCTGCCTATTTCCCTAATTCTATTATGGGGTTTCGTGGGACTGAGTCAGCTTGGGTCTTGTGCATGCTGTCATCATTGTTGTAAGTTCATATGAGAAGGTTCCTCAGAGTTTGTAGCCTGGAAGATGAAAAAAAAAATCTTTGGACTGTTCTTCCTGCTCATTTGAGAATGATTCAAAACTCAGTATAAAGTGAGCATTCAATGACATATCACTTTGTTTGTTGCCCAGGCTTGGTGAGGTCTGGCCATGCTGGTAACCCTTTGATCACAGCATGTGAGCATTAGTAAGATTCTAGTTCTGGCAAGCTTGTGAAATTGAGCCCATTTGTGAAACAGGAAAATTAAGGATCAAAGAGAGGAAAAGTGTTCTCCATTGTCACATGCAGTACAAGATGCAAAACCCATTCATTTAAAACTTTAATTATACTTTATGGGGCTGGAGAGATAGCCTAGCTAAGGTTAAGAGCACTGACTGCTCTTGCAGAGGACCCGGGTTCAATCCCCAGCACCCACATGGCAGCTAAGAACTGTCTGTAGCTCCAATTCCAGGAGAACTCCAGTTCCAGGGGAATCCAAGACCCTCTTCTGACCTCCGCGGCACTGCATGACACAGGTGTGCAAACCTACATGCAGACAGTACATCATACACATACAAAAATAAAAAAATTAAAAAAAATTAAAACTTTAATTATACTTTATGACATCTGCTGCACAATACCTCTACATGAGAAAGTAGATAAATTCAATTCATAAAACATCAACAAAGTTTCTCCTGTGAGTCTACCACTGAAATGTTATAGAAGACATAAAGATAAATATACAGACTTCCTTTTGTGATCACTTAGTGGAGAAGAGGCAGATTTATAAAGAATAGAGCACTTTACACTGTGATAAACATCATCCTTGATGAGTGTGTATAGCAAGTTTATATCACACTCACTTAACTTACATGGAAAAGCCATTGCCTCATCCGTGATAAAAAAAATCTAATAACATATGTTATGGCAGTAGAAGAAATTTATTATTAAAACAGAATAGAGTAAACCCAGCAAACAAGCAGGAACACTTAAGCTCATGTCATTAATCATTTGGGAGATGCACAAGAAATTACAGCCAGGTCACAATACAACGCCACTACACAACATTTGAATGTCAGAAATGCAAAAGCCTGACCATATCAAGCACTGGCAGAGGTGCAGAGAAATCTGAAGTTTCTCCCTTGCTGGTGGGACTAAAATACAAAAAAAAAAAAAAAAAACTTTCAGGGCTTAAAGACATGGCCCAGTTATTAAAAGCACTTGCTGCTCTTACAGAGGCCTGGAATTTGGTTCCCAGATCCCACATGGTGGCTAACAACCATCTATAATACCAGTTCCAGAGGATCCTATGCTCTCTACTGGCCTCTGTGAGTACCAGGCATACAAATGGTACACTTACATAAATACAGGCAAAACACACACACACACACACACACACACACACACAGGAAAGAAAGAAGAAAAAAAGAGAAAGAAATGAAGGAAGGAAGGAAGGAAGGAAGGAAGGAAGGAAGGAAGAGAAAAGAAGAGAAAAGAAAAGAGAAACCAACAAAACAAATAAAGGAACAAAGAAAGGCCTTTGGGAATGGAGGGATTGCTCAGCAGTTAAGGACACTGGCGGCTCTTCCAGAAGACCCAGGTTTGCTTCCCAGCACCCACATGATGGCTGACAATCCATAACTCCAGTTCCAGAAGATCTGATGCCCTCTTCTGGCTTGCACTGGAACTTAATGACATGGGTGCCTTAGCATCCATTCAGGCAAAACACTCATATGTGTAAAATAAAAATAAACATAAAAAAGGTTTTAAAAGACTTAGTAAAACATTTTGTGAAACATGCTCACTCTGTTCCACTTCAAAAGCTAATAGAGTCATCTAGACCTGACAGGATTGTGGTCCATGAACACTCAACAGCTGTGGTTGCAATCATTAGACCTGCACAAGACCACGGTAGTCAGTTCCACCGTGGATAGTGCACACTCCACAGCCCTAGTGTAGGAGTTATTGGCAGTCGATGGCTGCTAAGGACAGAGTCACTTCTGTTTGGGGGATGGCTACTGGTAGGTCCCCCATACCCCAAATGGATGACCCCTATCTCCCATGGAAAACAGTAATTGAACTCAGTGGTCTATGGAAAAGAAATGGAATGTGAAATTGAAAGGGAGGTATGTGGGAGGGGCCTGAAAGAGGAACAGGAAGAGGGAGTCTAGGTGAGTATGACCAAGATACATTGTACACATGTATCAGATTTTCAAAGAATACAAAAGTTAAACATTAATACACTTAATATATGATCTCCAGTTGCTCCTATCCTGGGTAACTGACTCAGAAAAGAAAATCAAGATTCAAGCAAAGTCTTCATGAATGTTCACAGAACCTTTATTGTGATCACCCACATTTGAAAGGCTTATCAAGGGCGACTGCTGAGCCAAGTGATGATCATGACTCAGGCAACGGGATGAGGCAGAAAACAGGAAGGAGCCGCTAGTGCAACATGTTACACGGGCTGATCCCCAAGCAATCAGTGAAAGAAGCTAGAAAAAGTGCGGCTTATAATTTGACTCCATCTTCAGGCAATTCTAGAAAATGTGAAGTAATTTATAGAGACACAAAGCAATTGGCAGCTTCCCGTGAGGGTCAGTGGCACAGGAGACCTGCATAGAGAAACTTCCAAAGGGCCCAATGCAACTTTCATTAGGGATGGTTTCACAGACAGCTTTTTATGTCACAGCTTGGCAGAGCACTGCTTTTTGCTCAGATAACCAATAAATTTGATGAAAAATAAAGACATATAATGTGGCAATTAATCTTAGGAGAATGAGGAAGGGGTTTGATCATACAGCCACTAGTCCTGAGTATGACTCCCACTAACAACCCCTACTCCATTACCCCCACCCCCAAATCTCACTCTAGTTGCACAGTAATGCGTGAGACTCTTTGCTTTCCTGAAACTGTTTTCTTATCTAGAAAGTGGGGATACAAATTCTTGGCTAACTCCTTTATGGAATCATAATAAGCAGCTAATAGAACAAACCATCATGCACTGAGTAGGATGTGTCCTCAGTCCCACCGTCCCGGCCACAGGACAGAGGCAGAGAATTCTCTGGTGATTTGCTCAAGAAGAGGTGACAGGAGGGACCCATGATACCCCATCAAAGAGAGATTCCCTGGAGGACAGAAGAAATGACGGAGGAGAGGAACCAGGACAGTAGCACAGGCGTAGGGGAGAGCTTAGGACTGGAGAGCAGGCAGGACCCAATAGGCATTAGAGGGGAAAGAATGAAAGCAGTAGAAGGAAAGCAGAGAACAGAGTGTGGCTGCAGGACTCTGAAGAATGCAGGCTGGCAACTCAGACTCTGCTTGGTGTGCTTGAAGCCTAGCACCTGTTCTTGTGAACAAACTGTGGCTGTCCCAAGCCCCTTTCCTGCCTTCCTCTCCATGTTCCTCGCTTCCCACTGTCCCCCGGGATCTATATGCACCCTGCTATGTTCAGGAACTACGCAGACACACAGACACAATGCAACCTCCTCTCTCAGCTTACTTCCCTGCACTCTCCGAAGCTCCCTAAATCTCCACTCCACTCGATTCCCTTTCCCAGCCCCTGGCACACTCTTCTGCAGCAGGAACCTGTACTGTGCTTGCATTGCATCCTAGGATGATAATTGATTAGGCCTCTCTTTCCAACTCCCTCTGCCTTCTACTGGGTGGAGTATGTCTATTCTGTTCTTCCTTCCATTCTGTGCCTCCAGCTCAAATGCCCATTTAGATCTTGCAAGAAAAAGAACTTTTCAAAAGCCTGAAGAATTAGAAAGCCACTCACATACATGTGTATAAAACTAACCTAAAAGGCTTCATATATAAAGTAAATAATTTTATTGTTTATTTATTATTTTGTGATAGTGTCTTTCGATGTTGTCAAAGCTGATCTTGAACTTCTAGGATCAAGTGATCCCTTCACTAATGTTAGAACAAACAGACTTGTGAGAAGGGCATCAGCACACATTGCTCTGTATTCTAGACCTTACAGTGAAAGCTATGGCCACTCAACTGGATAACCTAAATGAGTCTAAGTGGATCTCAGAGCAGCAAGGGCCAAGGGTCTTCACTGAATTGCCAAAAGCAAGGTGAGCGTAGTCACAATAATGAACAGAATAGGCAAAGCAATGTTCATAACACTTTGACTTGTAGCAGACCTCTGGCACTAGCTAATTAATCATGGTGCTTCCAGAAGTAAAATTGACAGGAAGCTGACTTACTGTATAAGTAGAAAATTCCAGAACAAACAAATGAAAAGCTACCATGGCCCAAAACAACAGAGAATTATGGCCCTTCAACCAATTTCCACACTCAGAATTTCTCAAATGAAAGAGGGGCCAGGTCCCCTTGAGGAAAGACCTTGCCACACCAAAAAATATCATTAATCTTTTCCCCATCCTTCCCCAAAGAGACCTTCAACTTAACTGTACACTGGGGAGAAGAAAATAGTCCTTAGGGCTCAGCAGTTAAAAGCACTGGCTGCTCTTGCAGAGGACCCAAATTTAGTTCCTAGCACCCACATGGCACCTAACAACCCTCTGTATCTCTAGTTCCAAGGGATCCAGCACCCTCCTCTGACCTCCACAGGCTTTGCACAACACAGGTCCACCTACCTACATGAAGGCAGTACACTCATACACATAAAATAAAAATAATAAATAAAATATTTTAAAAGAAAATAGTCCTTTCAGGGCCTTCTGGACACTACATTGATTTCAGAGACTGCCCGAAAGGATTGTGGCCCTCCGGTTAAAGTAGAGGTTAATGCAAGTCAGGTGATTGATGGAATCTTAACCAAAGTTTGACTCTCAGTGGGTCCAATGGGTCCCCAAACTCATCTCATCGCCATTTACCCAGTCCCAGAATGCCTAATTGAGAAAGATAGAAGTTGGCAGAGTGGCATTGCTTCCTTCACTGGTGGAATGTGGGCCGTCACGGATACAAAGACCAGATCAAATCTCCAGATTTGCCTCTATCAGGGAAAGGAGCAGGAAGGCCAAGGAGGAAAAACGGAAGGCTCCGTGCATTCTACCTAGAGGGAGGGTTTACCTGGATGTGCACTGTGCGGTGGATGGCATGATGTCAGCCTGGGTCTTCCTGGACTAGGGTTTCTTGGGAATGCAGGTCAAAGCAGGTGATAAATTTTATCTAAGGCTAAAGACTGGCCTGAAGCCAATAGACCATGAGAACCCGTAAGAGGAAGTTGGAAAAGAATTTTGAAGGAGAAATTCAAGAGTACCTAAACTGTTAATAGTTAAATTAGGACTTAAAGCACATGACTACAAATCCTTTTTATAAAATCTCTCTTAAATAAAAAACAAAACTCTGTTTTTCTGATACGAATACTGGCATGCAGAGAGCGAAAGTAATTTGACCAATAGTACAATAGTCATGATGGCAGAACCAGGTGGTGGCCTGTGGTCCTGCCTTCAGCTCTAAGGTCTCAGCCACCTTTCCTCCCAGTTTTTTTTAAGTTTTTTTTTTTTTTTTGTATGTGTATGAGTGTACTGTCTGCATGCAGGTCTGTGCACCCGTGTCGTGCAATGCCGCGGAGGTCAGAAGAGGGTCTCAGATTCCCCTGGAACTGGAGTTCTCCTGGAATTGGAGTTACAGACGGTTCTTAGCCGCCATGTGGGATCTGGGGATTGAACCCGGGTCCTCTGCAAGAGCAGTCAGTGCTCTCAACCACTAGGCTTAAAAAATTTTTTTTTTTAATTTTAAAAGAGGTCAGAGGCAGACGGATCTTTGTGAGTTCAAGGCCAGCCTGGTCTACAGAGTGAGTTCCAGGACAGCTGGCCCTGTCTTGAAAAGACAAAAAAAAAAAAAAAAGAAGTCTCTGTCCAGGTCTAATTCCTTTGGTCCTGTAATCTCAATAGGATCCAATGATGGATCACAGAGCAGAGCAGACGCCTTCAAGAATGCAGGGCACACACTACCCCACTTCTAGGCTAAGAAGTGAGAATTACAGTCCAATCAACTCCACTGGCTAAATGGAACTCTTGTTCAACCAGCAGGGCTGGCTCCAAATTAATATTTTGACATGCATCTTCATCTGCTGTGCTGCCACTAAGAGCTACGGGCCCCCTGGGTACACCTGGCACAGCCACCTCTAAGGGAGGCAGAGAGTCAGAGGAGGCCTGGCCTCCCCAGGTCAAATGAATTGTTGTGGCAGATGGGAACTGCTGCTATTCAAAGAGAATGTCTCCTTTCAAGCTAACTGTCTGACCCAAACCTGCTGAGGATTCTCAAGAGGTGCTTGCACATGCGTGCGTGCGTGTGAATGTTTGCGTGTGGTGTAAAACTAAAACTTCCCGTATAACCAAAAATACTGGAACACTGGTTAGTTGATCATTGGAACGTATGCTAATGATTAATGAAGATTTTCTAGCCCCCAACCTGCCTACCAGTCGCTTTGCTTCTTACCGTAACCACAGGCAGACGTGGCATTAGTTTTAGGCTTGCCATCTATGGGGTGGGCTGTGGTGTAGAAGCAGGAAATGGAATTAATTGAAGGTCATTGCATACTAGACGTCACAACCCTGAATTTTCAGTCTCTATCCATGTACCTACAATTGAACATTTTCTTTTACTTCTAAAACTGCACATGGTGAAGTTGTTACTCAAAGTCACAGGAGCAGGATAAGCAGTATTAGTTTCAAGTCCAGATTTGTCTAACTTTTGGTCTGCCCAGCGTGTATGGGTTTAGTAACCAGTAGCTTGGTCAAAGTGTGGAGCACAACTTTTACAAAGGAGTAGAAGTTCAGCTGTGTCTAAACATACAGGTAATGAATTACACCATTAGTGAGATGTATGAACTAGTGCTATTCAGAGCCAAACTCACAGACTAGTATCAGTCCATTAACACTGGTCTCTCAGGTAAGAAGTTGACATTGTATTATGTAAGCAAGTGATCATATTTTCCAGAAATATTGAACATTATAGGTAAGAAATAAAATTCCTGAGTGTTATTTCTCTACCCAGACTGTCTCAGCAGTACAATTACTATGAAATTAGGGCTGGGGTGTGCTATCATTCAAAGGGACTATAGTCAGTCAAGGGGAAAGCCCAAGAAAGAAGGGTCTTAGAGACTCACTGTTGCTATGTGACTATTCTAGCTTGGTTCCCATTGATGTGGTAAAGAACAGCAAGGAAAGGAAGAAAGGATGTATATCAGCCTACAGGTTATATAATCCATCATGAAGGGAAGACAAGGCAGGAGTTCCAGTCAAGAGCTTAAAGGCAGGAACTGAAGCACAGAACATGGAGGGATGCTACTTGCTGGCTTGCTCCCTCTGGCTTGCTCAGCTACCTGTCTCATACAGCCCAGATCCACCTGCATAAGACTGGCACCGCCCACAGTGGGCTGGGCCCTCCTTCATCAATTAGCTATTAAGGAAAAGCCTCAATGGGGCTGGAGAGATGGCCTAGTGGTTAAGAGCACAGACTGCTCTTGCAGAGGACCCGGGTTCGATCCCCAGCACCCACATGGTGATTGAGAACTGTCTGTAACTCCAGTTCCAGGGGAATCCAATGCCCTCTTCTGACCTCCACGGCTTTGCACGACATGGGTGCACAAACCTACATGCAGAGAGTACATTCATACACATACAAAATAAATAAATAAAATTAAAAAAAAGAAAAAGCCTCAAAGACATGCCCTCTTCTCAGGTAGCTCTAGATTTGAGTCAAGTTGACAGCTGACACTATGACAGTTTACCCTGGACAAATCCAAGTGCCATCAGTAGGTAAAGAAAACACTGTTAGCTTCTGAGATCTCCTGTGGGAGACAAACAGAATTACCCATGTCAAATACTTAGCCCAACTCTGGGCACAAAGTGAACCCTGAACAATGCTTGCTGCTGCATTTTTGAGGACTTCTCCCATGCCAAGCTACAGTGTTCTTGTTGTCCTTATTCTCTTTAATGTTGCAATCTTCTCTGAGTTACAGTAGCGGCCTTATTTTAAAATGAGAATGTCCTGTCCACCCAGAATGACATGTGGTCCTATCAGCCCAATAAGTCATTTTCAGTGGCAATTATGATTAAAACACAAGAAGACAGGGCATGGCAAAGACCCCCAGAGTTCACAGGTTGTGTGTACAGGAAGAAGCCACGAGAGCAGTCTGTGGAAAAACATACATAGTGGGAGAACACCTTAACATGTAGAATTCTGGAGGTGTGGCGTCTGGAGCTGAGGCTGGGTGGCAACCGGGGAGCATTTTCCTAAGAGCACGAAAGAGAGACATGTTCACGTCAGTAGCACAGAACACAGTTAAAAAGGCAGAAAAGTGGGGCTGGAGAGATGGCTCAGCAGTTAAGAGCACTGGCTGCTCTTGCAGAGGACCCAGGCTCAGTTCCCAGCACCTACATGGCGACTAACAACTGTCCATAACTCTAGCTCCAGGGGACCTGATGCCCTCTTCTGACCTCTGTGGGCATTGGATGACACCCATGCACTTATATACATGCAGGCAATACATTCATACAGGTAAAATAAAAATAATAAATATTTTTAAGTATAAATTTGGGAGAGGCCTGGTGGCACACACCTGTAATTCCAGCACTTGGGAGGTAGAGGCAGCCAGATCTCTATGAGTTCATGGCCAGCCTGCTCTACATAGTGAGTTCCAGGCCAGCTGGAGCTACAGGGAGACTCTGTCTCAAAAAGACCAAAAAAAAAGTATAAATTTGGGACAAAACTGCCTTGATTCTTTTCCATTTAATAAGTGATCTCAGAAAAATATGTTCTTTTTCTATACCTCAATTTTCTCATTTGTAAAACAGACATAAAAATAGTGTCAACCTCATAGTATACCAATGAGAAGTTAGTGATATGTGTGTGTGGGTTTCTGTGTGTATGTGTATATGTTTAGCATGTCTCTGTGTGCATGCCTGTACATAGTAACAGCCACAGAGTACTGGTTAGCATTATACTAATTCCATCAGTAATGTTCTAACCAGAGGCCACCTTCCCAGAACTCCCTGCTATTAATTTCAAGGCACCCCAGGTGAGGGGATAATGATGACTCAGCATGTCACTGCTGTAAAATCAGTATTTGACAGGTCACTAATCTCAGCGCTGCACACAAATGACAAGACTCTTACAAAAATAAAAGTCTGCCTTCCTCAAGCAGTTACTCCTAATTGCTCTTTGAGATCCCTTGGGGTTATGGCTGGTAACTCTGGCAGGCAAGGAATATCATTTTCCAAGTACAGCTTTGAGCCTTGTCCATTCTGGGAACATCTCACTGCAAAGGACTCCAGCCTAACACCCCTGTACGTCATGCCATGCACCTTCCTTAAAAATATATTGTAGATAACAGGGAAAACACTCAGAGACTCCCAAAGACTTAAAGGACAAAACCTAAGCTGCTGAGGAGTGCTAGGGCACAGCTTGTCAAGCCATGTGACAAGTTCAATGAAAGAAGAAATGAATCACCCAATCAGGTCTAACCTGTTACAGCACAGGATCAAATTTGAAGCCACTAAAGGAAAGTGATGTGTCTAAAGTTTTAAGTTAGAACAAAGGTAATTTTCAACAAAGTAATGCATTTTATTTTAATTGGAAAATATTTCAAAGGACAGAGAGGATGAAAACCAAATGTATGGAATGGAGGAATCCTGTGGACACAAAAGAGATGTTCTGAAGTCAGAAGAGAAGAAAGGAGACTTGCCATTGTCTCTGCAACCATGTTATAGACACTAGATGCTGCCTGTGTAGAAGGCCAGAAAAAAAAAATGTGAAGCTGGCCTTGCCCCTAACTTGTCAATTCTGTCACACCCCCAAGTCAGTCACTTCATGATTTTGCTGGCTTCCCTTGGGCAATACACGGTAGGCACCAGTGATTCAAAAACCCTCCAGGGAATCATTTTGACCCAATAACATAACAGGTCTTTGGGAATCCATGCCAAGATAACAGGGATTTGTTTTGAAATTTTTTGTTTTGTTTTGTTTTTGTTTTGTTTTGTTTTGTTTTGTTTGTTTTGTTTTGTTTTGTTTTGTTTTGTTTTGTTAAGACCCATTTGCTTCTGCTTCCTAAGTGCTGGGATTAAATGTGTGCACCACTATGCCTAGCTACCAGATCATGTTTTTAAAAATATTTTCTTAATTTATTTTTATTTTATGTGTATGAGTGTTATGCCTACATGTACATGTAAGTATACCTGTGACATAAAGTGCCCACAGAGTGCAGAAGAGGGCATCAGATCCCCTGGAACTAGAGTTACAGATGGTTGTTAGTTGCCGTGTGGGTGCTGGGATTCGAACCTGTCTTCTGCAAGAGCAGCCAGTGCTCTCAAATGTTGAGCCCTCTCTTCAGCCCCACCAGATCATGTTTTATCTAACATTTTCCAGGGAAAGAAAGCAAGGCCCATGGTAAGACTAGCTGATTCTCGAGCTTGGCAGAGAAACATAAGATGACCACAGAGTGTCTATCAATGCCTGAAAATTAAAATGTACTAAAGGAAAACAACAGTTTGGAAGCATGTCAAAAAGACACAGAATTCAACCTGGCAGAGCTCTTAGTAGCCAAAGCTGAAGTTATTTGAGCCAAAAATAAGTGGGGCCCCAATTACAACCCCAACTCTAAAACAAGTACACCTGTGCCTACTCTTTATGCTGGTCAAAGAAATGATTGATTGAATGTGCAAATGAGTAAAATGTCCTTACAGAAGAATTTCAAGCAATATAAATTGATATTTTCAAGCTCAGTGAGGTAGAGCTTAAGTCCTTGCTATCTTTGAGTATAGACTGGAAAAGGACTTGACTCCAAAGAAAAAGAGTACAGAGGAGAAAATAACAGTAACTTTCACTAAGGAGAAATAGCTAGCACCTTAACCAGATGGTCAAGATGAACACCCAGACCACAGATCGTTAATACTGCATGCTTTCTGATGCAGTGTGGTGGAAAGGGCATGCCATCTCTGTGTGTCACAGTCAATCTAGATTGCTAGCTTGAATGGATTGAGAAGCACCTGAGAGACTAATAAAGCACACATACTGACATGTCTGTGAGAGCATTTACAGGGACCATTAGACCCATGAGGGCTCAGATAAAAGCCATGATAGATTCAAATTGTCAATAGTCTGTTGAGAGGTGGGGGAACTGTGGGAGGTTGGATGAGCTTAGAGCAAGTAGGTCATAGTTCTTTCTGTCAGTAGTTTGTTCTACTTTCTGTTTGCCATGAGCTGAACAGCCTTGCAGAGACCCTCCCTACCAGGATGATCTGTAATCTCTGAAACTGTGAGCAAGATACATCTTTCCCCCCTTAAGTTCTTAGGCATTTTATTTGGTCACAGAGATGATAAAATGGATCAACATACTGGGCTTTTCATTCTAAAAAAAAAACAAGAACCATCGCCTCAATCTAATCATGGGGAAAGCATCCGGAAAAGTATGCTACAAGGACTGGTTCACAAAACGAACATAAGACGGATTAGCATTGTTCAACAAAACCAAGGGCAAGTAAGATATGAAAAGACTAAGAAACTGTCCTAATGGAGGGGAAGCCGGGGGGACAGGACCCCAGGCATGATGTGACATCCTATCCAGAGCAAGAGGAGAATCAGAGTTGGGGAGAGAGCTGGTAGTATCTGGGAAAGTCCTGAATTTAGTTACAGGTACATCACAGAATTGGTTTGGATCACTTGGAGAAGTGTGTTGCAACTTACTTATATGATAGGATGGCAGGTTCATTTTTGCCATTGAACCCCTCCCCACTAAACCAAAACATTGTTCATCATATATCCAGGACATAGATGGATACTTTTGGCACACAGCTGTCATTTCACACAGTGTGGTCATCATTCATTCTTTGTCAATGCATTTTCTACATGGAGTCTTCAGGACACCCTTGTGACTTTACATTTCATTGGTCAACCTTCACTCTTGTGTGCTGAAACCTTCTCTTCTCAATGGTGTGTTAACACTGGAGTAAACCAGGGCTTTAGCTTTGTCTTCTATCTTTCTCTAGCCCCTTCCTTGGTTTCTCCAGTCACTTCCTTGGTTCAAGGAACGAGGTTCAAGGCATGTGGATGTTAAAATACTCTCAGATTTATTTCTCTTCCCTGGATGTCTTTTCTGGACTCTGAACTCACATTCCAAGACCTTTCAGACAATCTTAGGAGGGCCACAAGAAATGTCAAACCAAACTGTCCAAAACGGAACAAATGATTCTCCTTCATTCCTCAACCCCGACTCACACCCTTTCTCATTAAGGAAACTGTGTACTTCCAGATGTTCAAGTCACAAGTCATACAGCTCTCTTTCACCCTTGTTTTCCTAGGACTCATACTTTCTGGCTCTAAAATACACAAAGCCTGACCACTTCTAATCCCACAGCTACTGACTTGGCCTCAGCCACGGTCATTTCTTGCTCAGGGAACTGCCATCACTTGTAACTTGCTTTTCTGTTTCATTCCTTGAACAGTCAACTCTCAACATCCATAGTACATGGAGCTATGCCAGCTTTGTTCACAATACATTCAGAGTAAAAAACAAAAATGTTTCCAGGCCATGTGTGAGCAGACCTCTAGTACCTCGCTGCAGTTGATAACCACCATGATGTCTGCACTTCTGGGGTGGCTCTGCTCCCTCTATATCAGAATCCAAGGTGCTCCTCAAGCCCACACTGGAGTTTGGAAGCAGCTAACCCCTCCCGCCAGTTACAGTCTCCTGAAAATATACACATGAGTAACTTTTGATATTTACTTAAATTGTTGGGGTATTTTTTTAAATTTTTTTATTAATTTTATTTATTTCTGTATGTGTACTATCTGCATGCAAGTTTGTGCACCCGTGTCGTGCAATGCCGCGGAGGTCAGAAGAGGGTATCGGATTCCCCTGGAACTGGAGTTCTCCTGGAATTGGAGTTTCAGACGGTTCTCGGCCGCCATGTGGATGCTGGGGATCAAACCCGGGTTCTCTGTAAGAGCAGTCGGTGCTCTTAACCTCTAGGCCATCTCTCCAGCCCTAAATTGTTGGATTTTTAATAAAAACCTCAAGTAGAATGAATTCAGAGAATGACACAAGCCATGCAGTTTGGTACCTTTAATTTGGGGCTATCATGATAAACCATTTGTTAACTAAAAGTAAAATTTCATCAGATATCTATCATTTTTAATCACTAAATCTGAATAACGGCCTAAAATGTCATTTTACTATTGAAACCTACTTGGGTCTTCATCTCTAAACATACCCTTTTGTTTTTAACCCGACATGTTCTAAAGTCTACATATTTGTCACTCCTTCCGTTCTTTCTCCCTGTGCTATAATATCAGTTTTCTGGAGGGAGGAACATTCATTGCTGTATCTCAAGGACCTAGCATGTCACTGGTACATAGTAGATACTCAGTATACAGGGTTTTTTTTTTTTTAATGAGTATCTTTTTTCCCCCGCAATAATCATTTTATTTTTTAAATTTATTATATATATATATATATATACACACATTTTGTACAAGATTATGTTACAAATCGAATCTAGACCCATGTCCCCTCCCAACCCCCACCCCACCCCACCAGATTCACCCTTTCAGTGAGTTCTTTGATGCAGTCCCCTCTGTTGTTGGTGTTGTTGTTGTTCTTTCCAAATTGCATCACTCCCAACAAGAAATATTTACAATTAGGTCATTGGTGCTAGCATCCACAGATGAGGGATACCATTCGTCAGTTTGTTTTTCTGGTACTGTGTTACTTAACTTAATATCTTCTAGTTCCATCCATTTACCTGCAAAGTTTATGATGTTGTCTTTTTTTACTGCTGCATAGAGCTTCATTGTATAGATGTACCACATTTTCTCTATCCACTGGTCAGTTGAGGGGCATTTGGATTGGTTCCAGCTTTTTGCTATTGTGAACAGAGCTGCAATAAACATAGCTGTGCATGTATCTCTGCAGTAAGAAGATGAGTATCTTAAGGGATTAAGATTCATTGAGCTGCTACATCTTTGTACCATGTGAATGGGATACTCAAGACCTCGTGCAAGAGGCATTTGAGAACCTATCCCAGGTCACGCCACTAATGAGATTCTAAAATAGTGCCTTCATCTAGCAAACTTGGTACATTCTCCTTCCCGTATGCTGAGTGACTATAAGGCAGATCTCATTAAGAAGAAATTCTGTATTTATTCATTCTTGACAAGAATGTGTACCAGAGCTCCATTCAGTATGTGAAGCACACTTAATTTGGGAAAATGATAGTCAGATCATTGTTGTTGGTTTGTACTAAATGTCATGTTGCAGATGTATGGGCCAGAATGCCAGAATATGAAGTGATTGCTTTCCTCAGCTCTGTGGGCCCTGTCTTATATCAAAGCCTCTGAATTCATCTGCTTCCTCTCCTGTTCAAAGCACACATTTGTTAAATTGTTTCAAGATGTCTCTAAGGTACAATTTTGTTTTATAGTCACTGTCAACCCAAACTATTTAATGTTAATTTCTTACAGCCCACTCTACTGTCAGCTTCCCTCATGGCTGATATTTATTTCCCAGCTAAATGTGCATTTATTTGTTGACATTTTTATTAAATTAGACTATAATAAATCTGTCTGTGTTTATATCTATTTCCTCTTGTGCTCAAGTAGTCAAAGTAAGATGATGTGTTTATTAGCTGGGTGACCAGTTGCCCAGAGCAACGATAAAGGGCAAATGCCATGAGGTAAACCCTAGGGTAGGATGGGGTGGAGGCCGAGCTTCAGCAGCCCCTTCCTGCCTTGTTGATGCACCTTGAAGACCAGGACTGAGGGTTTTTTTCTTTACGCAATGTTAATTCTGAACACCTTTTAAGGAAGCATGTTGCTGGGCTGGAGATATGGCACAGTGGTTAAAAGAACCATCTGCTTTTGGAGAAGACCCATGTTCAATTCTCAGGATCCACATGGTGGCTAATAACCATCTATACTCCAGTTCCAGGGGACTCCAGCACCACACAGGTACACTTACACACATGCAGATAATACACTCGTACACAACAAAATAAAAATAATCAATAAAATGTTGTTAAAAAGAATCATGTGCTGCCCCACTAAAAGGGTCGTACTAGTTTACCTAGGACCAGCTATGAAGCTATGACGAAGACAATAACATATTGGCTTCCTTGGTGCACCTAAGGTCTGAATCATTGCCTGGCAAATTACCTTCTGAAAAACACGTGCACCAGCATCAGGTTCTCTCTAAACTCTACTTGGGCTTCTGTGAATCAAGTAGACAACCATGGGCGATAAAGCTCTGTCAGTCGTATAACACATCTGAATGAACCCTGGATTCACTGGGCTTGTTGGCATAGACCTGTAATCCCTGGAAGTTGTGGCAGGAGGATCACACTTCAAAGTCTGCCTGGGCTACAGAATAAGTACAAAGCTAGGCTGGGCAATTTAGTGAAATCCTGTCTGAAAATAAAATAAATAGTATGGAAGATGTGGCTCAGTGGTAGAGCACCTGCCCAGCATACACATATGTATTACCAGGGGTTCAACTCGCAGCACTCCCATAAAAGAAAGTAGAAAAAGAAAAAAAGAAAAGAAAGAGGGACAATGAAAGAAATATAGAAATGGAGAAAGGAAGATAGGGAGAGAGAGAAAGAGAGGGAGACTAACATCAGGTTTAGTCAAAACCTTCATGTATCAGCCTTCACACCAGCTCTGAGCCTGTTTCCCTACCCATGAAAAAGGCTCTATCCCTTTCCAGAGTTTTCTTAAAGACTATATATATATATATATATATATATATATATATATATGTATATGTATATGAGACACGGTGTAAGAAAAATATGAAACTCTCACTGAATATAAACAACTGCTGGAAACAAACAAAACAACTTAAAAATGAAAAATCTTGGCTGAGCAGTTTTCTAATTCTCTACCTTTTCCCAGAGAAGCCTCTCCTGCACAGCCCGAAGAGCTCCAAGGTTAACTTCAGAAAACCAGCCATGATGTCCACATCCACCAATTAATAGATATGGGCTTTGGACCCACTCTTTGCAGGAAGACATCCTCCTATGGAACATGGAGACAACCCCTTCGTAACTCACAATGGTTGGGTATACTATATTGAGCTAAGGGAGAGATGCAAAACACTTTTAAACAGTCAATAACTCAACAATATAAGGAAGTTCCTTCAGCAGCATCATGAATATTTTAAAAGACTCTAATAGAAAAGTGCTTCTGTTTTTTTCTTTTCATTCTTTTCTCTACCTCTTTCATCTACTCCCCTTTTTTCCTTGAGTTTTATTCTTTATGTAATATATTAAAATTTGTGCATAAAAGTAAAATATTCACCATGGGTCACTTTGATCTTCCGCACCAATGTTTCTGAGCCTTTCAAAGACATACCCAGTTTCCCAAACTTCCCAAAGATTATTTTTTCCAGGTCTCATTATTCTTGCAGTTGTTTTCAGTTTGTGTCTCAGAATGAAAAACATACCCCTCACCATGTCCTGCAGCAAGGAATACCCTTGTCTTCTCCCTACACTAACTTTCTCTTCTTGGTCTAACCAACCACCCTTCCAGATTTCTCCCCTTCAAACTTAGTACAGGTGCTCCCTCAGGACCTTTACATACAGAGACATTATTTTTAATATATTTTTATTTAATTTGTATATTTCATACACACCCCCATTAGGACCCTCCCTTAGCAACCCCCCCCGTAACTGAATGTCATGTATTCTGTCATTTATGTTAAGACCTATCCAGTCACATTAGTGTCCTCTGACACCCATCAATGAAAATTCATCCACTGGGGTCTAGTCAGCCTATCTAGAGTACCTCCCTTAAAGAATATCAGCTCTTCGTCACCCAGTGGTAAATCAGCTGTCCAATAGTTCTTCAGCTAAGATTGAGGCCTACTGCCCATTTCTAAAGTTCCATGCTATGTTCTGTCTGCTTGGTTTTGTATGGGTCTTGTGCACGATATAATGAGCAAGGTCCCAGGAGCCTGTAAAATTCTATTTCCATACGGTCATGCACCTCCTCCCTTGGCTCTTACAATTTTTCTGCCCCTTTCTCGGCAATGGTCTCTCAGCCCTGGGTTCATTGCCCTCTGTCGCATGAGGGAGCTTCATTGATGAGAGTTGAGAGATGTATTAGTAGTCTCTCTACCTCTTGTTCTACTATGTTTCATGAGTCTTAGGTGTAGAGGTTTCATTGTAGCTCTGTCACTCAGGGTTGGGCATTTTACAGTCACTTACTCTCTGTGTGTGACCAGTTGTGGAATTCTGTAATAGTCTCTGTCTATTGCAAAAAATCTTCTTTGATGAGTGGTGACTGACAACCTTGAAGAACATTAATTAAGTCTTTTTTTTATTTTATTTATTTCTGTATGTGTATGAATGTACTGTCTGCATGCAAGTCTGTGCACCCGTGTCGTGCAATGCCGCAGAGGTCAGAAGAGGGTCTTGGATTCCCCTGGAGATGGAGTTCTCCTGGAATTGGAGCTTCAGACGGTTCTCAGCCGCCATGTGGGTGCTGGGGATCGAACCCGGGTCCTCTGTAAGAGCGGTCGTTAAATCTTTTTTTAAATTTTATTTATTTTTTATGTGTATGAATGTACTGTCTGCATGTAGGTTTGTGCACCTGTGCCATGCAATGCCGAGGAGGTCAGAAGAGGGTGTCGGATTCCCCTGGAACTGGAGTTAAAGGCGGTTCTCAGCCGCCATGTAGGTGCTGGGGATCCAACCCCAGTCCTCTGCAAGAGCGGTTGGCCCTCTTTAACCGCTAGGCCATCTCTCCAGCCCCGAAGGACATTATTTTTTTTTTATTATTGTTTATTTCTGTATGTGTATCAATGTACTGTCTGCATGCAGGTCTGTGCACCCGTGTCTACACCCGTAACAGCCTTCCACAGAGTTTATGGAGCAGCTTCATTGCAGCCATTCAGCTTCCACTCGAGTCTCCCAACCTTGGAAGGACCCCTGTGGTGCAGTGAAGGAAGCCCCAGGACTTCAGTTGCACCTGTGCTATCCCATTCCACTTTCCTCCTCAAACGTTATGTCTGCAATTCAACTCAGCGGTCCTTGGGGATGTCTGGAAAGCTATAAGGGCAGTTTTATTGATATAACGAATGGAAGCCATATTGATATTTAGTCCACAGAATGAAAAGAAAATCATTCTGTGAGCCTTGGATATTACTGCACAGAGAGACTGTCCACAGGCTCTTATAGGAGATGAGCTCCTATATTGGTTCCTAATTACTATGAGAATACATTGACAAATAATATGTTTTTGTAAAACAAAAACATATTATTTCACACATCTGGAGTTAGGAATCTAAAATGAAGATTGACTGTGGAGAGCTCAGAGTAGAACCTTAGCCTTTTCAACTTCTAAAAGCCATTTCAGCTCATGGCCCCTTCTTCGTGTCATCACAGTCTATTGCTTCTATTGCCATATCTCCTACTAATGACTCTTACGAGGACCTTTATTGGAGAACTTCTTTGTATCAATCTCCTCAACTTACCCCTATCTACAAAACCCCTTCTACTCTATGAATGATATTCACAGATCTAGGGTTTAGGAGTCAGACTTCTTCAAGTGCCCACTATTTACACATACACATGCACACATACACACACACACACACACACACACACACACACACACACACTCAGTTGCAGATGACCAGGGGCCATCTCTGCCTTGTTCAGTGTTACACCTCCAGAGTTCAACACAAGCTCTGGCAGATAGAAATACTAAAAAAAAAGTCTTGTGTCAGATGGATGAAAGTCAAATCCATTCTTATAGCAGGTGGTAAACCCATCGAAGTTGGTTTACCACCTGCCATAAGACTCTCTTATGGACATGGGAAAATAAAACAAAGCCGTAGAATGGAGAACAATGTTGTTGCCCCTTATGGAATAGAGATTTATTTGTGTTGAAAACTCCTTTACAATAAGCAGAATTCTTAGGAAAAAAAAAAACAGTAATGTGACTTTGTCAGCATCTACCCAACCCTGAACTTTCAGAATAAATCTTCCCAGGAGATACTACTAGCCATAAATCTTTCCACTGGCTGTTTTCACAACGAATTGGGCCCAAGCGAGGAAAGAAAGTTAATCCTAAATGTTCATATATTGTAGCTAAACACAGACTTATTTCAAGATGATATAACCATTATTACCATTTGAAGCAAGTGATGTTTTTATTTTTTCTAATTTTATTTTTTTTTTATTTTTGTATGTGTATGAATGTACTGTCTGCATGTAGGTTTGTGCACCCATGTCGTACAATGCTGCAGAGGTCAGAAGAGGATGTCAGATTCCCCTGGAACTGGAGTTCTCCTGGAATTGGAGTTATAGATGGCTCTTAGCTACCATGTGGGTGCTGGGGATTGAACCCAGGTCCTCTGCAAGAGTAGTCAGCACTCATAACCGCTAGGCTATCTCTCCAGCCCAGCAAGTGATGTTTTTAAAGCTTGCTCCTTGGAGGTCGTATCTTGAGGAACATAATATGCCTTACTCCATTTTTGATGCTACAACTGAATACCTGAAAATAAGTAATTTATAAAGAGTAGAAATTTGCTTTTCACAGTTTCAGAGGCTAGGAAGTTCATGTTCAGGCATCAGTTCTGGTGAGGCCCTTTTTGCAAGGACAGTTCTGTCCAGTTGTCCTCTCATGGCAGGGGAAACACATGCATGGTGTCTGGTGAGGACTTCTCTCTCTTTCTAAAATGGAAGTGTATGACTCTACCTTTCAGCAGGGACAGGAACAAATGTTATGTCATTATAAGGCTAAAGGGGCAGAAGGAACGGGCAGCTCCCTGAAATTGTCTTTTTAAATAAAGCCACCAATCCTGCTCAGGAGAGCACTGTCCTTGTGACTTAATCACCTCCCAATGACTAAACCTCTTAATGTTATTGCCTTCATGGTTAAGGGGACACATACCTTCAAACTACAGCATGACAAGATGTGAATTATTCACAAATAACAGGATGGAGTTTGGGCTACAAATTGCAACATTTACGAATTTTGTCCTTTGGAAAGACTTCCTTGTCTGAGACCATGTAGAGTATATTATGCCATCAGTTTCCTAACACTGGTCTGACATGTATGATTGGCAAACCCACCCTTCATACACTGAGGATCTTGACACTTACTGATCATATCCTTTGTGTTCAAAGGGACTCAGGGTGTCTACAGCACGAATAGAAGAGGCTCAGAGCACAAGAACAGGGCAACAGAGGGTACAGATTAGAAATCAGACCTGGGTTTCCAATCAGGGCACTTCATAGTCACTTCACTGCAGACAAATACAGTCATGCTCCTTCTGGGACAGAATATTCTAAGCCCAGAGAGGATGTCAGACCATAGTTCTGCTAACAGAAAGTTTGTAAGACTCCACTGGAATTCAAATTCAAGGGAAATGTCTAGGCCTCAGGGTTCCTAGACCCAGCAAAATACAAAGAGGAGAGGGGAAAGATTCTAGAATCTTCCTGTATGACCTGGCTTTGCCTCAGGGAGGTTGCCTTAGAAGCAAGTAAAATACATGGCAGTGGGAGGAGGGGAATTCGTCTAAAGGAGAGGCCACAGACAACATTTGGATCTTTATCAACTGCCACACGCATCCAAGGGAAGTTCTCTTGTTTGTGGAGCAGATGATATCTGCTGCGATCTTCAAGCAGGCCTTCTGACAAGCCCTGGAAGAATTCTTTTTTTATGGAAAATCAATCTAGTGTAATGGTTGGAGGTGTAGGGGTGGGGGTGTTCCCTTTGAAAAGGTGAGTGGTGAGAAGAGCATCTGGTCAGGTACTTGCTCAGGAAAACACGGTCCAAGCCACTCACCAGCACCCTCTGAGCACCGGAGGGCCAGCCCTCTCCTGCTGTCACCATGGAAGCAGGAGGCAATCGTTAATGCTTTCAAAGACACTTCAGGATAGGACCCGGGAAACGGCCTCTTCAAATCGTGTGTTTTAGACCATTTATGGTTAATTCAGACTGGCACCCTTGCTTATCTGATGGACTGAGGATTTTGTGATGAGAGGTTGGGGGCCGGGTGCATTCTCCCCCCTACCAGCTGCGGCCCAGAGAGGAAGGCATGTGATGCCCCATTTTGTGTCATAACAATAACAACCCACGGGTCTTCACATTAGGAAACACACACATAGCTTCCTGGGGACACGTTCGCTCATCTGCCCAATGACAGGTGTGATGGACAGCAGGGTCTATTGTTGCCTGACCTTGTAGGGTGCACAAAACGCAAACACTGGTTCCTCCACAGTGCTTAACCTAGCCCAGAGAAGAATTCATGAAAAAATGATCATTGACTGATTGATTTATAAGCCTGGTTCTGCTACTTGATAGTCCCATGAGCCTGGATAGTTTATATAACTTTTTTAAATCTAATTTTCTTTTTTTTAATTATTTTTTATGTGTATGAGTGTATTGTCTGCATGTAGGTTGGTGCACCCATGTCGTGCAATGCCGCGGAGGTCAGAAGAGGGTGTTGGATTCCCCTGGAACTGGAGTTAAAGACGGTTCTTAGCCACCACATGGGTATTGGGGATGGAACCCAGGTCCCTTGCAAGAGCAGTTGGAGCTCTTAACTGCTGAGCCATCTCTCCAGCCCCAAAATCTCAATTTTCTAAGTAGAGATCATTACAGTAACTTCCTCATAAAATTGCATAACAATCCAAGAAAGGCTATTAAGCCAGGACCACAAAGAGCGTCTTCAATAAATGTCCCCTGCTGTTCAGGTTTCATTTTTGTTGCTGACAGCAAGAAGCTTGGGAGAATAAGGATGTATTTGGTTTAGAATTACAGACTAGAGTCCATTCTAGAAGGGGAAGTCAGGACCGGAACCTTAAGCACCACATCCACAGTCAAGTGAGAGAAAAAATCTCTAGACCCTTACCTGCTTGTATGCTAGATTTCTTTACTCTTATACAGTTCACAGCATAACACAGGAAATGAGCTGCCACAGTAGGGTCGTCCTTTTACATCGATTAACAGTGGAAACATTCCCCACAGACATGACCCCAGGCCAACCCAATCCAGACGATTCCTCAGTTGAGAATCCCTGCCCAGGTCATTCTATATCCTGTCAAACTGACAATTGAAACTAGCCGGCACTGCTTTAGTACACACTATTAATATTTGATACTATTATTGTATAAACATGGACAGTGGCATCCTCTGTTTTATGACATTAAAAACAATCATCGAGCATGGAGTTCATAGAGTCAGCATCACTTTTCCTGGAGGAAAGGAAAGAGCTGTCTGATAGAGAAAGAAGCAAAGCTGAGTGATAAGATTAGAGCCTGAGGCAGAGCCTTTGGAAGTCTTGATCCAGCCAAGGATCCTGAGTCTCTTGAACACTCCTTTCTGGCTTTTTAATGCCCTCTGTTTTCCAAGACCATCTTGAACTAGGGTTCTAGTACCTTAGAATTAATAATGAGAGGTTAATTAAATACTTTCTACAAATTCTACCATTTCTGAACTAGTTGGCCTCATCATTTTCCTTACTTATTCACCAGGCATTTAGAACTACATAGAGTTGATGGACATGTTTCAGAAAGAGGATAATGCTGAGATGCCCTCGTTACAACAAAATTGCCTGTCGATGCCTACAGAGAGTTTAGGAAACTGAGTTGAATTAATAAACAAAACTGAATGCATAAATGTGTGCATGCATGAATGAATGAATGAATAGAAATATGAAGAATTGCAGTTAAGATGAGACCTGACATTTAAATTGGAAGGAACACATTGAATAGAGAATTCATACTCAGTGGTCATCAGGGAAATACACTCCAAGATCCCAAGATACCATGATATACACATTGCAACAGTACAAAACAGTACTTGCTGTTGTGACACTGGAAAAAAATGTGTAAGTGTGGAGTTCCGTTATACTTTGGCCTATAATTGACACGGTAAACGAGCAGCAGCCATTCTATGCAGGCAACAGTTGCATCTCCTACAACTCAGCAAGATCGTGCTCCTGGGACATACAGCAAAGAGACATAAGAATGTCACAATGGTGCTGTTCATGCTAACAAACAATCAAAAGCATCTCAGCTGCCCATTAACAGGAATGCAGATAAGTAAGTTCAATCTGATGGGTGAAATTTAATGAAACAATGGATAACAAAATTTAGCCCTAAAAGATTACAAACATCAGAATACTGACATACATAAAACAGCCTTTGATTAAGTAATATATATTTTAGGAGGAGATGAAAGGATGATGAAAGAGAGAAAGAGAGGGGAGAGACAGAAAGAGGAGAGAGAGAGAGAGAGAGAGAGAGAGAGAGAATGAACTCAAGATTCGGATAGAATTTTAAGTGGTGAATAGTGGAGAATCTCAAAGTAGAGGTAAGTTACTGTCCATATCAGTATCCAAGCATTGGAGCCAGAGATTATGGTTAGAGTAGGTCTCTCCTTGTCCATTATTTTGCTTCCCGCTGTCTCATTCAACAGATGCCTAAGAAATGTCCACTCTTTTCCAACTGGGACATGACTCATGTTGTTTTGCCAAACATTCACACTGTATGTGCTCCCCCTCTATCAACAATTAGCTAGCCCCTGTGTTCAAGGAACCCTTGAAGATAAAGCACTGTCAAACATCTCACATCAGGTGAGGATAGAATCTCATATCATCATGGAGAGGATGAGTTGAGAATGATGAGAGAGAGGAAAGGGGGAGAGAGAGAGAGAGAGAGAGAGAGAGAGAGAGAGAGAGAGAGAGAGAGAATACTACATAACTTTTATTATAGCATTGGTTTTGTGTGTGTTTTTGAAACAGGGTTTCCCTGTAGCCTCAGCTGGCCTGGAACTCATGTAGACCAGGCTGGGTTTGAACTCACAGAGTTCAAGCCTCTGCTTCCCAAGTGCTGGGATTAAAGGCATGTGCCACCACACCTGGCTTTTTATTATAGTATCTTGTTACAATTTTCTGATCATATATGCAGTTATTGGCACCCCTGTGTCTAATATTGATGTGAAACCTTATTATATGGGTACAGGAAAAAAAGCATGGTAAACTTATGAGATTTGGTACCATCTCAGTTTCAGGTATTTAGCAGGGATGTTCTAACATATGACCTGTACTTGACGGACTGAAATAATCTAATTCTGTCCAGATAGACTTTAAGAAGAAGGATATTGGGAAAAGCTTCAGAGATGGAGGAAAGAGCTTTTCCAGAGATCTTTCTGCTCCCTCCCTCTTTCTTCCCCAAACTCCTCTGACTAAAAAGCTCAACATGGTTTCTGTCTAAGCGTGTATTAATGCACATGTATGCATACATTTAAAAATATTTTACTATTTTTATTTTATGTGTATGAGTGTTGTGCATGTATGTATATAAGTTGATTCATGTTGAGCAATGCCCATGAGGGTCAGAAGAGGGCATCAGATTCCCCTGAAACTGGAGTTACAGACTGTGGCTAGCCACTATGTGGGTGCTAAATTTTGAACCAGAGTCCTCTGCAAGAAGAGCTAGTGTTCTTAGCATTACCTCCAGCCCCATCTACACATTTTTAAAATGAGAGCTGGTGTGAAGTCAGAGCAACAGTATAGGATGCAAACACACACACAGACACACACACACACACACATACACAGATGCACACATATTGACACAAACATAGTCACAAAACTTAGACATACATATAGACATACACCTAGACACACACACACACACACACACACACACGGAGTGAGACAGACAGAGACACAAACATAGACCCCTACACACATACACACACACAAACAGATGCACACATATTGACACACTCACAAAATGCAGACATACATATAGACATATACCTAGACACAAACACAGAGAGAGACAGAGGGACAGAGAGAGACAGAGACACAAACATAGACCCACACAGCCACACACACACACACACACACACACATACCACACTCCATTATCATTTATGGCCTTTTAGGCCATAAGGCTTTCAGCTTTTTCCTAAATGCAATGGAGAGCCACAAAGGCTGTAAGCAGAGACATGATCCAGCTTAGACTGTGAGGTATCATCCTGGCTACAGATTGGGTTTAGCAGTAGGGAGGCATCTGGAGCGCAAGCAGAGAAGGGACAAGTGCATGCGCCTTACCTGGCATGGGTGACCTTGGGACTCAGGGCCACGTGGTACTGGCTGGAGAGAGAGAAGGAGGTGTGAAGTGAACATGTTTAGAGGCGGTGACCATGTCTTTCTAAAATTTCTGTTTTCATCTAGACAAAAAGAACCCATAATTCTGTGTTCATCATACCCAATGACAAATTCACGAGCTCACCATCAGTCATTCAAACACATCCATTTGATTCAGGATAACTTCATTTCACTAAAGAAGTCATCTTTGAAAAACTGAGGCAATGCTAGCTAGCTACATTAGTCAGCCGACTTGCTGCAGCTGTAAGTGAGAAAGAGATGATCCGTGATCATCACAATGTAAAATGAAGTGCCTCCCACAACTCGACACTTCCAGTGTATGACTTGGAAACCTAAACCATAGGAATTGCTAAAAGAAAAAAAAAAAAATACCTCAAACCGATCAGAAACTTTGCTTGCCGGTTCCTAAGAAGAAGGCACGCCTCACCATTCCTGCTTTGAACTTGCAATGCCCAGAATGCTGCAGAATGTTAATTTTCTATTCAGGTTTTTTGTGACAATTAAATCAGACCTTGATGAATTTGGAGGAAAAAACACCCAGCACAGTGATTATGAGTACTAATTAGGAAGCAAAATAGTGGCTTTGATGAATCTGTGCTTGGTTTCTCCCTTAATTAATTGACTGGCTGCTATTCTGCTTGATGGTTGATTGGTTGAAATACTCCATTAAAACCCAATAAAATCTGGGTCTTTTATTTTTCATGACAACCTTCCAAGGATGGGAAGTGGGTGGTGGAATGGGGTATGGAAGGTATCCATTCATTTATGACTTCTTTTGTTGGGTACAGAGGGAATTCATTGAACAGGTTCTGAGCCTATGTCTTCATCCAAGTACAAGGTAGCTCACACACCTCCTGGGAAATCTGCTTCTGAGGCAGCTAACAAAGCGTTCACTTTGCCAACTGAAAAAGGACCCAGTGAAGCCCTCAAGGCCTGTTTTACATGTTCACTGAGCCTAGCCAATGGTGGTGCCATGTGTGTAGCACCACCAGGACACCGGAATATCCTCCCTGCCTTTTTTGTCAAAGGAAAAAGACCCTGGTTGTCCATCCAAAACATTATTAAGAAAACATTTTGGTCAAAGAATGATCACAGAGATGCACCATTCTCTCAAATCAGTCTAAATTTCTTGGTAACCCAGACTTCTTCTTTTCTGGCATGGATCAAAACAGCAAATAGCAGCATCTAACTGCTTTCCCTGCTTCTCCCTTCCTTGTTGGTGCTGGAAAAGTGGTAGTAGAACATGATTCCATCCAGGGAAGAGTAATCTAGGGACCATTCTAAAGAAACTGAAACTCTGACTCAAATGTAGAAAAGGTTAGAATTGCCCCATCAGGGAGTCTACATCAGAGAATCACCTCTTCATCAAAACCTCCAACTCTAAAATACTGTTTGGAAAATGGCACACTGTCCCCAAGTATGCTCCCTATCCTTGACTATGCAATAAGTGCATTCTTACCCAGTTCCTTTATACCAAACCTAAACTCCCTGCAACAGCAACACTCTTTTTTTTTTTTAAATCTATGGAGCTAATCTGTTTTGTACACCCAATAACAGTTTAATAGACAGAAACTAGATTTTACTTAAACTCAGATGTCTGTATGCCCCCCATGGGGGGAGGGGCTTAGCTTTTGGATGGAAGGCGGTGATGACGCTTGGGTGTACCTGAGTCTCCGGATAGGATTGAATGCTATGAAGGCCAGTCCTTTCACAAGCCAAGTGCTCTGTAAGTGGAAGTTACTAAAATACTTTTAAATTATCCAGGTCTATTCCCTGGCTGTATTCTGAACTCAGAGATCATTTAAGCTGCAGATAAAACCTCTTCTTTATAATCCCATTATTTATAACTGTGCCTAATCTATGGTTGTAGTCAGTGTTTCTTGAAGGCATATATTTCAGATAGCTGGCTTGAAAACTTACATCCTTCTGTTGACCATAAGGCTACAGATTCCTTGATTCCATTGTCAGTATGAGAAAGGAAAAGCCAGTTGTCTGGGGAGAGTTTGGAACCTCCATTTTCTAGAACCAGGCAATACTTTCTTCATTCAATAGCTTAAGGCAACTGGTTAAGATCTTTTCTGCATATCCATCACTGCTTTTTGTTTTTAGAAAACAGAGAAGTGAAATGGAAAAACAGAAGTATATTGAAATGCTAATTTCATTTCATTAAATGAATTGTGGAACTGAGATACTGATCTCTATCTTCAAAGAACAATTTCTTTAAATACCTTGAGGTCTACTTTCAATCTTTTTTTTAAAGGCATTAAATTATGTTGATGTGTCCCATTAAGCCTAACTTTCAGAAACCCAAGCTTAGGGGGATATTTTCCATTGGACGTATGAAGCATAGATGTACCCCCAAATCTCCTCTTAATAATAGCTCTTCTCTGTCTCCTCCACTAGCTTACACTACCTAAAGCAGCTCCCACAAACTTAGTAGTGCTTTCTTCAGTAAACAGCAAATAAACACCCTGCTTCAAGTCAAGTCTCACAAGGTTAGTCAGGATACCTGCAAAGTTCTCTCCTAGGCTTTGGCTCAAAACTTCTTTATGTATTGGGACTGAACCTCTATCTAAAAGATTATTGTTCTAATTCTCTAGAGAGGAGGGCAACCACTGATGCAAATCACATCCTTCACCATGAGCTCGGGGCAGAGTTCATGAAAGTCTTCAAGGCAGGATCTGTTCTTGCTGTACTGTGCATTTGTGTTTGAACATGGGGAAGTCAGAATCAAAGTTATTCTTAATTACGATGTTTGAAAAATACTTTCAGTTAGAATGAAAGACTTGGGAGCACAGAAGGAAAACAGGGACTCCCAGGAGGAAGGGAAGCCAGAGGAAAAAATTAATGCATCTGATCTCACCAGCTCCGCTGGCATAGGACAGATGGAATAAGAACAGATGGACCTCTGACAGCTCAGAATTTTGACCTAGACTATCAAAGATCTCTAGAAAATGATGGGAGAGCAGACAAGGGAAAGGAGAGGCAGGAAGAGCCGTGAAGAAATGGTTCACTTGTTAGTCTCATTCAAGAATTCCTATTTCTTTAGCCCCAGAGGAGGAGAGGGTAAGAAGACAAGCCATTCTCTCTGCAAGTAAACT
>VZQC01008895.1:852980-901721 GCA_009823505.1 Rhizomys pruinosus
ACTGGAACCTGATTAACCTATCACCATTACACCCTTAAAGAAAACCAACTCTCCCTCTCCTGGCAGCTATCGATGGCCCATAGTTCCTCAGCTAGGGTTGGAGCTTCATTCCCACTTCTCCAGTTCTATGATGGGATTCTGTTTAGCTTGAGCTTACATGTATCTTGTGCGTGCTATCATCACGCTGTGAGTTCATATATGTAACTCATAGCCAGGAAATGGAAACAACCTAAATGTCCATCAACTGATGAATGGATAATGGAAGCATGGTACAATTACACAATAGAGTATTATTCAGTTGTATAAAATCTCATCATATATGCTTGCTGGAAAAATGGAAGAGATATAAAACTTTATTCATCACATTCCTACTTCCTATAAGGACCATTTCTATGTGGGGATGACATGTGCATGGTCAATGTAAGTGACTCTGGAATGAAGCTAACTGAATTTCTTTACTGTATTAGTCACTTTTCTGTTGCTGTGATAAAACCACCATGAGCAAGGGGACTTATAAAAGAAAGAGTTTATTTGAGCTTACAATTGATGGTTCCAGGGAATTAGAGTCCATTGTGGCGGGAAGCATGGCGGCTGGATCTGGAGCAGCAAGCCGAGGTCCACATCTCACAAAAAGCACAGGAAGCAGAGAGAGAGCAAATGGAGACCACGAGGCTTGTTAAACTGACTAAGCCTGTCCCCAGTGACATACTTCCTCTAGCATGGCCACACCTGCTAAGACCTCCAAAAACAGTGCCACCAACTGGAGACAAATGTCTGAATACATACAGCCTATGGGGGACACTCATTCAAACCACCACAGCTGCCAAAGTTGAAAATACATACTGCCTGTTATTTTCAGAAGAGGTTTGCAACCCGATGTAGATAGAAGCGTTGGCTGTGTCCTTGGTAACCGCACTGTCCTGTTCCTGTTTCCGTCCATTCACATTCAGGTTTCTTCTGTCAATACTGAAAATCCGCAGGTGGTAGTCTCTTTGTTCCCCGAAGATTTGTTTCCTACAATTAATACGCACTTACATGAGGTAAACTGAAATAAGTCAGGGAGAATCTCACCTGTCACCCTAAGGTACCACACTGAGTAGGCTGTTGTATGCCTTCCTACTTGGTTCAGTTTTTAGTGGAGCTAATCTTACTGAAAGTGGTAAAAAGAATCTCAACAAAGACATTACTAAATATAAATAATTTATATATCTTGATTTTAAAATTATAGCCAGAAGTACTTGCAGATAAGTTTTCACAGGAAATTAGATTTTTCTATCAGTAATTAATGTAATCTTGATTGTATCTTCACACTTGAGAAGAAAACTTTCATCTAAGACAGATGGAAGCCTTCTATTTAGAGAAGAGTAAAGTCCCTATAGAATCTCTGGACCTTTATCTATCAAAAGCCTCAGCAGGCAAGTTTCCTTTTAGCCTTTGATCTCCCTGTCAAAAGACGTCTGTCAGAGAGTGGATTATCAAGTAACGTCCTTCCAAGTTCCTTGCTCTCAATCTGTCTCTCCTCACAGAGTCAGGACAGGCTTTGTTTCAAAGAGGGAAAAGTTACATGAAAATATTTTTGTGCTAGCTAGCATATCTGAAACCTATGGAGTCTTTCCATAGTCAGAAGATATCATTGTCACTGTTCTAGTTTGTCTTCCATTGCTGTGACAAAACACTCTGACCGACACCAACTTGGGGAGGAAAGGGTTTATTCAGTTTACATCTCCTGGGTCACAGTTCATCACTTAGGGAGCCCAAGGCAGGAACTCAGGGTAGGAACCTGGAGGCAGGAGCTGAAGCACAGGCCATGGAGGAATGCTGTTCACTGGCTTGCTCCCCTGGCCCATGCCCAGCCTGCCCTCTTATACAGTACACAACAACCTGCCCAGGGTGGCACCACCCATAGTGGGCTGGGCCCTCCCACATTGCTTGACAATCAAGACAATACTCCACAGACATGGCCACAGGCCAATCCAATGGAGCCAGTTCCCCAGTTGAGGCCCCTTCAACCCAGGTGTGTCAAGTTGACACTAAAGCTATCCAGCACAGTCACCATCTGCCTTCCTCTCCCTGTTTTCCCTGTTAAAAAATCCCCATTGTTTCCTAACTTACTAGCACAGAGAAAGGCCCCTCTCCTTCTCTACACCACAATCATGTCACCCGCACTCCTGTCATCATCTCAATACTTATTCCATTTTGTACAGTGTGGTTTGTCCCCATTTTACAGTATGCAAACTGATCCCTGCAGAAACTGAGGAATTTGTCCTGAGTCACCTAGCTTGGAAGTACCATCCCCAAGATTCAAGCCTGGAGTTTTTAATTCCACAACTGCTCTTCAGTACAAGTTATTCCCATTAATTATTTGCTTTGCTTAGCTTTCTCTGGTCTATTGTTCAAGATACCCTTCCCTAAATTACCCGGAGATAAATAATTGAAATTGTATGATAAAGTCACTGGGTGTGATTTATGAAAAAAAAAAAACTGCAAAAAAACAGAATGTTCTTTCCATGAGGCTAACTTCGGGCAGTGTATGTACCACAAGCTGTGAATCAATAACATATGCTTTACCCAGTGTAAGACTGATAGATTTGGGACACCACAAGGCTAGCTCTAATTCTTTAAGGACTTGGCAACTGCTATATCTGTTTTTATTGGAACACAATGCAATGAGACATCTGGATTATCATCCGTGTTCAAGCATTTGGGTTTACGCAGATCTTTTGCTGGAATCTCTGCTTGATATCCTGGCCATTTACCCAACCTGTTTATCACCTGATAAGAAAACACGATAAGTACTAACACCAGGTCAGAACTAATTTTACTCTGTGCCTGTGGTGTCTTTAGGACTTGACTTGTCTTAAAATCAATGGCTATTTTTCCATTATAAGTACACATTTTGGATCCATTTAACACATGGGCATAACTTTTGAAAATTCCATTTTAATGAACACAAATACATTTCTTTTGTATGTCCATGTTCATGTGGGTGCATGTGTGTGCAAGTACATGCATACACTGTGCCTCTGCCTGTGGAGGCCAGAGGTCAACTTTGTCTGTCATTTCCCAGGAGCAGGCCACCCGACTTTTCTGAGACAGGATCACTCAGTGGCTTAGAAAAATGTCCTGGGTCCCCTGGAGCTAAAGTTACAGGCAGTTTAAGCCCCTGGAGGTGGAGGCCAGTATTAAACTGGGATCCTTGGAAGAACAGGAAATACTCTTAACCACTGAGGCATCTCACCAGCTCTTTTGGCTAATTTCTGGAAATGAACATTCACAGGTTTTATAAAATATAATGTAAAACCCAGCCTATGAAAATGAAATTTACTTACACTCTCTGCTGCATAGAGGAAGGAGTCTAGTGGATAATTTTTGTCATAGACAGATTCTGATGTCTAGCTATGATACATTTAAAATGTATCATACTTCCTGCCTCTCCCTGGTGTCTGCCGTCTGCCTCAGATGGGCACTTAGTCTCTCCAGGACTGAATGCTCCACGGGACTCTTAGTGACCCTGCTGCATGAAAGGAACACCACGGCAACCTGGCAACACCCAGCCCTGCCCCTTTCCTCTCTAGTGTAGTTCCCACTGTGGGAACAAAGCAGTGAAGTACCTCATGGAACTATGTAAACTGCCACTAATCTAGCAAGTCAGAAAGGAGGAGCCTGGAGCAGAAGAGGGGTCAGAAACACTTGGGGACAAGGAAGGTTGGGAATATGGTTTAGTGGATAAAGTCTTGCCCTCGAAACATGAAGATCTGAACTTAGATTCCCACAACCCAGGAAAATGCTAGCATGTGGGGCATCCCACCTGTCATCTTACCAATCCTCCTATGGCAGAGGCAAGATGGGGGATCCTGGAGGTTAGTTAGACTACCTAAATCACCTAAACCGGTGAGTTCTGGGTTCAATTAACAGGCAGTGTCTCAATGTATGATGAGGAGAGCAATTAAGGAAGACATCAGACATTAATCTTTGTCTCTATATGCATGCACAGATACATGTACCCACACACATGCAAACACACACATGCAAACACACACACACATACACACACAGAAAGGTCAAAAAGAAACTCCTCTTTTAACAGTGTGAAAGAGAATCGTTTTGGTTTGCCAGCCAGGGGTCATTAATTAGCCATATCAAAATAAACACTCATAAATTATGGCAACTAAAGCATCGCACGATTGTGGCTGAGTGAGGAAGAACCCAAATGAACAGTAGCCAATTTTGGATGGAGCATATATATCAAGCCATGAAAATGGAAAAACAATGATACATCTAAAATCTAAGAGATGAGATCAGTGGCTAGCTCGTGCATTTCTGTCTCATTGCTTGCTGAAGGGCAGAGTTCATTTTCCCCACAAAATATAACGTGAATGTATGTAGTTGAGCCTTGGCCTACATCATATGGCTTTATATTAAACAGCAAGGAAGTCATTTCTTATTTTGAAGTCTATATTTGGAAGGCAGGGTTACCTGAGGATACCATTGACCGATGCCTTTGTTTGCTCAAACCATAGCTTAAAACTTAAAACAAAACAAAAACCTAAGTTGTATATGGTCCCAAGGCAGTACTACAAGACATAGAAATAGAAAAAGAATTTTAATGGCAATTAATTTTTAACACTTTTTAGTGTTTTCCGTTGTTGTGCTAAATATTTTAATGATATTTTATTCAGCAGTTAAAAAAATCCTATGACAGGTGCTGAAGAGACAGTTCAGCAGTCAACAGCGCTGGCTGCCCTTAAAGAGAACCAGGGTTTGTTTTCCAGGACCCACAGGGTAGCTACCAACCATATGGAACTCCAGTTACAAAGAATCCAACGCCCTCTTCTGACCTCCATTGGCATTGCAAGATACCTGTGAGTGAACTTACATACATGCAAACAATACACACATACTCATAAAATAAAATAAAAAAATTAAAAGTCTATAACAAAAGAACTTTTTCCAGGCAAGTTAAAAGCTAAAGAAACTAAGCCACAGAGAGAGAGGTTTTTCTAAGTTTCCACCCAAAAAAAGAATAGATGATACTTTCTAGATAGAAAATTAACAGAACAAATATACGTCTCTTGAAATGAAATAGGGCGCCTGTGCTCTGCTCTGGCAAGCAGTTTTTGTCCCTGGCATCTAAGAGTCAACCTCTTGCCCTAAAGAAAGAAATGTTGTACCAGAGGACCTCGGATCAGCAGGTGGGAAGGGGGCAGCTTCTGAATGCAAACAGCACAGTTTACATTCCGCAGTTCCTGACACTGAAAACATTTCATCTACACTGCTCACTGACTCTTCACATTTTCAAGGGAAGGTGAGGGCAAGTTAATTTTGTGTAGAATTGACAGAAAAGACAATTTGATTTCAAGTCACTAAACAACTGACGCAAATCCCACAAGTAGATGGGGGTCCATGCACTAGAGTCCTCATCTTCTGGTCCTTTTGCTTTTTGGTTGGAACTCTTCCTTTTTGCTTTAACAGATAGACTACGTGATGAAGATAGAACCTCATAAACCTTGATTGATGCTCCAGGGAATGTATTATTTAAATGTAGTGATCGCTATTAAGGACTACTAGCTTGGTTCTAAACTTAGCATGTACATCACCATAATAAATTCTCTTCATCTAATCCTGTGTGATAGGGACCAGAATTAGCCCATTTTATGGTGGAAGAAACTGTTAGAACGGTGCAGATGGGTCACTCCGTTAATAAAAATCTACCATCTCCTGCTGCAAAGTCAGTTTCCTTGATTAAGATGGAATAGCCTTATGATCCATGTAGTCTGCATTGTAATCAAGACACGGGAATGGGAGACAGATCAAACTGCTACACCGCCCACTAGCAAAGATCCATTGTCATAGCAACACAGATCAGCTGTTACAGCCTGAGCTCAGAGGAGCCACATTTTCAAAAGATCCACAAGAGATGCATGATTCCATTCTCTTCCAGCATTTCAGTTTTCACTCGAATCTTTAAGAAAAAGTTTCATTTGTTTCACATTGTAATTTAAATAGAAATCCCCAGAAGCAGAAAGAGGATTCATGACAAGGAAAAGACACAAACTCCCTGAATGTCAGGGATATGAGATAAAAAATATTTGCCACACCGCCACACCTGGGTCACTTTTCCCAGGAGCCCTCTCATTTCAAATCTTTTTGCAACTTAATACTATAATTGCTCTGATTTCTAGTTCTATAAAACAGAATGCCAAGTACAGTGTAGGAACCAGAAGTTCTGTTCAAATGTGTTTTTCTTTAGGTAAACCAAGTTTGTCTGCTGAATCTACAGGCAGAGGGTTAAAAAGTGTATGATTTTTCTTAATGTTGTGAGGTGGATATGGAAGAGGGCACTGGACACAGGTCAGGACACGCTGATAGTAATTACACACTGTTTATGTAAAACTTAGATTTAATTTGTCATTCTGTATTTTTAATTACTTATTCTGTCAGTCATGCTTGGAGATAAAGTGAACTTCAATTATACCATGTACTAGCTGTGACACTCGGGTCTGTTATTATGAACCTGTTCAGTTATTTAATATGTAAATTTTCCCAGCTATAAAATAGGGTTAATGTTTGTACCATTCTCATAAGCTTGTTTTAAGAAAACAATCTAAAATACCTAATATGTGCTTAAAAAACAATAACCATTTAATGGATGCTTATTGTTACTGGTACAATTCTCAGTGACCATTCTTAGAGCCTCAGAATATATATGATCACAGCCACATCCTCTAGGAATAACAATTAAAGAAACCAGTCATCTCTCCAAGAAACTAAATGATGTCCTAAGTCAATGACACTTGACTAATACTAAATAGTGATTAACCAAATTCAACTCAATAAACATTCATTAATTTCAGAACATATGCAAGTCACACAGCTATGCACTCAAGGTACAAAAACTCATCAGCTATCAGAGCTGAAAAGAAACTTAGTATGACCTCATTTAATGCCCCTCACAGATAAGGAAGCCAGTTAGAGAGAGGGAGAGGAGGCAGTAAGAGACCTACTCAGCATAGGTGAGTAAAATGGTAACAGAATCTGGACTAGAAGCCAGTGTCCTTGACTCTGAATCTCTTCTTGCATAGATAGAGCCCTGTGGCTTTTCCTTCCTCTGGAAGGAAAACCCCAAACAGATGTTGCTACTAGCTTACCATTTTATAGCAAGTCTGGTGAGGTAGAGACAATTCTTCCTAGTAAATTGATCCTCAAAAAAAATCAATAAGTTATTTTAAAGAAAAAAGAAACAGTGTAAACTATGTTACTATCATTGTTCTTAAAATACCTGTGGTCTCAACACTGGAGCCTGACTAGCTAGTTCCCAGCAGCCTCTGCCCTCTGATTCCATAATTTCAATTACCTATCATAATCTTACTACCTCTCTCTTTCTGACACTAAACAGCACCTCCTCCTCAGCTAATCTTTATCTCCTGCTTTCATCTTCCTCCCTGACCTCATCACACATCCTTTGACACTGTCACTCAGCAGCCTCTTCCTTGGGACTGGGATACTATCCTCTCCATCCTAATCCATCACTCACTCTGGTCTATCCTATCTCACCACCTCTCCACAGCTTAGAAACCATCCCATCGCTCAGTATACCTATCTGAAGCTCTTAGGGCCCACTCCAAATGGCTTTCAGCAAGGGTTGGGTAAGCTTTGTATTAAGTATGAATATTCTGTTGGTTTAAAGATCTGTACTCTACGTATTCATTTACCTATCATATTTAATTGTAGGCATTTGTCTTAGAGGCATTTGGAGAATTTAGTTAACAGGTTAGTACCAGAGTTTTATCACTTTTTATTATAGCATAACCATTATATTAATACACAGGAACAAGTTCAAATTTGGAGCAGTATATAATGGAATACTGTTTATGCATGGAGAAAGTGTGACTCTCTATTCACTGAAATTTTGCCTTAAAAAATTAAAACAGATTTCAAACGAAGAATATAAATATGATTCAATTTATATAAAATCATCTGTATCTGTGTTGGGTTGTAGACATGTATCCAGTGAAATGTTTACTTTTGAAAAAAAAATCTGTGTTCCCAAGAAGTCAATTTACCAGCAAATGTATGTAGCAAGTCCAAGAGAGAGTCTGAAGTAGACAGCGGCCTTCTGGATTATCCATTGGAGCTGGCTGCCTCCAGGCATGAAACAGATTTCAAACATGGCATGAAGCAAAGTGAAGTCAGCTAGGTGTTCTCAGTGAAGACATCTTGATAGAAAGCTACATGAAGAGTTGGAATGAGCTTGGAGACCAACCAGAGGAGAGTCAGCAATGTTAGCCAAAACTCAGAAAAGCTCCTTCACCAAGCCAGTAACTCACTTACCCAAATCACCAGGAAGTAAATCCAGACTCAGCCCAAAGAACAGGAAAGTAGACAAGTTTGTAGACTCAAAGATTTCAGAGTATGGGTCAAGGCTGTCTCTCAGGAAAGAGAGTAAGCCACTAGTCCTGTGGGCTTGAGTCTAGAACTTCTCAAATCCAGTTGGCCAATTACAAAGTATACTGGCTCATTCCCAGTCCTGCAAGACAGTACACAGGGAAGTTATTATTGAGTCAGTTATACTCTGAAGTTCTGTCTGATAATAGTATCCTGTGACTACATCCTCATCTGGTGTGTTGTATTCCATTTTAATCCCTTCTTTGCATATTTGATCTTATAAAACCTTGCAAATTAAAAAAATTATTCTTCTGACTTTAACCATTTTACATGTGCAAATCAGTTCATTCAATATATTTGCAATGTTCAGGGCCCACCACCCACATCTGTTTCTAGATCTTTTCACTATTGTGATGGTCAGTATTGATTGGCAACCTGACAAGGTCTAACACTACATGAAAAGGAGGATACTAGCTGAGTATTAAGCTTTTTATCCTTGACTAATGATCCAATGTGACCAGATGCCTCAAGCTCCTGCCACTAGGTCTTCTCTGCCATGATGGATTGCACCCTAGAACTGTGAGCCAAAGTGAATGCTTTCTCCCTTAAGTTATATTCATCAGTGGATTTCATCACAGGAAGAAGAAAATAACAAAAACAAAATATCCAACAAAGTCTGAGCCCACTGAACAACAGCACTGTATCTCCCTCCCCATGATAATCTCTGCCTTCTGAATCCATGAGTATTCCTCTTGTTGGATTTTTTTCTTTTTTTATTGAAGGTTTGTGCATTTCATACAACATTTCTTAATCAAATTTAGACCTATTCCCCTTCCTTGTCCCCCACCTTGCCAGAACTCATGCATTCTCCCATACATGTCTTTCATCTTTTTCTCAGTCTTTTTTTTTTTTTTTTTTTTTTTTTTTTTTTTTTTTTTAATTTTATCAAAGCAGAAGTTTACTGTTTGGGGCAGAAGTTTACTGTTTCAGTCAGTTCTTTTTTTAAATTTTATTTATTTATTTATTTATTTATTTATTTATTTATTTGTATGAATGCATTGTCTGCATGTAGGTTTGTGCATCCGTGTTGTACAATGCCACAGAAGTCAGAAGAGGGCGTCGTTTCCCCTGGAACTGGAGTTCTCCTGGAATTGGAGTTACAGACAGTTCTCAGCTGCCATGTGGGTGCTGGGGATCAAACCCAGGTCCATCTGTAAGAGCAGTCGGCGCTCTTAACCACTAGGCCATCTCTCCAGCCCTCGGTCAGTTCTTTTACCCAGTCTTTTTTGTTGTTGTTATTGTTCCTTCCAGTTTGTATCACTCCAAAACATGCATATATACATGCCACACATATACTAAAATTATGATGTCTGAAAATAAAGTATAGGTTAATTCCAAAATATGTTTAGAGATTCACATTTTGACAGTAGAGTTGTATGCAGGTAATACAACAATATACTTTACATTCCTACATAGCAAGTGGGCTTTTCTTTTAAGTAGAATCATACAATGTCTGCCTGTCTTCATTCACTTGACATGCTTCCATGCTTCGTCCTTGTTACAGCGTGTGTCCAGCTTTACTCCTTTCCCAGTGTCCCACTGAAGGTGGACAGCACATTTTATTTATCCATTCATCAGTAGATGTTCTTCTCTGCTGTTTCTACATTCTAGGGAACAATGCTGCCAGCAACCTCTGTGTTTGAGCATCTAAGTCCCTGCTTGAAATTCTTTATCGGTATATAGACCCAGAATCAGGATTGCTGGATCGCATAGTAATTTTATATTTAAAATATTTAAGTTCAATTTAAGCAACAAACCTTTACTTCTGAAAGCTTAATGGCCATTCTGTGTTAGTCAGACTTGCATCACTGTGACAAAATGCCTGATGTAAATAGTTTAATCAATACAGGATTTATTCTGGTTTATACTTTGAGGAGTTTCAGTTTATCAGTGTGGGGAAAGCATGGTCGACATAAAATGACTTACAGAAAAGCAGTCTATTCGTCTGAAAAGACAGGCACTGATGCACAAGAGAGCTAGGGGAACTTAAACCTTCAAAAAAGAAAAGAGGAGGAAGAAAGAAAAATACACCTTGAATAGGAAGACTTCACCCAGAACAGGGCACTCCCAGCTCTTCTATGTGGCACCTGTTATATCCCATAAAAGCCAAAATCTAATCTTTCTGCCAAAGATAGAGGTTTGAGACAGAAAAGTTCTCTCCCATTTCCTCAAGGCCAAACTGGATTAAATTCGTTTCCCTCTACCAATTATTATTTCCTGTTGTTTCAGTACAGCAGTGAACACTGGGAACCTTGAATTTTTGGTAACATAACTTTTATGGGCCCTTACAGAAATTCCTCCAAAACTTCAGGGGCCCAATCACATTGCAATGTAATCTTTTTATTCAAAGCCAATTTTTATTGAAGCTTTGTGCATTTCATACAAAATTTACAATCAAATCTAGACCTGTGCCCCCTTCCTTGCCCCCCCCATCAGAGCTCATGCATTCTGCCAAACATGTTTTTCATCTTTTTCTCGGTCTCTTTTTTAAAATTTTCAATGCAGAAGTTTACTGTTTCCAACAGAGGTTCACCGTTTCAGTCAGTTCTTTGACCCAGTCTAGTAGTAGTTGTTGTTGTTGTTGTTTGTTCCTTCCAATTTGCATCACTCCAAAATATGCATATATACATTCCACATATATCATACGTTTTAGCATCTTCAGCTTATGATTTTTTTCCTTATTAGGCTGAAAGATGTCATGTTTGAAGGCTCCTCCTTGGCAAGCCCAATCCACCATCAGTTCTGCCCTTGTGCTCCACACTGGGGTTTTCCCTTCCCATGGTCACCAAATGAGGTCCAGTAAGCACCACGTCCTATCTTGATCTTCCTGTACTGGTCTCCATGATAAAGCCTGGGTAGTCCAACAATGGCAGTCTATACTCTGAAGAGGCTGAAACCCCAATAAGTAGCTCAGTCCACAAGCTGGATGTCTCAGCAGTCCCCATCTGGCACTGAAGGTTTGGAGGATTCTTAGAGAGACATGAGTCTTCAGTCCATATTGGAAGGTTGAAAAGCTGTGTCTCATGTCTTTGAAACATGGCAAAAAGCAGTGGCAGCCACAGGGTAGCTGCACTTGCCAGTAAGACAGGCAAAACAACTGTGCTCTTTTTTTTTTAACTTTTTGTCTTTTTACTAAGACCTCAAGTTTTATACCTGAAGTACAATTTCTCAAGCTACTAATTATTTGTTTCTGGTTATACTTTCCTTTTGGATGTTTAAGGCCACATAGTTAGCCCAGGTTAACTAAGGTTTTTGTTTTCTCAAGGTCGATTGAGGATCTGGTACTCAGGGGTCACTCGGGGTTTTGGGGGGGGGGGATCCCCTGGCTCCTTTTGGCTTTACATTTACCAGTTCCATCCACTCAAGGACAAAGTCAGGTCTTGCTAGACCAGGCTTCCCTTTTTGAAGTATGAGCAGACTTTTTTCTTTATTGACTGGACACTGGCTAAACTCGTATTAGTGGATCTCCAAGACCTCCCTGCACAGGATTTGCAGGACATTTCAAGAGATGCCCCCATGCATAGTCCCCTGGAACTCAGATGACCTCTGAGGGCAAGGAAGAAAGTTATCCCTTAAGACCCTCGGCCAGGGATGGAGAGATGGTCTAGCGGATAAGAGCCCTGACTGCTCTTGCAGAGGACCCAGGTTCAATTCCCAGCACCCACATGGCGGCTGAGAAGCGTCTTTAACTCCGGTTCCAGGGGAATCTGACACCCTCTTCTGACCTCTGCGGCATTGCACAACACAGGTGCACCAACCTACATGCAGACAGTGCATTCATACACATACAAGAATTAAAAAAAAAAAAGACCCTTAGCCAAATTGATGTACTATAATCTTATACACACTAAAATAAAACAAAAGTCTTTATAGTAGATAGAAAAATGGTGTTTTAATTAGTTCACTCCACAGGGATTCCAGAAATACTTTACAGCAGTCTTCCAAAAGTGTCAGAATAAAAAGTAGCAAAAGTTCTTTTTTTATCAATTTTTGTGAGTGTGTGCGTACATGTTTGTGCATTTGTGTGCTCGTGTGTGTATGTGTGTGCATGTTTCCATTGTTTGGGCACATGTGTACAGTCCTCACACTTGTAAGGCAAACACATTAACCACTGAGCCATCTCCCCAGCAAAAGAACTTGACAGCAAATTTGATATTTCAATGATAAGGTAATTAGATTGAAATTTGTTTCAATTTAATTTGTTTCAATTTAATTAGACTTCTGTGGACACTATTTTTATTTCACAATACGCTTTTTAGAAAAAGATTTATTTATCACAGAATAGAATATTCTCAAGCTGTACTTCTTCCCCAGGACTGAGGTTATGGGACCCTGGTCTCAACCTGGGCCCCGCCATTCAGGATGACTGTGCTGGCCTTAGGAAAAAAAGTGTCTATGGGCTGCAGAGATGGCTCAACAGTTAAGAGCACTGGCTGCTCTTGCAGAGGACCCAGGTTCGATTCCCAGCACCCACATGGTGGCTAAGAACGGTCTCTAAATCCAGGTCCAGGGGAATCTGATGCCCTCTTCTGACCTCTGCAGCATTGCAGCATTGCATGACTTGTGTGCACCTACCTACATGCAGGCAGCACACTCATATACATAGGAAGTCTATTGATGTGTTGGTTTAATAAACTTTTTGTAAAAAAAAAAAAAGCTAAGAAATCTCCACCGAATTCTGAAAGCACAGCAAATCTCAGCCATTGATGGCTAAGCTAAACCTTGTCCCTGAGCTGGGTAAACTGAACAACATTTTACTTTGCAGATCACTCTGTCTGCCTCTTACAATGCAGCCTCTAGTGGCAGGAAGCCTGCCTCACTCCCAGGAACCGAAGTTCTAATTTCCATAATATATGCCCCACTGTGAGTACTAGAGTACTCAGGATGTGATCCTGACCTTAGTTTCGAACTTGCTGTTATCCATCTAACAAGCGGCAATGAATACAAACGATAGGCCCCAAGGTCAAGAGGACAAGAAATACAACTTTTTTTTTTTCATTTTTGGCTTTTCAAGACAGGGTCACCCTGTAGTCCCAGCTGTCCTGGAACTCACTCTGTAGACCAGGCTGGCCTTGAACTCACAAAGATCCGCCTGCCTCTTCCTCCCGAGTGCTAGGATTAAAGGCGTGTGCCACCACGCCAGGCAGAAATACAACTTTTTATCAAGTTTCTAATCTAAGCTTTCCTAATGTGTGGTAGAAGCTGCATCCAGTCCATCATTTTCCTGAGCATTAAATGGAACTATGAAGTCCTGCCAGAGCCTTTATCCTCTACCCATACAACCAGACCATTTCCTGCCATAACAAAGGTGTTAAATCAGTTTTTCTGTGGTTTCTGTGGCCTTCCCCTGTCCCTAGTACTAGGACCTCTGCAGATCTGGCTCTGGGACTTGACACACGGAACCACAAGGCTGCATTTGTGCCATGCTGAGGATTGGGAAGGTTGTTGGCTTTCCGTGAATACCCCACACAGCCATTTCTCCTCTGTCATTTCTCTGTCATCCTAAGTACAAGGTATGTTGGAATTAGCCAATTATCTAAGTGTGACTTACAGATGGATGAAACATATCCATCCCTCTGGGGTGCTTTCTCTCCAGCCCCGATCTCAGAAGAAGCAAACAGTCTGACGCACCTTCCAGGGGCTAAGCCGGGGCCAACTCTATTTTTCCCCTCTAGGTGAATAATATTTGATCTGTTTTCTCAGTAGGAAACGCAACACAACTGACCATTTTCAAAGTCTTTTCATTTTATGTTTGAATCTTCTCTTTGGAGACTCCAAAGCCATAAATTTTATTTTCTTTTGATTCAATTGCACCATCTTCTTCCTTGAGGGTAAGAGTCATAGAATATTCTTGCCACAAAAATGGAAGGACTATAAAATAAGAGAAAGTAAAGTGGGAAATCAGATTGATATAGACATCAAAATGTGCCACTACTCCCCCTTGTAATCTGCCTGTGGACTAAGTCTGGATTCACCGTCTGTAAATCTCCCACTCTGTTGTGACTTCGTATGAATTGACACCAGCCCTTCTAGCACCTAGGCTGTAACTGGATCTCTCTCAAGATGAAACCAAGTCTGCTGATTTCTTTTTTTAAATATTTTTTTATTTTATTTATTTTATTATGTGTATGAATGTATTGTCTGCATGTAGGTCTGTGCACCCATGTCGTGCAATGCCTCAGATTTCAGAAGAGGGTGTCGGATTCCCCTGGAGCTAAAGTTAGAGATGGTTCTCAGCCACCATGTGGGTGCTGGGGATTGAACCTGGGTCCTCTGCAAGAGCAGTTGTTGCTCTTAACAGCTAGGCCATCTCTCCAGCCCCCAGTCTGCTGATTTCATTTGCTTCTTCATCTATTCATGCTTTTACTTTCCCTCTATGTTTCATGTATGAACATGAAAGTTGAGTTACAATGATATGTCACATTGTTCCAACTCTGCGTTGGAATTAAGATAGAGATGATTCTATGGGGCAGGAGAGAGGGCTCATCAGTTAAGAGCCCCGACTGCTCTTGCAGAGGACTGGGGTTCGATTCCCAGCACCTACATGGTGGTCAAGAACCATCATAAGCCGGCGTGGTGGCACACACCTTTAATCCCAGCATTGCCTTCTGGCAGAGGCAGGCAGATCTCTGAATTCAAGCCCAGCCTGGTCTACAGGGCTAGCTCCAGGCCAGCTGGGACTAAAGGGAGATCCTGTCTCAAAAAAAGAAAGATAGATGGCCTAGCGGTTAAGAGAGCCAACGCTCTTACAGAGGACCCGGGTTTGATCCCCAGCACCCACATGGCGGCCGAGAACCGTCTGAAACTCCAATTCCAGGAGAACTCCAGTTCCAGGGGAATCCTACACCCTCTTCTGACCTCCGTGGCATTGCACGACATGGGTGCACAAACTTGCATGCAGACAGTACATTCATACACATACAGAAATAAATAAAAATTTTTAAAAAAAGATAGAGATGATTCTAACACAAGGATTTTACCACAAACAATATGGATATTATATCTTATTCTCATGGATAATTTTGGTCTTACTAATCATTGTTGGGGGGGTCTGCCATGCAATGAAAAACCAGTAGCAGCAGCCCTGGTTTTATCCACTGGAAGCCAAGAGCATCTCTGAGTGAGACAATCAAAACTGTCTGGAGACATCACCAGATGTCCTTTGGAGGACAAAAGTGGCTAGAATCTGTTCTAGCAGAAGATACAAGCTTGAAAACAGAACATTGTGATACAATGAGATCAGCACATGGGCAGAGAGGCACATACAGATTGATAAGGAATCCTGAATAATGGATCTTCCCCAGTGGGATGCAGTTGGCTGAACTGGAAAAGTAATACCAAACAAGTAACACTCAGTTGAAATTCTGAGCCACAGTCTGTGTGACTATCTCAAGTGCCTGCTCTGCCTTTCAGTATTCACTTATTCATTCAATAAATATTTCTGAGACCTAACTAGGAAGAAGACAGTGAATGTAAAATAAATAAATAAATAAATAAATAAATAAATAAATAAATAAATAGGTTTTTGCTTCATGGGGCCTATTTATTTCTACAATCTTTACTGTCAAACTGCCTGATTTTCAACTTCACTGCTACTACTCATGGGCTCTGTAACTATAGGCACATTACTTAACCTCTCTGATCTGCAGTTTCTAATCCTATAAAGAGGGGATAATAAGGGTAACTACTTCTTGAAATTAATGAGATTAAAAAGAGATAATTCTTGTAAATCTATTAGCATCTGGTTCAGCAGATGCAAAGCATGGACCACATGGCAGTTTTTATAAGTGATTTTCAGAGTTGTATATTATTGTGAGAAGGCCCCATTTCAAGCCACAGCCTCTCGTCAATGCTAGTGTAGTTAATTGAATTATGTGTGGTCATATCCTGAGATGTGGCAAGCAGAGCCTCGGTATACTGTTCTCATTGAATCTATAGAATCTTAATTAGGGCATTTCATTTCCACAGTTATAAATGGAAATTTCCAGGTCAGTTATAATAAACAAAGGAAGAAAAAAATAAATAAGTCTGAAAACTGAACTTCTTGGTCTTGGCTTTGGCACTCTTTCTCAGTTGATATTATTTTCCTTCAATTTTAATACACAGACATTAGTCTGGAGACTCTGTCTTCTCCTAGACTCTGTGCAATTCCTAATGCATGGCTGAACATAACAATTACCCAGCAAGAAGAAGCCTTGGATGGTTTAATAACAGTCTTCAAATATATGAAAAGTTATTACATAGAACATGATGACCAGCTGTTCCCTACTTCCACCGAAGACCAAGAAAAAATAAATGGGATGAAAATTACAGGGGCTGACAATTTGAGGTAAATTCACTGAAGAACTTCAGAGTATAACGTCTCTGTGGAAAACCTTTTGAAAAAGACATGGCATTGGAAATATAGTAAAGCAAAAAGAGTTTTGACAGAGATTTGGGGAAATAGGTTCTTGTACTCCCCAGGAACCCAAGACTTTATGCAAGTGAAAAGTTCCTCAGGATACAATGGGGTAATCGCAGGACCACCAGAATGTTCCGCACTCCAACTCAGCAGTCTTTGAGTAATTAGACAAAAGTGGTTCTCAATAGGGCTGGGGAAAGGTGTGAGTTTTGCCTTCCAGAGGACATCTGACAATGGATTTGGATGCTTTTGGCTTCTCTGTCTGGGGTGGAAAAATGCTACTTGTGTCTAATGACATCAAGGGAGTGGCTGACTGTCCTACAACGCAGAGTCCAGCACCCCATAGCAAAGAACTGCTGAGTTCAATGAGTGAATAACGCCAAGGTTAAGAAGCAGTGCTGCAGAGAAACAATTTAATTCTTTCTACTTTGTGCACCTGTCCATATATCTAAGTGCCCAGAATTAGCTTGCTAATTCATGAGTCCTTCAGTTTAGTAGCTAATATTTTTCAATTGTTTTTTAGCTCTCTGCCTGTAGGTCAAGCTAGGGCTGTATTTTTTCATACCCTTTTTGTGGTTAGATGTGGACACATGACTGGGTTTAGCTGATGATATGCTAAATGTGGAAATGATGTGCTTAGCTTGAAGAGCTTATGGGTGATTCACAGTGGTCCTTTCCTACCAGGGTGACTCTTGGAAGCACAGGTCAGAGTTCATGATGAAGTCCTTGTTCATCTGGCTTCCTCAATATCATCCCAGCCTACAGTATTAGATGTCTAGTGTTGGAATTGTTTTACCCATATATGGACAGATCGAAGTGTATAACATTAAAATATGATTTTAGAAAAGTGTAAACAAACGAGTTGTAGGAGTAGAGGACATTGAGTCTGACCTCGCTCCATCACTGACAAACTGCATGATCTTGAGCATGTTACCTAACTCCTGTGCCTCCTGCTTTCTTCATATTGACATCATCCCTTGAGGTCACATGGGAATCCACATGTACAATACTCAGTAAAGTGCTTTCTTGACAAAGCCAAAATGTTGGTTCAGTCAATTCTCATAATAGCTTCCCAAGATATTTATTATCATATTCTGATTGCACAGATCAGGAAAATGAAGCATTAAGAGGTTAAACAACTTGCCCAAGTCACAGACCTGGCAAATGGCAGAAGTAATATTAAAAACTCTTCATGTCTGGTTGTAGAGTTGATGTGATTATTCAACAATGAAGATGACGAAGAAGAGGAGAAAGACTCAGGGGAGGAGGGAGAGGAGACAATGGTGATGATGACAATGATAAAGATGATGATACCTGTGAAGGCCTCACTGCCTTTAAAATATGACCTAGGGCCTTAGGTGTGGTGGCACACACCTTTAATCCTAGGACTTGGGAAGCAGAGGCAGGTGGATCTCCATGAGACCACAGGGAGCCTGGACTACAGAGCTAGTTCCAGGCCAGCTAAACAAAAAGATCTAAGGATGGGGATGTTGCTCAAGCACTCACCATGGAAGCATGAGTGGCAGAGAGCAGATCCCTAGAACCCAGGTATTCTAATAACTCTTCTATTGTTGTGATAAAATCCCATGCACAAAGGCAATTTATAGGAAGATGAGTTTATATGGACTTATAGTTACAGAGAGATAAAGAGCCCATCATGGAGAGGAGGCATGGCAGCAAGTGGCCAAGTGGCGGGAAGAGCAGTAGGAGCAGGGAGCTGATAACTCACAAGCAGAAAGCAGAGAGAGGCTACAAAAAGTTGGGTGAGGCTATAAACCTTCAGGTCCCACCCCTAGCAATGCATCTTCCAGCCAGGCTGTACCTCAATGTAACCTCCCAAAACAGTGCTACCAACTGGGGACCAAGTGTTGAAACACCTGAGCCTATGGTGGGATAATTCAAACTACCACCTCAGATAAGCTGGATGGGGTAATGTGCCTCTTTAATCTAAGTGTGCCCAGGGCAAGATGGGTTGCATAGATACGCAAATTGGCAGAAGTTTACAGGACAGCTAGCCTCATATATGCAGCCATGAACAAGAGACGCCCTGTCTCAAGAAAGACACTAGTGTTGTTTTCTTACTTCCAGGAATTTCCACACATGGATCCACACTCAGAGGCAGACTTACATATGCGAACATGAACATGATCATATACACTACACACATATCATACACACATACACATAAATGAATAAAATAAAACATGATCTGCTGGGCCACACTGAATTACAGACAAGTACATGGGCAGGCTCTATCCTCTGAGTGTTCAATCTATTAGGGAAGATAAGACATGACCATAGATGTGCCCAGGCGAGGTGGAAGAGGGCAAGTGTCATAAAACAGATAAAGATAAGAGCTTTGGCAGCTTTATTAAATATCCCATTTAACCCTCAGTTAACCTGAAAATTCAATTAACCGGAAGTGCTACCCATATGTTTCCCATTAATTGGGTTTTTATAGTATCAGTTGAACTCACTTAACCTTAATAAGCAGATGATTACATGTGAACTGCAGGAGGATTTGTAGCACAATAACAGAAACCAGCTCCATGGTGCATGCTTTCCTAGAAGAAAACAAAACATCACCCAAGAGAAAGAGAGGAAAAAATGAGTTACTTAACATGATGCAATGAGGAGGGATAACTTGTGGTTTGAGGAGGACCTAAGTGGGTCAGAGGAGAATAAAAAAGGCATCAGCACAAGTGCTGTTCTTTGGGTAACATCTGTAAGAACAGATGGCCCTGCTTTTCCAACAGACAGGAGCTGGGGAAGCAAGGTATACCCATCTATGTAAAACTGACTGTGAGGATGAACAAATGATCCCTCACCAAGGCCCTAAGCATGACTTTAAGTTATAGTTGAAGAACTCAAAAAGTGACATGACATTTCGAATAATTGTGGAGGAGCCACGGGGAAGGTTAGTCCCTCTGTATGATGTGGCAAGTTTTCCATCTGCCCTAGAGCAACCCAAATCCCCTTCAAGCCTCAGCTCATGTCCTAGGAACTATCCCTTAAAGTTATCCAGAAATAAATATTGTTCTTTTTATGTATTCACTTACTCTTTATTCTTGTGCTTGTATTGCAGTTTAATTAATAGGCTTTTCTCGGCAGGAGTGTGCAGTGGGATACCTTGTAGATATAGAAAAGTTTGTGAGGATTGGTAAGTGCCAGTGAATGCAAAGGCAAGGATCCTGTCTCTGTCAGGTGTGTCTAACCTTTTGACATTGGAACAAGACATTGCACAACTGAGTTTATTCACAGAATAAAAAAATTTCATAAGATGGGTTGGGGATGAACCTCAGTCAGTAGAGTAACTTTCTGAGCACACGTGAAGCCCTGGATTCTACCCCCAGTACCACATAAGACTGGGTATGTTATTGCAAGCCTGTAATTCCTACACTGAGAGGTAGAAGTGGAAGAATCAGAAGTTCAGGGTCATCCTGGGCTGCACAGTGAATTAGAGCCTAACATAAGACAGAATCTCAGAAGAAAATGTTTTACATAAAAGAATGATTGTTGTGTTGGCCACACTCTTAGCTCTGCTGCGGCAGCGGTGTATGTAGCTAAGCACTGCAGGGTGGATAAGCTGACAATGTCCCTTTTCTAGTATCATGAGCCACATATCAATGTTGCGAGTCAGTGAATTCAGTGAGCATGTCTCTCATGGTAAAAATTAGCTTTATGGTGTTCATTCCTCTGTGTTTGTAAATAAGAAAATAAAATTGTGTCCTAAAGGGGAAAAAAGCCAAATACCTGATCAGATGCATAGAACTGTGTTAGATGAGAGGAGTAGGATACGAAAATTCAGATTTCACTTAAAGTAAGAGCAATCTGACTGACCCAGGACAAGGAGCCAATAGGTCACCAATCAGACTCATGTCTCTCATTCTGAGAATATCCTAAGTTAAGTCAGGGCAGCACTGTAACTGAAGCATATTCCCTAAAGACTTTTTGACTCCTCCACGGCCCATCTTCCCACTCCCCATTCTGTCCTGACATTTTGTACCTTCATACCAGCACTTTTAATTGCTGCAGTAATATCCGTTTCCCCAGCAAAACTGTCATCTTTGTTTGCCCAACAAATAAAGTTTACTTGTGCATCTTGAACTGAATAGAAAAGATTGCTTTGCCTATCAGTTTCTCATTTTAAATATTTTACTTTTAAAATTTTGTGCTTGTGAGTGTATTGCCTGCAGGTAGGTGGGAGCGCCAGGGTCATGAAATTCCAGGAGTCAAAAGAGGGCTTCAGATCCCCTGTAACTGGAGCTACAGACAGTTGTTAGCTGCCATGTGGGTGTTGAGAATTGAACCCAGGTCCTCAGCAAGAGCAACCAGTGCTCTTAACCACTAATCAATCTTTCCAGTTCCCTATCATTTTTTCTAATGACAACTCTTAGAGCTGATCAGATATATCATCGTCCAATAGAGCCATGAATGCTCTCATTCTTAAGGAAGGAGACATGTCTTGTCCCTCCAGGAGAATCAATAGTTACCATGTACTGAGGTGACGACTCTGAGGTCTGCATCTCCTAAAATCACTGCAAAGTGAGCATTCCAAAATGAAAATGAGCAAACCCGTGGCACCATCTTCATTGTAGATCAGAGTCTCTCTTGCTCTCTCCCAAGTCACCTTCTTAAACTAACTTTGGCCAAATAATGGTAGGAATGAGTGGCCTTTGAAAACAACTGAACAAAGGAATTCCTGGATCAGCAGGAATTCTCCCACTAGAGACCTGTAACAAGTGTATTCTGAATGTTGCTTATGCACCTGGAAGCCATCCTGTGTTTTCTTTTGCAGAGTGCCCATGTGAGCACACACAGGCATCTAACTGGAATCATACCAATTAAGTGTTATCTCTGCCTCCTAAAATATCATCTTCTCCTTCTCATGGAAAGGCCTGTTATCACCGAGCATCCATCTTAGTGTTTGAAACCTTCAGTAATGTCACTGATAGGGTAGTTGAGAAATGACTAATCACATGTTGTATTTACAGTCAGTGCAAACCAAACTGAGCTTTAGAAATGCTGTTGGCTGCCGGGCATGGTGATACACACCTTTAATCCTAGCACTTGGGAGGCAGAGGCAGGCAGATCTTTGTGAGTTCAAGGCCAGCCTGGTCTACAGAGTTCCAGGACAGCTGGGGCCACAGGGAGACCCTGTCTCAAAAATAAAAAAAAAAAAGAAAAGAAAAGAAAAGAAAGAAAAAGAAATGTTGTTGGCAATACAACCTTAAATTCTAACCTAACCTAAGAAACCCCTTCCCTAGTATTCCCTACCAGGTGGACATTTACTGGGAATGTACTACTACAAACCCCACCCCAGTTATGGTGGGAGAACTATGAAATACACACTAATATTTCCAGGTAAGCGGTCCAGGAAGCAAATCCCTCCATCTCTTAAAAAGATAGTAAACAAGAAAAATTCACCTTGAAATTAAAATTTTTCATTTCTGGTCCTACAAATATTTATCAGATACTATCATGTAAAGGGAGTCAAGGGAGATTCTACAGGCAGGTTTTACTCTTAGCAAAAGCTGTGATGCTAATAATTTAGAGTCTAAACTTGTCAAATTAACCCTTTTTTCTTGTATTTTATACCAGTGATAAATGAAACTAGATTTATGTGATCTGTCCAGGAACTTAAGTCCATTGAATGACACATTAGGGAAGAAGTGGTCAGTTATTTGGTGACAGTCGTTTCTAGCACCAGTGTTGAATATCACTGGGTAATCTCTCTTTGCCACCTCTGCTCCCCACTGAAATTCTTCAGTTGGATTTTAAAATAAAGAACAGAAAAGATGGTTTCAGTACTCCAGGTTGCTGAAGGGGTTACAATAAGCCAGTGTCCAAGAAATAAATAAACATCCATTTATAGAAAAAATAGGAATCTTTGGCTTTCATTTATCAAAGGGATGGTTATTCTGGAATTGGCAATGATGAGCAACGTACATTATGTTCATGTGTCAGATAGGTAATTAGCAATGTTACAGAAATTCACTTGCCCTAGATCCTGGAAAAGGAAATCTAGGTAGGTGAGTCAGCCATTTAGAGCTTTCTTTAACTTTTGGGAACTTTCAAACCTGTAATAACTATATGAGAGTTTCTGAAACACTTCTGACAGCCTTCAGGGGGTGGAAGAGGCACAACACAATGTCTACCATGTTTGTTGGCCTTTTAGTATGTCTTCTTTGTTCTGAATGTTAAGACTCCTAAAACATGTGTTAAAGGTAGTGGAGAAGTCGGGCTTTGTGATAACTGAGTCATCTGGTCAACCAGAAAATACAGAGCTCAGAAACCAGACTCTGAAGGAGCTCCCGGAAAACTGCTATGCTCAGGTGTCTAGTGGAAGCAAATTAAATTTCTTTCTGTAGAAACAATATCAGGCTGGCTCTCTCTCTCTCTCTCTCTCTCTCTCTCTCTCTCTCTCTATCTCTCTCTCTTTCAAATTAGGGATTTGTTACACAATAAAGACTGCCACACCAACTCCAGCATCGTCTGTGTGAGCAATGACGAAAGTCATAATAACAGACGGGAGATATGTGCCTTCCGAGGCTAAGCTCCCTGGTGGTCCCTGGCAGAGTACTCGGCCTTAGCTTCCAAGATCACGATGCACTACAAAGATGTTATGCTTCATGGGTGTCGGACTTTGCACATTGTCTTTTGATTCTTTTCCTGAGCACAGCACAACCTAAGCTTCAGTTAATTACATTAACCCAGACAAAGGGGCAGTTAAATGTGTCTGGAAATAAATCAGGTGAACAGAAGCTTCCACCCACTAACATTTGACTTACACAACATGCATAAATATCTGTGAACTTAAGCAAAATCATACAGAGAGATATTATCTAAAGACCTTTTTTGTCCTAAAAGTCCCTACAAAGATATTATGAATGGAAGACATTGCACTGAGTGATATCATAGTCAGTTACAAGTAGCAAAAGTGTTTTTCCAGACTTAATAAAAAGCTCAGTCCCCTAAGTGAGGAGTTGTACCTGATAAAATTAGGAAAATAGAAGTCTTAGTTACAGTTTTGCATGTTAAAATGCAATACTTGGTCAGAGGCAAGCGGCGGGCTTCTCCTTAAGAAAAGCAGAACTAATTAAGACACTCTCCCAGGCCATAGCTTAAAGATAACAAGCGACGGATAGATCGGGCACCAGGAAGAATGGGAAAGAGCCAAACTAAAACTTCAGAGGGAAAGGATGTCTCACAAACAAACCACCCATGGTCTATGGTTTTAGGACCACTGTTCCCGGAGATGTGCTAATCTTGAGCAAAATGCAATGTGTAAATACTTCTGGTTAGTGTTTCTGGTTAGTGCTTCTGGTTAATATGTAAAACTTAAACTCTTTAGTAAAAGGCTTATTGTTACTGAAGATGTCCTGATCTTGATCTGCTTTTCCTGACATGTACTATATAATCAGTTTGCCTGCTCTCAGTAAAATACAGCAGATTCAAAAACCATATCTCTGGTGTAGTTTCTGACTGTCATTCACCTAATCTGAGCCCTCCTTCCAAGACTCTGGATCCTGCAGATTGAGTGAGCCCACCATTGGGACAGTTTGCAGCAAAAGACCATCATTGAAAAAGAACTACAGAGTCTGGTTCTAGCACTCGGGAGCCTGAGGCAAGAAGATTCTGAGTTTGAGGTTAGGTTTAGGTAAATAGTGAGTTCAAAGCCAGTCTCATCAACTTGATGAGCAAGAGGATAACTCAGTGTAGAGCACTTTCTTAGAATATGCAAAGTAAGGCCCTGTGTTTAAACACCAGCACTATAAGGAAAAAAAAAAAAAGAAGAAAAAAAAAACTCTCAAAAAGACTTCAGTGTTAAAACAGTATGGTAGACAAATAGAGAGTTCTGAAACAGACCTGCACCTAAAAGAACATTTGACTTTTCAAAAACTAAGTTGGAACTCCAGAGAATTTTCAGTCATTGAGTGCTGAGTCAACAGGATATCTGTATGAAAAGAAATTAAATGTGAAGTTACCTTATTATCAAAAAAGACCGAATATACCAAGTATCAGAGAGACCACAGGCAATGGGAACACTTACGTGCTGATGGTGAGGGTGGAGAGTTTTAAATCCACATTGGAAGAGATCTAGCTCCCAAAGCTGAACACACACCTATCCTGTGACCTAGTATATTGTTCATTGTTTACTACCAAATGCTTGCACACGTACACCAGAAGATGCACAGAACAACAACAGCATTACATGTAATAGTTAGAAAGTGGAAACAAATGAACTGTCACCAAGGGTAAAAGAGATAAATATACGGTATATCCAAACAACGCCACGTGAACATCATGGACAAATACTGTCATCCTTAGAAGGGTACAGGAAGACCCCAGAACAGTCCATCTAAATCAACATTAGAAAACAAAACAAAATACACTCAGAATATTTATGGATCTATAAAATGTGACACAAACAAAATACTAGCATTTCCACCAAAGTCAGGGCAATGGTTGTACAGAATAAGGACCCTAGGCTCCTTCTGCAGCTGAGGAACCTTCTATTTATTGATAGGAGTGATTCTCTAAATAGCTGCAGTATTAGTTACTTTATTCAACTTTGTAACATAATACCTACTAAAAGAAGCAACTTATGGAATATGTTTATTTTGACTGATAATTTTGTTATTGTTACTGGAGGATTTTGTTTGGTTCTTTGGGTAGCTCATGCTATGCAGCTCTGGGTAGTCCTGACATTTGAATTCCTCCAAACCTAAATTTTCAGGACACGGGAAATGCAGCCAGACTCTTTCCTAGAACATGAATGACTAGCCGCTCATCCAGTTCCCAAGGGAATCCTCGTTCCCCATTGAGAGTCCAGTCTTTACTGTCTGCCTTCACACCAGCATTCTGGCATTCTGAACTCCCACCAGAATGCCCCACTGGGCCACATTTATAGGTCCACTGAGCTGTGCTTACAGAACTCTCCTGTTTCTCTAGCCCACAGTTCTAACCCTTCCACATCCCCCACACAAATCAGTTCCAAAGGCCTAGAAACCCACATCTGTGTTTATGAACAGTGGCCCAATTTCTCAGTACCAATTTTTCTTATTAGTTACTTTTTAAAACTATATTTTCTTCATTATTTTATGTGTATGAGTGTTATACCTGCATGTATATCAGTGCATCCATGTTGTGCAATGCCTGTAGAGGTCAGAAGAGGGTGTTGGATCCTCTGGAACTTGAGCTAAGGATGGTTGTTAACTACCACATGGGTGTTGGGATTCAAACCCAGGTCCTCTTTGGGAACAGCCAGGGCTCTTAACTGCTGAGCCATCTCTCCAGCCCCCTTAGTACTTTGATAGACACTGTGACAGAATATTTGACAAGAAGTAACTTAAGGGAATTGAGATTTCCTTTGGCTCTTGGACAGAGGAGATACAGTCCACTATGGTAGGAAAAGCCTGGCAGTGGGTAGCTACATGCTGAGGGAGTATGAACCAACTCCATGTTCACATCTTAGCAGGATAGGAAGCAGAAAGCTAAGACGAAGCAGTGTCTCTCTATACAACATCAAGGCCTGCCCACAATGATCCCCTTCTGGAAAATCTCCAGCCCTTAATATTTCCATAATCTCCCCTAACAGCACCTCCAGATGTATACCAAGTATTCAAACACATAGGCTTTAGGGAGAGACAATTCACATTCACTAACTATTGGTTTGTAATAATTACTTATATATTTATGCCTTACAACATTTCTATACATGATCTATTTCCCAACTAAAATGTTAATAATAAAGCCACTTTTACTCAAATAAATTATGTCACTTTTATACAATGTGCAAGATGTACTATGTACTAGAATCTGTACAATGTGCTAGTTTATGTACAATATACCAAGACCTTTATACTAATTAGTTTAGTAAATCATCAAATAACCCTGGAAGGTACATACTATTATCCTTATATTAACAAAAGGAGAGTAGTATAGACATTCTCAACTTTGGCTTCACACTAGACTACTTGGGTATTTATACAATTCCACGAAGTCAGAATCTCTAGATCCCTTCTATTTCCAAAACATGGCCAAGTGGTAGAGCCATGAGATTTACTCATGGGAAGACTGCAAATTTCCCACTGCACAGAGCGTAAACTAGTGTTAAATTCACATAGTGTGATTCCATAATCCAGGCTCTTACCCATTACACTATATACTACCTTTTGGATAATGGGATAATACTTACTCCTCATGAATCCAGGGAGACTTAAGAGAAAGTGCGAAGAGAGCCTGCTTCTCAGAATGGCCAGAGGGCAAAGTGAGTATTAGAATTGGGACCACATTGTATGTGAGACTAAAAGATGGCTGAGAACCAAATATATGGGGTGAGCCTAACATCATGAGTGTTTGGGTTTGTTCTTCTGGCAGTACAATGACTTAATCTCTGTACAACTTAGAAGAAGCCTGTTGGTCTCAGTCTAGGAGGTAGAATATATGATGAGGGGACGAGTGAAAGACTCCATAACATGGACAGAGAGGACCTTACAAAGTGAATCAAGATTAGGATTGAGAGGCTAGAAAGATGGCTCAGTGGTTAAGAGCACTGGCTGCTCTTGTAAAAGATCCAGTTTCAATTCCCAGTGCCCATATGCTGGCTAACAACTGTCCACAACTCCAGTTCCAGGGGAATCCAACACCTTCTTCTGACCTCCATGGTTACTGAATGACACAACTGTACTTACACATATGTAGGCAGTATACTCATACACACAAAATAAGGTAATTAAATTAAAATTTAAAAGTATTAGGAATGAGAGGCTCATCAAGTTAGGAGCACTTGCTGCACTTTCACAGGACCTGAGTTCAGTTCTCAGCACCCAGGTCTGGTGGCTCACAACTGTCTATAACCCCAGCTCCAGGGGTTGCAACACACTATTCTGGAGTCCACAGGTATCCTCACACACATACACAAACACATACAGATGCACATAAATAAAACATTAAACCCAAAAAAGTATGCATGATGGTGCATACTTCTTTTTTGACGTTTGGAACTGATTTTTATTTGGGCTTCTCACAGCAGTTAGAGCCAGTCTGTCTTCAAAACAATCACAGCACAGGAAATGCATCACTGAGGCTGCCCAGAAAAGTCTGACCAGCTGAATCTTATTGCTTAAAATACACATATTCACAATAACTGACAAACAAACGGTGATGCACCTCACACAGGAATGTGTTACCATCTACAAATCTTCTGACCATAGCAACAAACCCTCTGACAACCCCTTCTTTCTATTCACCTGAAGATCCCAACTCAGTCAAGTATCCCTGGCCCCAACTCTACTTATTCTCTACCCTCTCTCTGAGCAGCAGGGTGGCCTAAAGCAACAGGGGCCAGACTGTGGCTTGGCCATCATGGTGGGCGCTTCGGTGAAGGTAGTCAGCACCCAGGCCGGTCCCCATTCTACCTGGGAAAAGAACTTGAGAGGTCCCACTTCATCCATTGGATCGACTGACTAGAGAGGGATTCATCTTGGTAAATCTTGTTCTCTGAGACACTTCAGTGAGTCATCTGGGATTTAAAGAAGGTGCAGGAGAAGTACGTGAGGGCTGCTGCAGCACTCGGGTCCCGCTGGCCACTTGCCGACCTGCTGGACCTGAGGGAGGAACTGAGTGCTCGTGACACCAACGTGTCTGGCAAAGACTCCTGGTGATCCTAGGAAGGTTGATGTTTGGGCCACAATCAGCCCAAGCTTGTCACTTGAAGACTCATTCAGGCTTCTGTCTGAAAGCAGAGGGAGACACACAGGTTCAGAGCACGTTTCCACATACAGGGAACAGAACGCAAGCCTCTGAGTGACCAGGACCCACGGCTTCCTCAGTCTATCTGTTCACAGAGGACAGGGAGACACAGACCCTGCAGACTACCCAGGATGAACAAGGGGCCCACTGCCACTGAAGTAAAATGGTAGCGCTGAGTAATTGTGGGCTTCCCGATAGGCGATTCATGTTGCCGCTGCTGGGCCTGAAGGCAGTGCTTGGCTAGACGGTGGCAGACTCAGCAGCAGCTCAGGATAATGATGATGGTGATGGTCCACACCAGCCAGGACCCCCAGAGTTCATAGTAGTAGTTGCAGCACTGAGACTGTCCACAGCAGTGTCCTGGGTCACAGATGTAGCTTTGATTGTTGGTACCTACACAGGCTTCCTTGTCCTGCTGGGGCTCAGCCCTGACTGACAAGGGGCTGGGCAGCTCCTGGAGGAAAAGGATCGCCATGCCACCCAGGAGCCTGCTCCTCTCCACCCCATCCTGCTCCTCCTCCGCAGATGGTGCATACTTTTAATCTCAGCACTGGGGAGGCAGAGGCAGATGGTTCTTGTGAGATCAAGGCCAGCCTGCTCTACAAAGCAAAGTCCGGGGCAGCTGGGACGACAGGAAGATAACCTGTCTCAAAATAAACCAAACCAAGCAAGGAAACCCAACAAAATAAATAAAATGCAACTTTACAAAGATACATGACTAACAGGAAGTATTTGTAGAAATACTTGAAGGGAAAAATGGATATGATTTGATGAAAAGATGGGATAAAGGGTAGAAAGAACCTAGGCTGGCACGGATGGAAAAGATAAAGTTGATCAGAACAAGAAAGGACGACGGACTCCAAGGGGGTGAGGAGACCCACTCGAGTACGTGGAAAAGGCCAGAAGATCTGAAAGGCAGCTGAAAATAAAAATCTAAATTTCAGGAGAGGTGATGACTTTGAAATGCAAATTTAGACATCATCAACATATGGGTGGCAGATGAGACTGAGTGTGGGTGGGACTGCCTTAGCTACCACGGTCCTTTTACGTGCTGATTTCCATCTTATTTCTAAAATTATTTATTTCCTGGATCCTCATTTCATTGCTACCTTCAAAATAAGCAAAGAGAAGAATAGCTAAGTGACCTACTTCAGATCTTACAAACTAGCTAATTATTGGATAAGCCAGTCAACCTTGTTGAATCTCAGTATTCTCATCCCTAAAACTCATGGAATGATCCAAAATGCTCTTACAGATTTGATGGAGAGGTGTTTCACAAATATGGAAGGTTACTAGTATTAACATTTATTAAAGGCATGCACTACCACACCAGTGTGCTCTTCGCTTTTACAGTAAGAGAAACCAAAGCACTGCATGGTTCAAACACTTCCTTTCATTACGTAGACAAGAGTGGAAACTAGGCAATTTTGACTCCTATCATTCTTCCTTGGACAACATTTTCTATTCTTCTGTATGCAGTGAGCACTACCGAAGCTCCTACATTAAAGAGGGGGAAACTGAGGCACTCACCAGCTTCTAAGAAATGCCCAGCTGAAAAGTAGCAAAGTCACCACTCAAACCTCGAGATTCTGACCTCAGATACCAGTGCTCTTAACCACATATCAAAGGGGCCTTCAACCAACAAATGCAAGAGAGGGACTTTTTCAAGGAGGCTCTGCCGTGTCTCTTAGACACCCACAAACATGAATGCATCTATATGGCTTCTGCCTCTATGAAGCACTGATGCTCTTGTATTTCTTGGCATGTGAGGTTTTCCCAGTTTTGTTTCAGGGATGACTTTAGACAGAAAAGAGCCTAGAAATCATCAAGGGGAAAAATACACAATTCCAAGGGTGTTCAAGAAGGGACCAGAGAGCTCGCAGCGAGTGTGGGAAGCATCTGAAGCTGTTGCAAGGAGGGGGGAAACAAAGCTGGGGGAAGAAGGGGCACTTCAGGAACCAAGTAGAGAGGCCACTGGCTCTAGAGGCAGAGACATATCTGAGTTTGAAAAGAAGCCATTGTTTCTTCAGACACCTGAGAGGAATGTCTGGCAATAAAAGTAACCAGCCCATGTCTCCCAGCGCAGCTCACACACCTCTCAGCAGCCTGTAGGAGCGATAAACAGCTGTCGGTGGAGCTGCACCAGGCAGCACAGGTGATGTTATTAGCCTTGTGTGGGCACAGCTTCAAACGACACAATTACACAGGGAGAAAATTATTCTTTTATCATTTTCCTTTCCATTCTTCTGATTATTATAAAGTCTAATTTGATACCAGTATGTTTTTAACAATTCTGTGACACCTGAATCCTCCCCTTCCAAAAAGAAGACATTGGCAGGGAACACAAGACCTAACCAGCAGTGAATAACTTTATTCTGTGTTCATTGTTTTCAATTTCAAAGCTGCCTACTATTTATGTCAAGTATTTTTTTTATTTGTGCTAATAAAGGATGTTAAGGTAAAAAAATTTCAAGAAAAATGTAAATGTTTTAAAAGAATTATTACAAAAAAGCAATAAAGTTCAAATGAATATATGGCATAAGATATAATGACCAAGTGTCAATACCAGTGTCTGGAGAGAGCCTCATTATTGACCATTTGAATAATTCATATTCTAATAGGGGGATGAGATGTATGATCCAATCTGGGGACATTACTGTCATCTCAGCACTTTTCTACATTTCCAGAGAGACCAGAGGATGGTGGGAAAAGAGAACAGAGTGAAGACTGCAGCGCAAGAAAATGAGAATACCGGAGGTCCCTGTGTGAGGTAGGAGAGTTATTCTGATGAGCCTCAGGGGCTGGCATGAGAAAGAGATGTTGTGGAAGTTAGTCTCCATGCCTGCAAAGGACAGTGCACAGACTCATAATAGACACAAGGCACAGAGTTAGTTACAACCCACAGAAATTTCCAAAGCATCCACAGGGAGAAGGTGGTGATGAACAAATACATGGGGCTTGGAAGCTGTCATGGTTGGCTTTCATTGTCACCTGGATATACCTGGGAAGAGAAAACCTCAATTGGGGAACTGGGCTTCCCAGCAGCTCCTAGAAAATAAGACGACAGGTAAAAGCTTCCTTCATTGAGTCTGTGCCCTCATGGGTAAGATGAGAAAATTAGACTGAAGGAAGGGAGGGGACTGGCTTCACCTGTTAGTGCCAGTTGCTTTGTAGTTGCTGCCCCAAACTCCTCAGTGAGAAAACATTCCAGACTCTGTCCAGGCTTTCTCAGAGACAGCGTGATTACCAGCATGTGAGCGGACCAGAAGGCCATCGTTAGGACTCCTCCCAGATCTGTAACACAATGTCAGATTCATAGCACTTCATCCCATTCAAAAAGGGGTGACACATAGGTACATGTCCCAAATCAACTCCTAACCAGTAAAGATTTCTACTTATATTTCTTCTTATAATGCATTCATCAATGCTATTTTTATTTGCTGATTATTAATGCCTTCTTGATTTTTACAGTTTTATCCTAAGAGTCACAAGCCATGGGTCAATGGCACTGTTCAGTTTTCTCAGAAATTGACTGGTGTATATTTAGGTTCTCTATCAATGGGGATGGAATAATTATTCAAATCTGACCTATTGTTTGGGTTTAAAATATATGTGCTGGCTTAGAGGGTCTGCCTGACTAACGAAAGGTAGACTCGATTCACCTCTTCTCTTCTAATACTGAACTATATTTAAGAACTGTGAAAAAAGTGCATATTCAAAGAAAAGATGTTTTTAACAAGCACGCTTCTCACCAGTGGGCAAACCCATATTATGTACCCTGGTCCCCTGAATCTTCCATTATGATGATTATGTGAGTTCCATTTCATTTTATTTCTCTCCTCATGTACAACATGCGGGATAATAGATGATCCCATACTCAAATAGCATGGAAGTTCTGAAAGAGAATGACATTTGTCAAGGGCCACAGTAGACTCTGTCAACTGCTAGTATGGCTGGATTGTGACCACACTTCATTTGTCATCAGCATTCTGCTTAATTTACCACAAATGTCATTGTCCCAGAGCTGTCAGACTGGAAAGATGATGCTCTTGTTGTGTGGGCTTCACGGGTACCTCCTGTCGACTGTTTGGCTGAGAGGAGAGGCCCATCATTCATAATTTCCTTCTCTACTTAGTTGAGGCAGGCAGATGCCTTGGAGCTGGAGGAAAAGGAGAGTATGAAGCTGAGCAGACAGGAAGCTAACAGCTTAGCCTTGTGCTACTATCTGTGACATTTCTAGCTCTCTGCCTATGGAGAAGAGACCATGTGATTTATTTCTTAAAGTATAGATCTATGCTTGGAATGTGAGGTCCCCTAGCTGCTTGTGGGCACTAAATACTTGAAATGTGGTTAATTCAACTTCAGATGTGTTAAGTATATGAAACCCATACTATATTTAAAGACCTTGACATTATTTGTATAATGATTCCATGTTGAAATGATTATGATTACATATTGAATATTTGGGGTTGAAGTTATATACTCAAAATTAATTTTACATGGTATCTTTTGACTATAGTTATTAGAAATCTTAAAACTATGTATGTGATTTGCATTATTATTATGCATTATTTTCAGTGCCCTACAGGAGTATCATTAAGAATAACCTCTTCATTTTACTAAAGAAAAGCTGAAGAACTGGATCAGGCAAATGGGCTGGGTGAGTTCAAAAACAGAGATGCGTTATAACATCTCCAATCTCTGCTCTGGACACAGGTTACCCCTTTTCCGTTGCTGGAATAGAGTATCTGAGACTCATTAGCCTACAAAACAATGAGGTTTATTTTTGACTCATGATTCTGAAAAAACAAAATCTCTCCTTCTAGAAAAGGTTTTATTTTGCATGACAGAACAGCAGGAAGAAAGGTAGGTGCATTCAAAGACAAGAGCCCACAAAGAGGTCAGATATTTTATAACATACCTGAGAACTAACCCATTATCATGAGAACTACATTTACCCCTTCATGAACGTGGTACCATCCTGATACCAACACCTATGGAAGCAGCCATCGCCTCTCAACACTGTTGCATTTCAACATGTGTTTGGCAGAGACAAATGACTTCTGAAAGTAAATGTTGACTTTCAACTTTAAAAAATAGTGCTAAAATCTCTATTAACCATTAGCAAATAGAAATGTACCATTGTACCACCATAAAAAGTATACCGTTGGGGCCAGAGATGGCTCTGTGGTTAAGAGCACTCATACTCTTGCAGAGGACTGGGCTTCGATCCCAGCTCCCACATGGCAGCTAACAACCATCTGTAACTCCATCTCAGGGACTCTGATGGCCTCTTCTGACATTCATGGGCATTGCATGACACAGGTGCACCTGCCTACATGCAAGCAATACATTCATAAAACATAAAATAAAAATTATATATATATTGATTTATAGACTTGGTTTTATCTGTTTTCCCTATCTCTCTTCCTTTTCAACTGTCATGCACAGAATCCTACCAACTTTAAATAATTCTTTACCCTGTTCTAACTTCTACCTGTTTTCCTTCCAAACATTGCCCAAGTGATTTAATTTAATGTTCAATACCCATCACCTCTTTTCTTTCTGATATTTTTCTGACATCACAAGCCCCAGGTGGAGTTTACATTAGTCCTCTCTGACGTGGCTTTTCAGAAGCACCACAGGACACCCTGGACCATGGCTCTTCTCAGCCTTTGCTCTTCCAGATTTCCCACACACTCTCTTCTCTTCCTGCTTCCCCACACACCCTCTCACTTCCTGCTTCCCCACACACCCTCTGCTCTTCCCACAAACGCTTTGACTCTATCTTTGTGTTCCCGAGACTTCTCTGACCATTCTTCTTTCCTTTCTTGTTTCTCTCCTTCCCTCTGTCCCCTTCATCTCCCTTAAGGCCCAGAATTCTCCTCTTCACTCTGTATTCTTGCTATAGTCCCATGGCTTCAACTCCTCTGCTGCAGGCACATCTCCATAAATCTCCGCCTCTCATTCCCTCCCTTCGTCCCCTCCCAGACTTTTGCTCAAAGGCAGAGTCTTGCTCTAGAGCCAGGCAGCCTTGAGCTTCTTCTTCTTCAACTCCTTCTTCAGTCGCCTGTGCAGTAGGATTATGACTGTGTAGCTCCAGCCCAGGCCTCCTGCCCTCTTTATTCCTTTGGGCTGTTCCCAGATTATAGGGCTTTTTTTTTTTTTACATGCAGCTCTCCAACACCCCCCCCCAGATAGTTTTTCCTCTATCAAATTTCTCTAAATGTTAGAACTTTATATATTAGTTTTTTCATTATTAGAAACAGAATTCACTACATTCTCTAACTAGGCTAGACTTGGCTCCTCACTTTACATTTTACCAGCTATGCAATTCTGAACCTCCCTGATCTCCATTTTTCCACCTGTAATGGAGAGCTGCCACAGAGATTCAACATAATAATATATTCAAACACTTAGAATAACCTTTTCTCCACCTTGGATAACTCACTGGAACTTATTCCCTACACATTCATCAACACTAATTTTCCATGTTGTTTCTGACAAGTAAGAAATACTAATTCAATGTCAAGCAGTATCTTTATTATTATTACTCCATATATAACTTCCAGCATTAACTTGTAGGTACTTTAATGTGTGTCCTAAGTCATCATGACTTGGAGATTTTGCCAATGATATGTCCCCTGTGTCTTCAGATACTTCTCCATTTTTCATCATTTCAATAGATCTGTGTTCCATTTCCAAGGGCGTCATCTTCTAGTCTCCCTCTCTATCCAGGCATCTTGTCACACTAATTGCCTGAAAACTGGACAGTTTGAAAGGCCATTGTTTCTCATTGCCTGACTGCAGCAAATAAGTAAATGAAGAAGATGATAATCCCAGCCTACTCATCATCTGGTATTGTAGGCTCATTTCCTGTGGTTTCCCACAATGCCCTCCACTCCAGCCCCACTCGTTTCAATACTCTTCTTGGAATCAATTTGGCGTTCCCATGTCTAAGCCCTTGCTAACAATAGATCTGCTCTGAGGTTTCATGTTCCCACAGGTTTATCCTTCTGAAATTCTGATTTCCCCCAACTTTGTCTGCCTTTCTCTGACTGTTACAAGTCTCATCCTTACTGACTCTGTAGCAGAGTGGAGATGTCTTGGCTGCTCATGCTTTGCTTTGGAATAAGTTGCACTGCTATTTTGTAAAGAGGTAAGCATGGTAAACAAGTTCATGAGATTGAGTCAAAGGTGCATGTCCATGTGTGTTTGAAGGACAGAGGTGGATGTTTCATGTCTTCCTCTATTGTTCTCTGACTTGAGGTACAGGGTATCTCGGTTAACCTTCTGTTGCTGTGACAAGGTACCCTGCCCCCCCCAAAAAAAAACCTTAAGGGAGAAAGCATTTATTTGACTTCACAATTCCAGGTTCTGTTTCCTCATGGCTGGGAAGTCGCAGTGGCAGAAACCTGAGGGAACAGGTCACGTCTTTAGTCAAGAGCAGAGAAAGACTCAGAGATTACTACTTACCTTAATTTTTATGCTCTGAGACAGTTTAGAACTCAAACCCAAGGAATGGTGGTAGCCACATTGGGCCTGATCAACTCCCACCAAAGAACTGAATCAGACAATCTTCCCCAGACATGCCCACAAGCCAACCTCACTTAGACAATACTTCAATGAGACTCTAGTCCCAGGTTGATTCTAGATTGTGTCAAATTGACAGGACTAACAGCACACAGGGTCCCTAGATGAACCCAGAAGTCACCAATTGGCCAGACTAGCTAGTTTCTTTCTGAGGTGATAAAAATATTCCGAAATGAGATAGTGGTATGATTTGTACAGTTTTATGAATATAATAGAAACTACTGTACTGAACTTTAAAAATTTTTTGTTTATCATTTTATATTATGTATATGAGTGCATTGCCTGCATGTATGTAAGTTCACCATGTGTACAATGCCCACGGAGGTCAGAAGAGGCCCTTAGGTTGCCTGGAACTGGAGGTACCAAAGGTCATTAGCCATCATCGAAACCCAATCTTCTCCAAGATAAACCAGTGCTTTTAGCTGCTGAGCCATCTCTCCAGCCCGCTGAACTGTGCTTTTTAAATGATGAATTTTAATGTGTGTAAGTTATGGTTCAAAAACAAAAAACAAAACAAAAAGGAAAGAATTATATCAAATACAAAAATCACCAGCTTATAGACACTGGGAAGTGTCCTAAGATCATCTCAACTTCACTAAAATTGGGGAAGCTAGGATTCACAGTCATACAGTTCCGATGGAATGGTGGTTATGTTTACCACTGAGCTAATCTGCTCTCTCACTTGAATTGATAAAGAAACAATGAATCAAACCTTTCTAATGGTTCTGCTCTTTTGAATACAACATAAGCCATTTGTCCAACCATGTGATCAGGTAGTGGTAACTAAATAAAAACTTTATTCACACCCTTTGTTCGAATACATGTATCTTTTGAGACTAGATTAATAAATCTAGCCAAAATATACAAAGGATTGCACACAGGAAACCTGGAAGAGGCGGTGACTGAAGCAGGAGGAACATGGAGACTGTTAACTTTGATTTTGCCAAAACAAAACCAATTAAACTTAAGAGTAAATTGATTTGACAAATAAGTCTTCAGTTGGAAGCTGCATTAATGAAGGGATTAAAGGGAAAAAGCAATATTTCTGGAGTGCCGACCACAAATGGAATGAAATAGATACCTAAAGTGTCACCATCTTCTTCCACCACTTTTTAAAGTAAACAGTTTAACTGAGCCATTTCACTTTTCTAATCATCTCTTGCCTAAAATGCAATTAATAAAATATGTCTTCATAAGGTTATTATTGCATATATAGAAGATGAAATATGTGTACTAAATAGTAGCTCTGGTTACTGATTAATAATAGTCCAGTAATGACACGCCCAGCATTTGATCCTCCTTCCTCAGGCCCCTGAAAATAGAATTCCAGGTGTCAAATGACAGAAACACACTTTTATGGAGGGAACAAAGTTTCTCAATGTCAAACACCAGCCGAGACACAGACAAGTCATCCCCGAAGCCCTCTGTTGATCAGGACTTGTTTGAGTTGTGGTTTTAAAGGTTTACAAAGAAGCACATCTTTACCCTTAATAGAAAGAACTACAATATGCATTAAAATTAAATTTCCTTTCAGAACGGCATACCACTGAGCTGGCATAGCAAGTCACCATCCCCACCCCGTTTTTCCATCAGTAATATTTTGAAATTCTTTCTCTTATGAAGATTTCAAACACAGTGTTCAAAAGGGATTTAACAAATGTTCAAAGAACATTAAAATCACATGTGATGTAAATTAACTCAACGATTAGAGAAAAGAGGAAGCACTCTGATTCAATCTGTGATGCTAGAGCTTTTGCTTTTAAACAGAAAGGAGAAAGGGATAACCTCAGAAAAGAGAATTGCCAACCCATCTAATCTATAAACATAGACATTAAAATTCCAAATAAAATATTCATTTCTTAAATATAACAGTGTTTCAAATAAATTACAACCAGGAAATATTTATCACAGAATGCAAGACTATTTCAATATCAATTTTTAAAACAAATCATTATACACACGGACTGATTATAGAAAACATGATCATTCCAATGCACACAAAAAAAATTACTTAAGGGGCTGGAGAGATGGCCTAGCGGTTAAGAGCACCGACTGCTCTTGCAGAGGACCCGAGTTCGATCCCCAGCACCCACATGGTGGCTGAGAACCATCTTTAACTCCAGTTCCAGGGGAATCCGACACCCTCTTCTGACCTCTGCAGCATTGCATGACATGGGTGCACAAACCTACATGCAGACAGTACATTCATACACATAAAAAAATTTTTTTAATTACTTGAGAACATTCCTAGGAACAATTTTCCCTAAATTAAAGGCTTTTTAAAACCAAACATTCTTTTTTATTGAAGTTTTGGGTATTTCATACAACATTTATTAATCAAGTTTAGATCCAATTCCCTTTCCTTGCCCCCTGCCTGTCAGAGCTCATGCATTCTGCTATACATGTCTTTCATCTTTTTCTCGGTCTTTTTTAAATTTTTTGATGCTGAAGTTTACTGTTCTGGGCATAAGTTTACTGTTGCAGTCAGTTCTTTGACCCAGTCATTTTTGTTGTTGTTGTTCCTTCCATCGCTTTATATCCTTCTGACATATGCATATATGGAGATCACAGATATACCAAAATTATGACCTCTGAAAATAAACTCTAAGTTAATTCCAAATCATGTTTATGGTTTTCCATTTTGATAGTAGGATTGTATGCAGGTAAAGAAACAATGTTACTTTACTTTTCTACATTACATAGAAAGTTGATGAGTAACATTACATATTCTATTTACTAAAAAGCAAGGAAATAAACAGTAATTATTCAGTTTGCCTTCTAACGAGAGAGTTGGTGTTAGCATCCACAAATGAGGGACACCATATGTCATATGTTTCTCTGGGACTGTGTTACTTCACTTAGTATAACGGCTTCTAGTTCCATCCATTTACCTGAAAATTTCATGATGTCATCTTTCTTTTCTTTACTGCTGCATAGAATTCCATTGTGTAGATGTACCACAGTTTCTTTATCCACTCGTTGGTTGAGGGACACTTGGGTTGCTTCCAGCTCTCTTCACTATTGAGAGCTGCAATAAACATAGATGTGCATGGATCTCTGCAATAGGTGGGTATATACCCAGGAGTGGCATGACTGGTTCAGGTGGTAGGGCAAAGATACAGCCAAAAAATAAAACTATAGACCCATTTCATTAATGAACATGGATGCAAAAATTCTCAACAAAATACTTGCAAAGTGCATATAGGCACATATCAAAAAGATCATCCACCATGACCAAGCTGGATTCATATCAGAGATGCAGGGATGATTCAACATATGTAAATCAATAAATGTCATAAAGCACATAAACGGACTGAAAGACAAATCCATACAGTTACCTCAATTGATGTGGAAAAGGCCTTCAACAAAATTCAGCTTGCCTTCATGTTTAAAGTTCTGGAAGGAATTGGACTAGAGGGAACATTCCTTAACACAGTTAAAGCCATATGCAATAAACCCACAGCCAGCATTATCCTAAATGGGGAAAAACTAGAAGCATTCCCCTTAAAGTCAAGAACCGGGAAAGGCTGCCCCCTATTCCCACTCCTTTTCAATGCAGTGCTTGAAATGCTTGCAAGAGCAGTAAGATTATTAATTGGAATTATTAATTGGAAAAAAGGAGGTCAAACTATCCCTTTTTGCAGATGACATGATAGTTTACCTAAAGGATGCCAAAAACTTCACTGAAAAACTCCTAGAAACCATCAACAGGTTCAGTAAAGTGGCAGGATACAAAATTAACCTAGAAAAATCAGTAGCCTTTCTTTATGCCAATAACAAGCAATTGGAGAAGGAAAATAAGGAGACCTTCCTACTCACAATAGCCTCAAAAAAAAATACAATACCTGGGAACAAACCTAACCAAAAACACCAAAGATCTCTACAACAAAAATTTTAAACCCTTGAAGAAGGAGATTGAAGATGATATCGAAAGATGGAAAAACCTACCATGCTCATGGATTGAAAGAATCAATATAGTAAAAATGACCATCCTGCCCAAAGTAATACACAGATACAATGCAATCCCAATTAAAATCTCCATGAGCTTCTTCACAGACCTAGAAAAAAAATCCTAAGGTTCATATGGAAGACCCCAGACAGCAAAACAAAGCAACCCTGAGCAAAAGGAGCAATACAGGGGGGATTACCATACCAGACTTCAAACTATATCACAGGGCTATAGTCATAAAAGCAGCCTGGTACTGGCACAAAAACAGACCTGTAGATCAATGCAACAAAAGTGAGGATATGAACCTGAGCACATCAAATTTCACCCACCTTATATTCAACAAAGGAGCCAAGAAGACTCAATGGAGGAAAGACAGCATCTTCAACAAATGGTGCTGGTATAACTGGATCACCACTTGTATGAGAATAAAACAATCCCCTACATTTCACCACGTACAAAAATCAACTCCAAATGGATCAAAGACCTCAATGTGAAACCTAAAACTCTAAAATTGTTAGAAGAAAGTTTGGTGAAGTAACCTACAAGACATAGTGTAGAAAAGACTTACCTGGTAGCAATCTCTTTCACCTATAGGATGATTTAATTAAAAATGAAAGTTGGTTTCCAAGTTACGATCACAATACAGATAAAAAACCACCAAAACAAGAAGAACAAAACGGAAGTAAAGAGGGTGAATTGACGAAATCTGTGCCTTTGATTTCCACCCTATAGGTGGATAAATACAACTACGGCTTTTAATGAGACTCACGTGGGTCAAAATATAAACTAGAATAAAAAGGGGGATATAGATAGATATTGAAACTTTTGTCAAAAACCCCTTGCAATCCAAAGCTTAAAACTAACTACAGGAAACGGATTTGTATGTTTCCAACAGGCCAGTAGTATCACAACTTAGATGGCTGAGAAAGAAAATGCACTTTGCAGTGGTACGGAGGTACCAGAAAGTGCCAGCGAAGGAAACTCCTCTGGGGCATTGAAGGGAGCCTAGCCTCAGTTGCTGTCGACATCATGCCCCTCTCTGGATCCCTACTTATTAACACTTTTTCATAGATGAGCCTACGACTTACCTTCTACGGTGCGCCACCAAGGTTTTAATACAGAGGCGTTCTTAACTCCCTCCCCATCGAATACGAGACTTGTCTGAGGTGATGGGTCTTTGTTCCTCCAGCTGTACGTGGCGCACGCTGTTCTAGCAGTATTCACCCTTGTAACTCGAGTACAACCTGCCTTACTTGACTTGGCTCGAAACCTGTAGACCGGATCTTTCTCATATTCAAACCCCCCTATCTGCTACCAGTTCTCACTTCACTACTGCACTTAACCAGCAAAATATATCATACAGGGGAGCTCTGCCATCCACATGGTTTTTCCTCCAACACGCGACGATATTGGCCACGGGATCGAAGCCCCCACAAAGGTAAAGGCTCCTTGTCCTAAACTGGGATGATCCTGCAGGAAGAAGAGAGGCTATAAGGCCCTACTGTTGAAGACTGATATAACATATGGGAAAGTGTGATGGAGCCCACCACTTGCAAGTATACAGATGGTCTCTGAAATGCCAGAGAGTGTTACCACCAAGGCCAAACAAAAAGCAATAAAGCAAATATAGGTGCCCTTGAGTCAGAGCAAGACCTCCTCCGTCAGCACCAGCTACACCCTCCTGTTCCTGGAAATACTGTTGGCAGCAGTGGCAGCACTAATTCTTGTATATCCCAAATTAATTGCTAAGCTAGCTCTCTCTCTTGGAGGGCAATAACCCATGGGCTTATGCCAGAAGCTTACATCCTCTAATGCTTAGAGAGTGTTATATAACCACACAAGACTCTGTCATACTTAACAGAAGAAATGTAATTCATGGATCTAACATGCATCCAAACATCCTGTGTCTATAACAAAAAACCTACCAGAAACAATTAGTACTGTTAAATACCTATATATCTCATTGCATGTGCTTTCATTAGTACGAGCGAAAGGTTATGCCTGGAAAGCTGGCACCCATGAACAGAAACAGCCAAATTGAACTAGAGCCAAAGACAACAGCCGCAGAGAAAGTAGACTGTTTTGGCTTCTCATCCACCTGTGCCACTTTTCTAAGCTTGGGAACATCTGCAGAAGAGGGGGTGTGGTAGAGTGTAAGGGCTGGCGATTAGGAGTGAATGTGAAAACTACCCAATAATAATAGACTAGCTCACTCTTTGTCACTGATTGAACATAAGAGCCCCCCCCTGGCTGGAATGGTGGGACCGATGATGTTTGGTGTGTGTCTGGACACAAATGCTCACAATTGGTTTACATGAAGATGCTGTACTTACCAAATATATCAGTAATGTTTCAAAATAATGAAACAAACATGAACAAAATGAGAACAGAGAAGCTGCAGAATTATGCAAGCATGAATCTGGTTGGGATGGGTGGGGTAGCGTGGGGGGGAAGGGAAAGGAAATATGTTGTGAACTAGATTTGAAAAATGACTGTTATGAAATGTACACAAAGCAGTCATTATAAAAGAAAGGAAAAGACTTTCTTAAAACAAGAGCAACTGCACTACAAATATCGGTCCTACAATCGTACCGAACTGGTACCATTATTAACTCAAGAGCTGTTCAACGGTCCCGGGTCATCAGCACCATTGTGCCCCGCGCTGTAGTCTCGCCGGCAAGAACTTACGTCGGATAACAGGATTATGTCCTGTTGGTATATTTATTTCAAGCTCTTTTGTGAGAAGGACCCCGAAATGGGGCAGGAGGCACTCCTTATATAGCAGTCTAGAGGGTTCTGTATGTCTCTGGATAGGTGCAGTCCCATGGCCTGCATAGCATGCCCAAGGCTCAGCCCGAGAGCGCGGGCCCAGAGAGCGTGGGCCGAGGTAGAGCTGCGAGTTTGCCTCAATCAAAGGCAACGGCGGGAAAGCGTTTGTAGTTTGAGCTCAGGAAGTCGGCGTCCATCATTAGGGCGTGGTACACACACATTGTTTGTGTGGTAGTGTGCCAACAAAGTAGGTCTTCTGTAGCAAAAGAAACAAAAAGTGAGTGAAAAATGAGTGGACACTTCACCAGGTGATACTAACGAAGAGCATTAACATCCAGAAGTATGTAAACTACTCAAAAACAACAAAAGAAAAAAACATGACCCACTCAATAAATATGGAGTAAGAGCTTAAACAGAAACTTCAAAAATGAAGAAGTAATCTTAAAGGAAAAACATCTTAAAGAACTCTTAGGAAACATCTTAAAGAGTGAATCAATGTCCAGGGCTGGAGAGATGGCCATAGGCGGTTAATAGTGCACCAACTGCTCTTGCAGGAGGACCACAGGGTGTTCATCCCCACCACCCACAGTGGTGCTAACACCCATCTGAACCTCCAGTTTCCAGGGGAATCACGACAACACGCTTCTGACCTCCTCAGCATTGCATGACAGCGGGAGCAAAACCTGCATGCAGACAGTACATGTCATACACATAGTGAACAATAAATAAATAATGTAATATAAATAAAAAAATAAATGTGTTCAAGCGTCATCGAACAATAGAATGCAAATTAAATACCATTAGAGATATCACTTACTACTTGAATAGACTAGCGTTATGATCCAGGAAACGAATGGATACAATGTGTGGAGTGGTTGTAGGGAAAGGGAACACGCATCCACTGCTGGTGGAAATGCAAACTTGTGCAACCCCACTGGGAAAGCATGTGAGAACTCTATAGAAACCAAAGCATTCTTTTTTTTTATTACAAAATTTTCCTTTGCTTTATTTTATGGTTTTTTGGGCTGACTTTTTTTATTTCATTTTTTAACAAGTAATGTAAAAATCTATGAGTACAAGCATCACTTATAGTGTAAAACCAACTGGCTTCCGAAAAAAAAAAAAACATAAGCACTATGCCCAAACCCACACAGCCCCAAGGCTCCCACCATCCAGCTGGAGGAGCTTGTGATGTAAAATCACGTTGTCAAATAAGTGTCCCTTATAATGCTTCTAGTTGTTCAGTCCCATTCACCCCAATTGTAGCACTTACATTCTACAAGTGCCCCCTGTCCGTCTCGCTCTTTTACCTTGCTATAATTTAAAGGTTTCCCCTGCATCTTGCGCGCTTCTTTTGTTCTCAGGCCACTAGGTGAAGAAGTTAAACAGCTCCTACTTTCTGTGCTGTTGTGGGATGTCGTTTCAGACTCTGTCTAGGTTCATGCTGTTTCCTTTCATGAGTTGATTGTTTGTCCAGGAATAACCTTGTCAATCCACGAATGAAGAACAAGCAATTAGATATAAGGATTTAACATACTAATTAGTCTGGATAGGACGTTGATATAGAGAAACAGATGGTTGGATGGTATGCTAATCCATGAATATATTTTTTCTGTAAAAGATGACAAAGTCTTACTGGGGCTTGTAACATCTCCTAACCACTAGAAGATTAAGCTTGTGGCATCAGCCATGAATTTTCCTCCAAGAAGAGCTAAGGCACCCTTGTAGGTAATTTTTCGTTTCGTCTTTGATTTCTGTGCTGCTTAAATAGGAGAATGCTTAGCATTTTAGTTTTAGTTTTCCGGCCTCCATGCCTCTCTCAGATTATAGATTTTCCCTCTGGAACTGGAAGCCAAATAAACTCTTCTTTCTATAAATTGCCTTGGTCATGGTGTTTTATCACAGTAACAGAAAAGTAACTAAATACTCTACTAATATACTCCACTAATACTCTACTAATATGCTCTACTAATACTCTACTAATGCTCTACTAATACCCTACTAATGCTCTACTAATGCTCTACTAGTACTCTACTAATGCTCTATTAATACTCTACTGGGGAAAATTCTTCCAGCTAGTCTCCACCTCCTAAAGTTTTTACAACCTCATCAGAAAGTGCCACCAACCGGGACCAGGTGTTCAAATACATGAAGCTATTAATGGGGGACATCCCTCAATTAAATGGCCACATGAAAGATTAGAAAAAAAGAAACAGCTAGGGCTGGAGAGATGGTCAGTGGTTAAGAGCAACGGAACCGTATTGCAGAGGACCCGGGTTTCGATCGCCCAGCACCCACATGAAGCAGAGAAATGTCTGAAACTCCAATTCCATGAGAACTCCAGTTCCAGGGGAACCCGACAACCTCTCTGTGCGCTCCGCGGCATTGCACGACACGGGTGCACAGACCTGCATGCAGACAGTACATTCATACACATACAGAAATAAATAAAATTAAAAAAAAATATATATAAAACAGCTAAAACTGTAGAGGAGGTCCCTTTGATTCAGAAACAAGTCAAACGTTCCCCTGTGTTTTCTATTATTTTACCAAAGGTGTTAGTCAATGACATAAGACAAGAAAAAACTGATTTAAGGATTTTATTTTATTTGCCAGTGAGTTACATATACAGGAAGTTCTCTAAAAGCTTAAACTATCAGAATATATGAGGCAATTCTCAGGAACTTAGTTATAGAATCAATTCATGTATATAGTGTTAAAATTATAAGATTCAAGAAATAGATCTATAAGTATGTTTCAAACATCAGATTTTTAAATGTTGAGGATCACAGGAATATCTCTATAAATATAGAAATAATCAGGCTTGTGGAAGGGAATATTAAATAGTTTAGATAGATTGGCTTTGAATTAATCCATAGAGATCATTATAATGAATTTCATTATAATGAAGTACAAACAAAATTCTTACAAACACCAATAAAGAATGTAGCATTAGCGTGTGGATAGACAAAAAGAAAAAAAAATCAGTGTTTAAGAGTCCAGAACCAGACCAAAGCTTTTGACAACTTAAAAAATAAGAAACATGGCCTCAAAGGGAGAAATTTTTTGACAAAAATCACTCAAGTTGGAAGAATTAAATTTGTTAGGTTTGTTTGGATGTTTTTGGCTGTAGGGCTCAAGGAACCTTACTTCTTTAAAGTCAGTTCAGGGAGCAGCCTGGGTCTCATAACATAACAAGCACAACATGATCACAGCTAATAACCTTTGCATGCTTTGAAGGAACTCATAAGAGTGATATACACTGTCACTTGTGCAAGATTGATTGGAAACATATAACAAGTCCAGCCCACGCTCAGTGGGAAGAAATTATACATGACATGGACCGTATATTAAAAATCTGCCTACTGCACTGCAATTCTTTGGGATTGCCTAAGGCCATAGGAATGCTTCAAGATTCTGAATATGCCCTATCTTAATTCATTCAACTGGTACCCAATATTTCTGTTGGCAGGGTAAAAACGGGCCTTCCCCCCCCCCCCAATTCAATATACTTAACTCCTAAATGATATACATTACCACAAGAATCATTCCTACTATGATGGGTGGAAGCTTAAAATATAAATGAATAGTTAACAACACCATCAATATAAAAGCATAGTAGTTCAGTTGATTCCTTTAGAAGAAAGGAATAAATGTTTAATGAGAAGCAGAATAAACCAGCCCACTCAACCTACTAATGTTCCAGGATCTGTTTTCCCTCCATATCTTCCAAATTACAGTTTCCAAAATATTCTAACCTCAAGTTACAAATATACCATAAAAATCCCTGAAGGCAGAAACATCGGTCAACATTGTAGAGACCTGCACTCAGGTGACTTCTATTTTCCAATGCCACTCAAGGAAAATAAGAAAGAAAGGAAAGAAAGGCTCACTGGCATGTAACAAATAAGCTCCAGAAGAAAATTCCTGGCTCTGCAGTAAGAAACTAAAACTTATACATAATAACACCACACATAGTTCATCCTTCTTTATCAATAACACCTAAAATAACAATAGTAACAATGAATAGCAACAATAACAATGACAGTTGATTAAGTACTCACTGTTTGCCGTGTACCACATGAAGGATTTATATGAATTATTTCTTCATTTAGTTATCATGAGACCTGGATTCATTTAGTTATCATAATGAGACCTGGATTCATTTCATTATCATAATGAGACCTGGGTTAGGTACTTTATCTAAGTTCTCAGGATGAAGGTACTAAGGGATAGTGTGCTTATGTAATTTGGCCAAGTTCTGGAGACTGACTTGCTGATACTGAGTGTCTTAGTCTCCAAAGTTGGGCATCCTAGTCTCCCTTATAATAATAGTATTTAGCAAATAGAAATGATAACTTCTTGATAGTGGAAAATAGTACTCTTAACACACTAACTGTATAAAAATAAATCATGTATTTATTTTTTTTTTAATTTTAACAGAACAAGTTGTGGTTTATTACTTAAGAACCCTCATGTTTATTTCACTTTCTGACTCTGTGCTTGTGCCTTCAACACTTTCACCACAATTTTCTGCTCCTCAATAAGGAAAGCCCATTTGATCCTGTCCCGGAAACATTTAGCGCACATAGAGCCACCATATGCCCTGCTGACATGTTTTTTTTGTTTGTTTGTTTGTTTTGGACAATCTCATAAGGACTTTAGGTCTCACAGCACGAACCCCTCGAAGTCTGCCTGGGCTCACACCACATGCGGATTTGGGTGCTTTCCCAACCTTCTTGGTATAAAGCTAAACTATCCTGTTACCAGGGGTTCGGGACAGCCTAGTTTTGTTGGAGGCTGTGTTGTAGGAAAGCCTACAATGGTATGTCAAACGCTGGACCATTCTGAGTGTCTTCAAAGACCGTCCATAAATCATGTATTTATAAGAAGACAAAAATACCACTAGGATAGATTTTATTTAAGAGTTATTTTAATTTTTAATGATGTGTATATGTATGTGGAGGGTTGTCCACATGTGAGTGCAGAGGCCTATCAAGTCCAGAAGAAGACACTGGATCCTCCCTTCCCTCCAGAGCTAGAGTTACAGTTGGTTGTGAGCTGCCTAAAGCAAGTGCTGAGAACTGACCTTGGGTCCTCAACAGCAATATATGCTCTTAACCACTGAGCCATATCTATAACCCCTGGAACATATTTTAAAATTGCTTCTTACTAGCTATTTATCCCAGAGAAAGTATATTAACCTTTAAGTATTTTTTCTTAGATAATATATGTATTTTGTCCTGTTTTCCTTCTGAGATTATGATATCAAAAAGTTGTAAGTAGATGTTTCTGCTCTGGGACTAGGTCAGGGCAGGCTTCTGGAGAGCAACCAAGGATGACAAGTATTCTTCTTGCCACCCATCAAAGAAGCTTATTTATACAACACATGAAGACCATTATGAAGTTCCACAACTGATCAAATGCAGAAAAGTAGCTGTGAGGTGCCTGGCTCCAAGTGACACATCAATGACTCAAACCTCTATATTTAAGACTCAGGGAACACTATGGAACAGGAGGTGGAAAAAATACTAATGCATCTCTCACCTCTCAGAGAAGCCTTCTCATGTAGCAGATGGTGATTAACCCAGAAGGCCACAACTGGCCAAACTGCGGACGATAAGAAGCTGCAGAGAGTGTATCCCTGAATAGGACACCTATATCAAACCCGTGCCATCCAAGACTCAAGGATTATTGTGGAAGAGGCACCACAGGGGGCGGATAACCACAAAAAGACAAGAGGTTTCCAGGCAGCTGGGAAATTACTCATATGAACTCATATCAGTAGTGGCAACATCCCTAAGACTCACATAATCTCAGGCCAGAT
>VZQC01008895.1:902984-997230 GCA_009823505.1 Rhizomys pruinosus
TGGAACTGGAGTTCTCCTGGAATTGGAGTTTCAGACGGTTCTCGGCCGCCATGTGGGTGCAGGGGATCGAACCTGGGTCCTCTGTAAGAGCGGTCGGCGCTCTTAACCGCTAGGCCATCTCTCCAGCCCCCGCAAATGCTTTTTTAAAAAGCAATATAATCTTATAGGTGTCCTATTTAGAGATAAGCAGTCTGCAGCCTCTCGTTCCTTGCAATTGTTGGCCCATTGTGGGTTTGTGTGATAATCACCATCTATTTCATAAGGAAACTTCTCTAATGAGAGCTCAGATATACATCAATCTATAAGTATAATAATAAATCTTTATGAGTCTGTGGCCATATCTTGCCAGGCCAGTTGTTACTGTAGTTCACAGGACTCATAGATGGGTAAAGCAGATGCTTATTTTTTTCTTCTAGTAGCTTGCATAGTACCTTGCAGTGCTATCAATGCTCCCCTCTAGAGAGGAGGCTCTAAAGTCAGCACCAGCTTGATTTCTCCCTGTTCTGTAAACTCATGCATATAGTGTCTTCAGCAATAAGGTCTTCCCATTTGATTCTGGTGGGTAACCAAGAGCAGGTGCAATGGCCAGTATTGTTTGAGGGTCTAAAGGAGCCCTGGCCATCAGCTTCTGAAGAGGGAGTCCATTCCTAGCATGGGGATTTGTTGTTGTTGTTGTTGTTGTTGTTGTTAGCCTGTGATGTCTAAAAGGGGCAATGTTGCTCTGTTATACAATAGATCCTTTTAATCCCTTTTTATGATGTATATGCCCAGACTTTAAGAAGCTTCTATAGTAGTAAATTTCCATATGGTTTTCTCTCTTTTTTTTTTTTTCTTTTTCTATTTAATGTGTATGAGTGTGCTACCTGCATTCATTGCAAAACCTGTGTTGTGCAATGCCTCCGGAGGCCAGAAGAGGCCATCAGATCCCCTGAAACTGGAGTTATAGACAGTTGTTAGCTGCCATGTGGGTTCTGGGAACCAAACCTGGGTCCACTAAAAGAGCTTCCACTGCTCTTAACTGCTGAACCATCTCTTCAGATGCCCATTTGGCTTTTTCTAAAGGCCTTTAGTGTTTCTTATTCCTCCCAATAATCTGCCCTCTGTCCTTCTCTCCAATTCCCCATACTATTTAGCCCTTTTTGGTCCAATGTTTCCCCTTTTCCTTTATAGCACTCCCTCCCACCAACCACCCATGGCTGTTATTCATTTCCTGCTATTATTCTTTTCCTGACTTCTCTGACTTTTCAATTTGAAACATACACATCTAAGATTTCAAAGCTAGAGTCTAACTTCTGCCCCCAAGGCTCAGAAATCATTTTAGAAGGGAAATGGGATGATTATAAGATCCAGAGATAGTGGATGACCACTAGAAAACAGTTTTCCAGACAACAAGCTGCTCAGTTACTCATATGAACTCATAGCAACTGTGACAGCATGTGCAAATCCCTTGCAAACTCAAACCAGAAAATGGGTTCCAGTGGGTGGACCCACACTGAAGGATAATTGGAGACACAAATTAGATGCTATTGGCCTAGTTTTATACACACATACATTACATATTATATAATATATAATAATATAATATAATATATGAATGGAGTATATTAAATTGGGTAGAGTGATTTAAAGGCAGGTGGGGACAGAGGAGGGTATCTAAATACCACTAAATTATACTGTATGAAAATAAAAAAAAATCAGTTATAAAGTCAGTATAATCCTGAGTATAAAGAATTACCTTTTTTCCTTATCTGAGACTCAATATATAGAATATGATATCCTTACTGCTCAATAAGTCAACCTTGAGTACAGGACACACAGTATCTGTTGGGTAAGAAGCACCTAAATTGCCGAATCACTTAACATCGAATACCACTTAAAATCTTGTTTGAAAAAGATGACATGATGTAAACACATCCCTCATCAGCTCTGACAAACATTCCTAAATACTCTTTAATAGCATTCATTCTCTCCATAACTGTTGAGATTTCAAGCACTTCTCAAAGCACACAAAGAAGGTAAAGACAATAGGATGCTATCACCTAGTATTAAGAATACTTTTAAAGTCAGCAGTTTCATTCATTTAGCTGTAAAGTGGGGATATTAATATCTACCTTGTCAGGATATTCAAAGAATTCCAGATGTTCACATAAAATAGATGCTGACTTGATTTGGCTTCTGGGTATTAAACTAACTCGCAGATGTCCGGATAACTTAAAACTCCACAAAACCAAAAATAACAGAAACAACAAAAAGGCTTCTGAAGAGCTAACATCGTGGTAAGGAACAGTCTATAAAGAGCCAAGAAAGCGCAGGAAAAGATAAATTCCCAAAGGCTAAGCATGGCTCTTACACGTCCCCACAGGGCAAGCATTTCTAACCTGAAGAAGCAGCTGAAATGAACTATAATTTTAACAATTTTCAAAGTTATAATCCAAGCTCTGCCAAAGAGGGAGCACCTAGTAAGCACTCATTCAGTGGACTGACGACACAAAGAGCTGCCTTCCAGAAGGAAGGGAGACTGCCCCATGGACCAGAGCCCCTAATGAAGACAGCTGAGTGCCAAAAATTCTCCAGGTATAAGTTAGGGAGATCACAGAGTGCTGATACCAAAGACAACTGGCAGAGAAGGTGAAAATGTCTGAGGGAGTAAGATAACACCACGTTCGCTTTATATCACACATGCTTGCAAGTGCAATGCAAACCAACACGTCCGAAAAATAAATCAACATTAATAGGAACAGCAGTCAAGAAAACTATGAGAAACAACCAGAAATCTAGAGAAATTTTCGAGGCCCACACTGTACACAACTGCACTTTACAAAGTTTATAGAACTTAAAGATTTGCCAAGAATGGGAAAATATTTTAGAAAAAGAAGGTAATGCCAATTTCACTCCCTAATATAAGAAATAATAAAAATCAGTGAAATTAAGATGTTGCTTTTGTTTAATATCAAGTGAAAATTTTGTGAATTTTCTCAAAGATAAAACTTTAACAGATAGGTTAGAAGACGTTCTTTACACTGATGCACCAAGCAGCATATTGAGACACCAGAGTGTATTCGACTTAAAATGACTGTGATGAGCATTATGTGTGGAGCTCAGACTTTTAAGCCTCAATGCTCTACAGACTGAGGCAGGAGTATTGCTACAAGTTCAAGGCCATTGTAGGTTATATGGCAAGTTCCAGGCTAGTCTGGGCTACCTATAAGCATCTTGTCTAAAAAAAAAAAAAAAAAAAAAGGATACAATGACAAACTATTCTTTTTTTAAAATCCAAGATGAATTAGAGAGAGAAAATGAAGCAAAGGGAATACTGAAATAAGTAATGGCTGAAGAGTTTGTAAAAACAATGAAAGTTTTAAATGTATAGATCTAATATCATCAATAGACTTCAGTCTGCTTGAGATACAGAGAGTTTAAAAAAAAAAGCTTCTTTCCTTACAAACATAACACATATCAGGGAAACTTAGGTTCCTGGCTTTTATTGAATCGATAAGAAAGCTGAAGTTATGGAACAGTAAGAAATTTAAAATGTAAGGAGAAAGAGACACTTGCAAGGGGAGGGCAGGCTTTAAATGTATGCTTACCTGAGCCAGACCCAGCAGACACCAACAACAAGAAGCATTCAGCTAGGATTATTCATGAGCTGCTGAACTGTGAGGTGTTAAGGGTGAGGTGGTGTACCTCTGTGGGCTGGGAACAGAGGTGGAATTCTCAAAGGTACTCCAAAGACTGCACTGCCTATGTCCAAAAAATACTGGTGGGAATTCTTGGGTAGCTATGTTTTCCAAATTGAATCATTCCTTCCAAGGAAAGGGGGAAAATTCATGCAGGATACAAGGCTCTGGAAGGTCATATAACTTGAAAATATTAAGAAGCTCAGTCCGTTACAAGATGTAGATGGCCCTACCCAATGTCATAGAGGTAGCAACAACTGCTAGCCCAACAGCAGGAAAGCTGTGTGGGAAGCGACAATGACGCAGCTCTTGTGACTGGTCACTCTCATTGTGATGGGATTTTAGCTATGCAACCCAAGGAAATAGAAGCAGCAACAACTGCTAGCCCAACAGCTGGAAAGCTGTATAGGAAGCAACAATGACACAGCTCTTGTGGGTGGTCACTCTCGTTGTGATGGGATTTTAGGTATGCAGCTGCCTTTGAGATGCCATGCTCCCATACATAACTTGAGAAATGCTTTTATTCTTCAGACTAGATGCATGAGAAATCACTTCTTCAATCTGTCCTTTGCTGTGATCTAGATGAGGTGAGCTAGGGTTTGCTTGTCTCTCCCCAGGAAAAGACACACTGCAGGAGTCATGAGAGGACATGAGAGGTCATGAAAGGACATGAGCAGACATGACAGGACATGAGAGGTCATGAGACAACATGAGAGGACAAGAGAGGACATGAGAGATCATGAGAGATCATGAGAGGAGATTAGAGGACATGACAGGACATGAGAGGACAGGAGAGGGCATGACAAGACATGACAGGACATGAGATGTCATGAGATATCATGAGAGGTCACGTGATATCATGAGAGGACATGAAAGGCCATGAAAGGACATGAGAGAACATAGATGACGTGAGATGTCATGAGAGGTCATGAGATGTCATGAGAGGACATGAGAGGACATCAGAAGTCATGAGAGGTCATGAAAGGACATGAGAGGTAATGAGGGGACATGAGAGGACATCAGAGATCACAGAAGGACATGAGAGGACATGGGAGGTCACAAAAGGACATGAGAGGACATAGGAGGTCACAAAAGGACATGAGAGGACGTGGGAGGTCACAAAAGGACGTGAGAGGACATAGTATGTCACAAAAGTACATGAGAGGACATCAGAGGTCACAAAAGGACATGGGAGGTCATGGGAGGTCATGAAAGGTCATGAGATGTTACAAAAGGAAGAGAGACAGCTGCCACAGCAGGAAACACATGAAGTCTGCCTGGATCCTTCTTCATGTTTTCCCTTAGTAAACTTATGGCAGGGAAGAGACAATGTCCTTCCTGTCCCCTGGACTGAGATCTCCTTAAGACTTAAAGAAAGAAACAAAAGTAAATTCCTCTACCTATGAAAAAGTGGCAGGAATACAGCTTACCTCTGAACTACAGCTGGAGGAGAGGTCTGAGAAGAGGTATCAAGAAACCCAGACACAGTATCATCAACAACTAAACACATCTTATGCATAATTACAACTATGTACTATCAAACCTGCCATATTTGGGCTGGTGATATGGCCCAGTGGGCAGAGGTGATTGTACATGGGCACAGTGAGTTCAATACCTCGGTCCTGCACAGTGCCAAGAGAGAAGGGATCCCCAAAAGCTTCCCTCTGACCCTCCACACCTGTGCCATGGCACATGTATACTGCATATGCACTTGCACTCGCACACACACACACACACACACACAATAAAGCAAATATAATTTTTAATTGACATATTCAGAAACATTTAAAATTAGAACCAAAATGAAGAATATTTCAATGGAACAATTTTTATTTAGTTTTAAAAAATAATCCAATCTAAATTTTGATAAATATGATGTGGTTTTGTAAAATATCAATAGTCTATAAAGCTAGAAACAGCAAATGGAAACACTATTTCATCATTGCAACTCTTTTGTAAAGCTTCTTTTCTATACAAAAAAATTCTGACACACAAAGTTTTAAACTCAGTGTAGTTCACCATATAAATAGGGTGAAGGAGAAAATGTTACATATCTTACTAGTGGAAACATATCAATAAAAGTTTAAATTGGGGTTTTTCCCTCCCATGGTCACCCAAATGAGGTCCAGTAAGCACATTTCCTGTCTTTATCTTCCTGCACTGGCCTCCATGACACAGCCTGGGTAGTCCAACAATGGCAGTCTATACTCTGACACTCTGACGAGGCTGAAATCCCAGTAGCTCCTCAGTCCACAAGCTGGGTGTCTCAGTAGTCCCCATCTGACATTGAAGGTTTGGAGGATTCTTGGAGAGACATGAGTCTTCAGTCCATATTGGAGGGTTAAAAAGCTGTGTCTCATGTCTTTGAAGAATGGCAAAAGCAGTGGCAGCCACAGAGTAGATGCACTTGCCAGCAAGAATTGAAGACAGGACAAACAACAGTGCTCTCTCTCCTTTTTCTTTTTGTCTTTTTCCTAAGATCTCGAGTTTTATATCTGAAGTACAATTTCTCAGGCCTTACTGATTATTTATTTATGGTTTCGCTTTCCTTTTGGATGCTTAAGGCCACACTGCCCAGATTAACCAAAGTTTTTGTTTTCTTAAAGTCAGTTGAGGATCTGGTCCTCAGGGGTCACTCGAGTTTTTTTTTGCGGGGGGAGTGGGAGCTCCTGGCTCCTTTCAGCTTTTCATTTACCAGTTCCATCCATGAGGACAAAGCCAGGTTTTGCTAGACCAGGCTTCCCTTTTTGAAGCATGAGCAGACTTTCCTCTTTATAGACTGGACACTGGCTGAAGTCCCATTAAGACTTCAAATACTTCCTTAAGGAAAACATGACATCTTTTAGAAAGAAAGCAAGAAGACAGATAAGAAGAAGAAAGAAAGAGTGAAGAAGAAGAAGAAAGAGAGGAGAGGAGAGGAGAGGAGGAGAGTAAGGAGGACGGAGGAGGGAAGAGGGACGAGGCAGTGAGGAACGAGGTGAGGAGGATGGAGAGGAGGAGGAGGAGAAAATCCTCCCAATTCAGGCATCTGGCGCGTGGTTGTAGCTCCTATGTATGATACTGTGTATTATATTATGACATTAAGATAATTACTGTATATGTGTTTAGAGTATGTATCCATATTTAAAATTTTTTAAAAAAAAAAAAAACAACAACAAAGAACTGGAAAAAAAACAATAAAACTCCTGGAGCTCTCAGAAAGAGATGCAGGAAATGTTTGGCAGAGTTCGGGAACTCAGGTGGGGTGGGGGCATGGAAAGGGAAGTGACTCTAGATTCGATTGAGAAATGATGTATGATCTATGGAAAAAAAGTTTAATAATGATAAAAAATAAATTAAAAAAAGAAAAAAAAAACAAATTAATCTGTTTAAAAAAAGCTTAAATTGAATCATGACTTAGAAGCACTCTTTTCTCTTTTCCAAAAATTGAAATACAACTTCCTTTATGAAGAAAAGACTATCTTTACGAAGTCTTATAGTTTCATAGTGAAATGCTGAGACTCTCCCGCTGACTATGATGATAGAAACGAAACCCAGCCCTGCACCAGTGAGAGGGGATGCAGATGGTCCCAGTGCAGGGGACATGCACGGCAGAGATCACAGATCCTCAGACCTAAACTGGTAGTGCAGAGACCTAGGGTGCTAAGAACAAAAAGCAGGCTTGTGCCCAAGGCTAAAAGGAGAACAGGATCTGGGGTGGAGGAAACTGGACTTGCTTAGGCTGTGATCCTACTAAGTGGGAGGCAGAGACAAGCAGGTCTCTGGGTGACTGAGGCCAGCCTGATCTACACAGTGAGTTCCAGGCCAGCTGAGGCTACAAGGAGACCAGGTCTCAAAGGCAACACACCCCCATAAAAGGAAACACAGTAGCTGTATACGCAGAATGGTTGTCACATCATGATGGTGCATGCAGAGTGAAGGCTGGGAGCACTGACTCCTTAATTCCAGAAGAGCCAAAAGCAAACTAAACCGCAAGGTGGACAGGTGCACATTTTGATATCAAAAAACACAAAGTAACAAAAATGATTGTCATGATATCAGAATAATAATTGCTTTCAAGTGTAGGGAGACAGGTTAATGTACAATTTCAGAGGTACTTACTAGCAATGGTGTTAATTGATCTGGACTATAGCTATAAAGATATTCAAGAGTTGGTTTTGTGTTTGTATTTTTGAGACAGTGTTTCCCTGTATCCCCAGCTGGCCTGAAACTTCCTATGTAGATCAGGCTGGCCTCAATCTCACAAAGATCTGCTTCCCTCTGCCTCCTGAATACTGGGGTTACAGGTGTGCACTACCACAACTGATAGTATATTCGAGTTTTAATAATCCACTGTGCTGCTTTTACTGCAGTCAGAATGTAATATCTCACAACAGAAAATCAGACAACATCATCTTGACACAGTTCGGACGACCAAATTTTAACTTAATTATTATGAAAGGAATTTCTCATAGAAAAGGAAGGGTTTAGTCACAAATACCCCATCACTATTGCCCAAGGCTTCACATGTCTGTTGACAATTTCAAAGTGATCAGGAAACTGCAGGTCCTATGACTGAAGTGACTTTTGCAAAGCATTTGTGCTTCACAGGACTTCAACCTGACTGCCCTCCCTACCTCAGTCTAGCAATGTTTCTTCATACTCTGGGAAGTGAGGGAATCTCCTCTCTCTCTCTCTCTCTCTCTCTCTCTCTCTCTCTCTCTCTCTCTCTCTCTCCCCCCTCTCTGTGGAGGGGGGCTTTGTTTGTTTCACTTGCTCTTTTTATTCTTTATGTAGAAGGCTATTGATAAGCTCACCTAAGGAGAAAGCAAAAATGGAAAAATAACAACTATGTCCCCTTCCTACTAGGGAAAGATTTTTTGAAGTTGTGGCTGCTTAAACCCTCATTCGTGACTAGAAGACGCCATGCCACAAGCACTCTCCACCTCTGTGTTATCTTCATTTATATACATAATTTGTTCCAATAAAATTTTCCCTCAGGTATGAACCCTGAAAGACCTATTTGATAAGGGGTTTAGTCTCTGGCCTTTAAGAAGTGAAGTATTCTTAGGAAGCACTTCCTGGAAGAAAATGAGTGTAGACCCCACTCCCTGTTTTTGCTTCCTGATTCCTATGAAGTGAGCAACTTCCTATGCAATGTGTTCCCACCCTGAGGTACCCAACGCCATGCTCCACCACCCTCAAAAATAAGGCTACAGCCAAGGAATGAAGCTGTCAACACTGTGAGCCAAAATAAATCTTTCCTTTTTTTCAAACTGATTATCAGAAGTATTTTATTACAATACTGGAAAGCTACTAACAAACGCTCTAAAGCATTATGTTGAAAATCATTCTCTGAGAGACTCGAGAAAGCTGGTGCACCTCACCTGTGAATAAATTACCCATCACAAATGCACTTCCAGCTCCAGCATGATATGATTTGCCCCAACCCCATTAGACTCCATCAGTGTGGAACTACAGGGAAGCTAATAGTAATACCGTGTTATTTGCACACTGAATCAAGGGGCAATGTCCTATGTTGAGAGCTTAATGGTTCCAAAGCACCAAGAAACAGACTTTGTTAGCCTATTCTGGCTTTTTCAACACTTGGTGGTCTCTGTGGGAAATGCAGAATGAGGGTAGGAGAGCCTTGAAAACTATTGCTCATTAAACCAAAGGAAAAAACTCATCTTATCCAATCAAGAACCTTCTAGCCTGTAGGGTCAGTTCAGATGCAAGTCAGAAGTGCATTGTCCAGCACCACTGTCAACATAATATACTGTGAGCAATGTCCAGAGCCCAAGATGGGACCATTAAACTTGCTGGTGCCTTGGGAAAGTGAATCAGCAAATTAATTTTAATAATAGCTTATATTTAGCTCAATGTAACTTACATATTACCATTTTAACATGTAAGGAATGTAGTTGTTGAGATATTCTATATTTTCCTATTCAGTTGTCAGTTGTGTATGTGTATATACAACGCATTTCAATTTGAACCTACTACATTTAATCAATAAAATAATGATAATAATAATAATAATAATAATAATAATATCAGTAATAGGGGCCGGTGAGATGTTTCATTGGGTAAAGCCTGAAGACCTGAGTTTGATCCCTGGGATCTCCATGGTAGAAGGGGAGAACTGACTCCACAAAGCTGTCTTCTGACCTCTACACATATGCCATGGCACACTCAGTTCTAGTACCTAAAATACCTTGACATGTTCTTCTAGAATGTAATCTTCAAGTACAGTTCTAAACTCTTTGTATCACTTGGTAAAATTATTACAATGATGTCTTTTATGGAACTAAGGGAGATTTGCTTTCAAAAGACCCAAAGGAACATTTCAAGGCAGAAACTAGAGTCAGATTATATGGGAAATTTTTCTTTTTTTGTGTAATATAAAAAGAAAGAAATACTATATTACTTCTCAGTTCTCTTTCTTCATTTATACATTTCAGGATCTCAGAAAAGAATGGAGCCATCCAGAGTGTACAGGTCTTCACTCTTCAATTAACAAAATCAAGATAACTCTGGAAAGCATCCATGTAGTCTCATCTACCACGTGATTCTAGACCTTGTCAAGTTGATAATTAATAGTAACTGTGACTCTTGTCAACTAAACAGCCAAATACATCAATTTTAAGTGTATGGGAAAATTTTCATCCAGGTAAGGGTCTTGTTCATAAAGACTAAAGAACTGGCATTCCCAATGCTACATTTCTCCTTCATTTCTATTTTCTTTTGGATTTTTTTTAAATTATGTTCTTTTTTATTGACATTTTGTATATTTCTTTTTTAATATAATGCTTTTATTGATGTTTTGTGTATTTCAGACATCGTTTTTCAGTTCAATTTAGCCATATTCCCCTTTCTCTTACCCCCACCCCACCCCAGATAATGCATTCTGTCATAACTGTCTTGCATCCTTCTCTCAGTCTTTTTTTATGCTTAGGAATTCACATTTTCCTCCTTTAATTTTATATTACTCTAAAATATGAATACGCTCTTTTCGCCCATATACAGTAATGACAGAGTCTGAAAATAAGTGGTAGATTGATGTTTTAAATTTACATGTATGTTTTCCCTGCATGGACCATGTGCAAGGAGAGCTCACAGAACTGGAGTGAAAGATGGTTGCTAACCACCATGTGGGTGCTGGGAACTGAACTCAGTTCCTCTGTAAGAGCACTCAGTGCCCCTAACCATTGCACCATCTCTCTAGCCCTTCCCCTGTGTTTCTTCTCAGGGAGATTTATGCAAGCAATGAAAGAAGAATATGGGCTACCAATAACAACTAGTGTTTCCTGAGGGATGAATCTATAAAAGTCTAAAAATAGACACTCAGAGTAGATACAACCTAGGCTGTAAAATCATAATCCTTAAAATTATTAAACATCTTGGACATCTCCCCAGTAAAAATATGTGTTTTAAGGGACATATAGGGTAGAAATGAAAAATAACATATTATATATATATACATATTATATAGATATATATCTTATATATATATATTGTCACTAAAGAAAAGAGTTCATTCTAAAATAGTTCATTCTCTATGATTCTATTAAAAAATCTTAGATTGATATTTTGTTTACATGTTGATTTTCTTTCATTTCTTATCTAGCCTCTCTATCCACCTATCTGATATTATATTAGGGTATTGAGAAGCCACCAGAATAAATAATGTATATCTCAAAGCAGGAGAAGAAAGGTTGTGAAGTTATTTAAACTTATAGCTTTAAATCGGACATAAACAATGAATGTTTGAAGCCCTCCAGAGTCTGTATCTCGAGGCTCTGAATCCATCAATGCAGTAGCATTAGGAGGAAGGGTATTTGAGCAGTCCTTGCGTCATGAGTGTAGAAAGTGCACGAGTGGGTTCACGCCCTTTAAGACACTGAAAGACTAGAGTGCATGCATAGATGCACTTGCTCAGGTAATCTTGTTGTGGTCCTCTCCCTGTCTCTCTCCACCTTCCACAACTCCTCCTGGACCCTCCTCTCTGTAAGACACAATGGGAAAGCCAATATCTGCAATACGAGGGAAAACCCTCCTTACAAACAAAATCTGTTAGCAGCTTGACCTTGGATTTCTAAGACTCCAGAACTATGGGAAATAAATTTCAAATGTTTAAGCCTTTCATTCTCTGTTATAGCAGCCAAAATTCTCTAAGACATGTGTACTGTTTGTATGTTTTCCAAACCTCTTTAAAAATAACAAGTCTGAGCCGAGTGTGGTGGTGCATGCCTTTAATCCCAGCACTCTATCCCAGCAGAGGCAGGTGGATCTCTGTGAGTTCAAGCCCAGCCTGGTCTACAAAGTGAGTGCCAGGTCATCTGGGACTAAAGTGAGACCCTGTCTCAAAAAGAAAAAAAAAAGTCTGAAGTGTGATTAGTAACAAGCCAATTCCCATAAGGAAAGAATGGAACATGCTAAACACTCCTTCAAAACTCCCAAGGAATTGCATTGCTTGAACAAAACGCATCTGCAGATCTCCATATTTGGCCTTGGGAGACACAAATAGGCCAGTTGGGAAACAATAAGATGCTATTCACTAACCAGAAAGTCTAGGGGTGGACTTCCCATGACCTAGAGATCAGAAAGATGTGGAATTTTCAGACTTCCTAGTCAAATGGGGATGCTGTCTCAGTCATTGTAAGAATAGTGTCTATTTCTCAGGGCTATGTGAAGAGGACTGTGCTGATGAGCTTTAGTTGTCAAACTGACACACTTGGGAAGAGGAAAACTCAACTAGGGAGGAAAGGGTTGATTTTACCTTCAGTTTACAGTTCATCATGGAGGAAAGACACAGCAGGAACTCCGGGCAGGAACCAAAGTCTAGACTCTGGAGGTATGCTGCTTACTGGCTTGCTCCTCTGACTGGTGCTCAGCTACCTTTTCTATACAATTCAGAACCACTAGCCCAAGTGTGGAACCCCCACAGGGGGCTGAGCCCTCCCACATCACTCAACAATCAAGAAAATGCCTCACAAAAAATGCCCACAGGCCAGTCTGATAGAGGTAGTTCCCCAACTGAGGTTACTTCTTCCTAGGTGTATTAAGCTGACAACAAAAGCCCTCCAGCACAAGGACTGTGGTAGTGCCTGGTGGGGGAGGCGGCGGGGATACAGGGAACTCGCCATGACTAAAAAAGAGCTAAGTTTTCTACAAGGAGCCCCATCTGCAACCAGGCTCAGTTCTGTCACCCCATCAAGGAGGAGAGGCAGAGAGGTCAACTCCAAATTCCTTTGTCCTGTCAATCTGCTCCTTCACTGACTTAGCATCTGGCTTTCATCCACTGACACCAACAAATGGAGAACAACCAAAGCCTTTCAACCCCAAGCTGGTAAGTTCACACAAGAGGTCCTTAAAATCTTTCCATCTGCCACCACGAAGATCTCAACTGTTAGCCTGCAAGGTCTGTTAGGATCCTAGAGACTGTAAATCAAAGAAACATCCTTTGGGAAAACTAACTTAGTACTAGGCAGAAAGGCTAAGATTTAGACTGCAATATTTGCTCAGTTTACAGGGAGAAAATTACAAATAAACACTGAATATAGGATAATCAGGAAATTAGGATAATCAGAAATAGGATAATATAGGATAATTGAGGAAAGTATGTCTTAGATAAGGAAAATGATTCCATATAATATATGTGATATAAGTCAGGTTTCATGGACTAACTTTACTATGACATAGGTGGGGAGTTAGCACTGCTGGAAGCATAACTATGCGGATTCCATGGGCTTCTCCTTGTTACAAAATCTTTAGGTTTGATATAAAAGCATTTTCAAGTCCATTTCCTAATCTCTATGATGCTAGTAATACAAATTAATGAATTGTCCACTGTAAATGCCTTCCATCCAAAGATAATCAGATTTTCCATATTTTGGAAATAAAAATGTCATGTTTTTATTTTAGATGAACAGTATTAATGTATGTTACATGCCCTGTGAAAAATTAATAGTTGTTTTTTTTACAAAACTTAAATTTAGTACAGCATCCTGTATTTTATCTGGTTATATGGAATACAATGCAGGCAGAGCTTGCTACATGAGGCTAAAAGAACAGATTTTTTGAAATGCTAAAAGACATAATTCAGAACAAAGGGGTGACATTTTATAGCTTTTAAGCCATAAAGCATTTGCAAGGCACCTTGACTAATACCCTCTTTGATTTCAGCACTCCCAAACTGACACTCAAAGAAATTATGCTATTTGCCCAATGTCATCCTGCTAGTAAGTTAAACAATCTGACAATTAAATCTAGATAATCTAATACTGCTGGTACTTCTTTCTAGTATTGTTAAGAATGGTCAACACAGCTGTAATCTATTGATGCCCCCTAGGTTGTTTGTCAGGTGCCATGGTTACATAATGGGTCATCTCTTCCTTTACATGAATGAGGACAAGTCACACAAAGAATGTCGCCAGGTCACACAAAGAATGTCACCATTGAAGATGTCTCCTAGCTATTCTGCCTATAATCAGTCTTCCTTTCCCCAAGTCCACTTAATATGATAGCCAAACTGAGTAAAAAAAAAATCATTTAAAGCACAACTTTACAAACGAGGTAATTATTTGGGCAGGCATTATCTATCACTATTCAAATACTTGCTAAGGACTTTGAGACCCTTGGGATTAGGGGCTGTGTGTTGGTCACTACAATATCCATGTCTGTTGAGCATTGATACTAGAACACCATGCTGCCCACCATTGCTGAACACAGATACTAGAACTTTGTAAATAGGCAAGACTCCAAAACCATTTCTGAGAGAAAGGAATAAATGGGAAATAAGTCTGCAGAATATGAGTTTCATATCCCAGAAGACACCAAAGGCTTCTGTTTAACTTGGTAACTAATTTCAAGCTTATCAGATCAGGATTTTAAGAGGAAAAAAAGGGTAAATCAGGAAGAAACGTTGTCTGTAGAACAAGTGTTTCTCCTGTGTTATTCTAGAATGTGAAAAAGTATTGTTAAAGAGAAAAATGAGCCGGGTGTGGTGGCGCATGCTTTAATCCTAGCACTCAGGAGGCAGAGGCAGAGGCAGAGGCAGAGGCAGGCAGGTCTTTGTGAGTTCAAGGCCAGCTTGGTCTACAGAGTGAGTTCCAGGACAGCAGAAGCTACAGGGAGACCCTGTCTCAAAAAGACTAAAAAAAAAAAAAAGAAAAGAAAAATGGAGGGTTCTGATTAGTCAGGCCGCGTTGCCGTAATTACGGGCAGCCCACAGTGCACACGAGTAGTGACTCCACTAGGAACTCACATGCTGCTCTTACCACATAAAATACTGTGGAGAGACTTTAAGTGCTTGGTTGATGGAATGTACTTAGAGATAGCTGAGAAGTGAGGTGGGGAGTTAACAGCAAAAAGTGATCTAAGACTTAGCTGTAGAATATTCACTGAGCATTGGCTGCTCTGATCCAGAAAACCCAGGGGGACGATGGGAGGGGAGAAGGAATAAAGGAATAGAAGGCACTAAAAACAGAAAAAGAATATTCCCACCTGACAAATTCCACTGAAGGTCAAGAGGTTGAATTTTAGACCAAAATGTATAATCTATTAAGGGACAGAATTCAAGGAGGTCTTTTTCTAACTGGTCTATTTCTTTATCTGAACAATAAAGGTATCACATTAGAACAGTGTCTCCCCATACAATGTATTCTGTGGATCTGTTGGATATTACTAGGTCAACAAGCTCTTCTGTGGTTAATTAAATTTAAAAATTGCTGGGTTAAGCAAAACAAAATGGCTTTCTTTGTTTTGGGATTGTCAAAGCTTTTGAAGTTCTAATATGCTTTCTTTTCTGATATTTAAAAAGGGATAATAGTGCCTACTTATAAAGTTCTTGGGAGAATTAAAAAATCAATTCTAAGAGCACAGTAAATAATACATATTGGCTTCTATCAGTGTGACTATCATCACCATTCTACTTTGTATTCATCTGGAAGATGGAGGGTTGCAGGATACAGCTCTGGAAGTTATAGAGTTGTGCTTTCATTCATATTTTTATAAAGTATGTCCGTAGGAGCTTTTTCTCCTCAGTGTACCGTCTGCTAAACCCTACTAGAATGATCTGAAAGCCCGGTCCCTCTCTGATATTTGATTCTTCTGTAGAAAATTAAACTTCTTTTTTTTTAAATTTTATTTATTTCTGTATGTGTATGAATGTACTGTCCGCATGCAAGTTTGTGCACCCGTGTCGTGCAATGCCGCGGAGGTCAGAAGAGGGCGTCGGATTCCCCTGGAACTGGAGTTTTCCTGGAATTGGAGTTTTGGACGGTTCTCGGCCGCCATGTGGGTGCTGGGGATCGAACCCGTGTCCTCTGCAAGAGTGGTCGGCGCTCTTAACCACTAGGCCATCTCTCCAGCCCCAGAAAATTAAACTTCTAAATACAGGCTGATAGATCTTGTATGAGGATGTTAAAAGGACACAAGAAATCCTGAATGAATATCTGATCAATTAACAAATTACTAATTTTTTTTAGGTGGGAGCCCATAAATTTCACCTGAGTCACGAGATCAGATCACACCCCATCTCCTAGCTGTGGGTTTGATATTCCAACATGGAAATATGAAATTTCAGTATATCTTCAAGTTCTCGGCGTCATGCCCTCTCTGGCTAATTCACCCATGATCACCCAAGGCATTAACCATCTCATTCACTTGTTCCTTTATTCATTCATTTAACAAGTATCTACAAAAATCTCCCTAAGATCCAGGTATTGTTACACTGAAGACAAGATTAAAATGATGATTCATGCACAGAGCTGGCCTTCGAAGTAATTACAGTCTCCTTGAGGAGAAAAACACATTCGGTGGAAGTAAGGTACAGCAAATCAGTCACAGCAGTAGCAGTGGCATGCCGGCCTGGATTACAACTGGCTTTCAAAAGCAGGAGAGTCTGTGGGGAAAAGCATGGATTATGTAAAACAGCTCTTTAAAACCAGTGTGTGTAGAACACACTGGTTCAGGCCTACAAGCTCAGCATTAGAGAGGCTGAGGAGGATTGCCAGGAGTTGAAGGCTAGCCTGGACTACAGAGTAAGTTTTAGACCATCCTGAGCTACAATGTGAAACCCTACCTCAAAAAATTATTTCAAAAATAATAAATAAATAAATAAATAAATAAATAAATAAATAAGTAAGTAATCTTGAGGGGACTGGCTATTACCTTTCAGGGAGAAGAAACTCCTAGAAAATAACTCATAAATCATCGTGTATCAACTAAAGGGAGAGGCTGTGGGTAGTAGCATGGCATGACCTGACAGTGCATAAAATACAGAAATTTCACCCAGGATCTGCCACCTACTGAGCCCTCAGATTTATACCTTGAAAACTGTCAAGCCCAATTTTACCCTCATTGTATATATTAGCCCATGTAATCCTCGCCATCAACACATAGATCCTAATAATTGGTAATAAGTGTACAAGATATACAGTGAAGAAACTGGAGTTAATGAACTGTGCCAACTCAGAAACTCGATATTATATGACAGGAAGGAGCTGAGCTGGCATCAAAACTGATGCCCACCCCGAGTCCCTGGCCTATGCACTGGACACCCAGGACATTCTGACGATGGCGGTGGTGCTAATAGCTGCTGCTCAGTGTGTACAGAAAAGCATGAGACAGGCAGGCACTGTTCCCATCGCTTAGTCTAGATTAGCGCATTTCGCCCCTACAATATCCCTACCAAGCGGCTACAAATGAGAAAAGGGAAGTCCACTACTTACATAATTTTCTGAGTCACACAGCTAGGCATTGGTGCAACTGGGATTTGAACTAAAGCTCCCTGGCTTCAGTCTGAATTCTCCCTTAAAAAGTAGGGAAGCGTGCTAAAGGGGCTGCATTGTGAAAGTTCAAAGCCATCAGATCCCTGGCTCAGAGGATACCCTACATGACCTAAACTTCCAGGGCAACATTTCTGTCTTAACCACAGAAACCTTCTTCTGGGAATGACTCCTGAGTTGAATCCTCTATTTTCATTGCATAAGCTGAGTGGGAGTTAAACAAAAGTTTTGTAAAATGAATGACATGGAACTTTCTCAGTGTTCAAACTGACTTTGTCTATACAGCCACAGAAGGCATTTCAACATCTTTGAAGTAGGAGCAGGTAGGTGCCCAGTGTACAATCACGGTGGAATCTTCAAAATAGAAGCAGAATTCAAAATGGCTAGTAAAAGCATGATAGTGGAATTCAAAGACAGCCCTTATAATCAGGTAAGATTAATTTCCATAGTTTAAATGAAAGAAATCCCATGGTTTTTCTTTTTTTTAATTGGTCTTTTGAGACAGGGTCTCTCTTTAGTCCCAGCTGGCCTAGAGCTTGCTATGTAGACCAGGCTAGCCTTGAACTCACAGAGAACCGCCTGCTTCTGCTTCCAGAGTGCTAGGATTAAAGACGTGCACCACCACAGGTTTTTCCTTAATTGTTACCATTTCTTATTTGTAAGCTTCTTAATAGTAGTCATCACCTCTACAGATGTGATGGTCATTTTCTTCCACTAGAAATGATCATCAGCTTGTACAAATCAAAGACACCAATAATTGTCTAATAATCTGTATCAGTTATGCTATTTCCTGATGATCTCTTTTGCTTGATTTTATTCACTGTAGGAAAAAAGTAGATTGGATTTTTCTCTTGAAAACTGAAGGAAGATGTATTTTGGCTAATAGCTTTGTAAAAGAGTTGCTTAGGAAATAAGAACTACAGCTAAGCAGCAAGATAAGTGTGCAATTAGTGACGAATGTGGAGGAAGTCAAGAGCAGGAAAATATTACAGTGAGTCTAGGCTAATGACATGAAAATAAAACCTCCCCATAATGGAAGCAATCTCCTCTGCCTCTGTACCTTGAGACTCAATTGGTTGCAGGCCATAGAAAAACAAAGAGCAAATCTATCATCCATATTTTCCTTGTTCTTAAAACTACAACTTGAGGCAAAAGGAGGTTATTTGATAAGTCTGTTGCAACTATAGCCCATATAAAATATTAATAGGGATATTTATCGCAGTATAGTAATAACTAAAACTTCCTGAGAATTACTGGGTACCAGGGTCTGCTCTCTTGGCACAAAAATTTGCTCATCAATTATAAATGTGGTTCATGTTAAGCACAGAGGAAGCCAGAGTTCAACAAGACCCAGAAATTTATCAAAGTTCATAGAGATTATCAGTGAAAAGCAGGATCCCACCCATAGCCATCTGACCAGAATCTTGCTCCCTGAATCAACACTATGCATGTTACTTTGTCTCGTTCTTTCCCCAAGCTGAAGCCATTCATGAGAAGCAGAAAAAAATTACATAATGGCTATATTATGTTTTGAAGGTTATATAAAGATGCATCTCCCAGAAAAAAGCTCTGAAACACAGAGAAGGGCCCTGGGTTTCAAAGTCACAGGGTTCTAAATGATGTCTCTTCCTGGAGTGTTAAAGCTAGAGAGTGATCGAGAGGTAATTCATGATTTAAAATATTGTTATATTAGAAAACACATGATGGAGTTAAGCTCTCATGAATCTGTAAGGTAAGATACAATTAAAAAAATGTTTCCAGAGGTTTTATTTTTCAGTTATTTAGTTGTTCTCTCCAATTTGTATTGCTACAGTATATATACATATATACATAGTTTATATATATATATATATATACATAAATATATACATACATACACATATCACTTGAATTTGAGGATTTTTTAACCCAGTCCCATCTTCCAAAAGGCTTAACCCACACCTGGAATTCTGAGTCATCTTTTCCACCTCACCATCACTTCCACCTGCCCACCATCCTTCCTCTTCTGGTCACAGCAATGTATTTTCTAGGGTACGATCCTTTTCTACTCACTTTAGAGATATGCACTGACCAATGAAACTCAATTATAGGTCATTGGAAATTGGAGGTCCTTTGTCTGGGAGCATGATGGCCCAGAGATGCTGTGGGCCACCTGGCTACTACATGGGTGGAGCTTGACTGAGAAGGACATTGGCGCAGAGGACAAAGCTGATGACAAACAAACAGTGGAGCAAGTCCAAGTCCTTCTGCAACTGTTTGAGTCCTGGCTGTGCCTGCAGCTAAGTCTTGAACCCAGTACTCATGCAGTCCAATCAGTTCCTTTCTGTATGTAAAGATGTTTATATGTCTGTAACTTGCAACAAAGTATCCTGATTCAGGGTCCCTTGATCTACTTGATCTATGGAAATCCAGATCCCAAGATTTCAGCAACAGGTGGATGGAGGGAGAGAGCCACTGGCTGATGCTGCTGTTTCCACAATCCAGTTCCTGTTTGCATCAAGCAGGAGGTTGGATGTAAACCTCAGCAAAAGAGAAACTTGCAGAAGAGAGCAGCCTGGACCCTCTACTTGTGCAAGTGTACCGACCAAGTAAAGACATTACAATGATGACTTGAGAAAGTGGGCAGGATTCCCAGAATAACTCATTCTTTCTGTTCCCATCATAATGCCATGGTGATTATGCTTGGGTAAGAACAGACTACAGTATTTGGTCTAATAATGTCGCCACTGCATGTGACCTGGAAGAGCATATCTTTCTTTTTCTCTCTTTCTGTTCCCTGAGTTTACGTTGTAAGAAGCTTTCCTCCACTACAGTCTTCTGCCATGTCTGCCTTCCCACAGGCCTGAAAACAATGGAGCCAACCGACCATGGGATGAAATTCTGCAAACCATGAGACTAAATAAACATTTTAAAGCTGTTTTTTTTCCTCAGGATTTGTTTCTTCTTTTTGTCATGGTGATGAAAAGCTCACTAACACACATGATTAGTATCCCTCCTAAAATATTACACACACTGGGAGCCCCAAACACATCAGACCTATGAACACTACGTTACATCACCTCAGCCATTATCTGATTGAGAACCTAAATAAAATCACAATTGACATTCTCGCTTATCCACGATTTCACTTTTTATGGTAATTGTAGCCGTCAATGCAAAAATATTAATATATACATATATAAACATATATTATTGGTCTTTTGAGTCAGGGTCTCCCTTTAGTCCCAGCTGGCCTGGAGCTCGCTATGTAGACCAGGAGAGCCTTGAATTCACAGAGATCCACCTGCTTCTGCCTCCCAAGTGCTGGGATTAAAGGCGTGTGCCACCATGCCCAGCCCTAAAATATATTTTTGAGTAGAAAGAAACCATATTCATATAACTTTTAGTTCTAACTATATTTTAGTATTCATGCTAATCTCTTACTGTGCCTAATTGATATAGGAAAAATTATCAGGGCTGGAGAGATGGCTCAGCAGTTAAGAACACTGACTGCTCTTATAGAGGACCTGGATTCAATTCCCAGCACCCACATGGCGGATAAGAACCATCTTTAAGCTGGGCACGGTGGCGCATGCCTTTAATCCTAGCACTCAGAAGGCAGAGGCAGGCGGATCTCTGTAAGTTCAAGGCCAGCCTGGTCTACAGAGTGAATTCCAGGCCAGCTGGGGCAATAGGGAGACCCTGTCTCAAAAAAAAAAAAAAGAAAAAGAAAAATTATCATACATTTAATTGCAGAGGGGAAAAGCTATATCTATCAGGTTGGCACTCACCAAAGTCTCAGGCACTGTCTTAGTTTCTTTTACTATTGCTGTGATAAAACTTTCTGATGAAACCAACTTAAGGGAGAAGGTTTATTCTCTCAGAGTTCATGAGGCAGTTGCTCAGTTTAGGCTTGTGTCAGGAAGCTGATAAATGCTGGTTCTTAGCTTGTTTCCTCCTTTTCACGCAGTCTATGACCCAAACCCAGGGAATCCAGTTGCCCTTATTGAGGGGGGCTCTTCCTGCTTCAAGTAACCTTAAAAAGGCAATCCCTTAACAAGGTATGCCCAGAAACTAGCCTACTCTAATTTCTCACAGTATAATCTGGAGGCTTGTCTCTTAGATGATTCTAGATTCTACCAATTTGACAGTCAAGATTAACCATCACAGGCATCCCCCAGAGGTCTTAGAGGGTTTCCTCCATGTGTGATAGGAAACAGCTGTGTACTGCATATGCTATTTCTTACTCTGTATTATTTCAGTTCCATCGGAAATCTTACTTTAAGACTCAATTGATACATGCATTATTGGGTGCAATAGGAAACAGCCAACTATTGCACACCTCTAGTACCATTCCACAATTATCTTAATTGCATTTGTAGTCTTATTATGCAAATATAAGTCCCACAAGAGAAAGATTTTAATTGTTCTATGGTACACAAACTTGGGTTAAATACTGGAGTTGAGATATTAACTCATTCTAGAGATGGGAGAAGTAAACATTCTAACTGAAAATTTCTCTCTTTTTATTTAATTTTGTCTTTTTGAGGCAGAGTCTTCCTTTAGTCCTAGCTGGCCTAGAGCTTGCAATGTAGACCAGGCCAGCCTCGAACTCACAGAGATCTACCTGCCTCTGCCTCTTGAGTGCTAGGATTAAAAGTATGCGCCATCATGCCCTGCTTAAAGATGGTTCTCAGCCACCATGTGGGTACTGGGAATTGAATGTGGGTCCTCTGCAAGAGCAATCGTTGCTCTTAACCACTGAGCCATCTCCCCAGCCCTGAAAATCTCTCTTTATTGTGTCAAATGGTGTCTCAGAGACTTGCATCCCAGGAATACTTTTCTTTGCTGGGCTCATGCATGAGGAGAGTCACATAAAGAGAATTGTTCTGAGGTAAAGTTCTAGAAGATGGAAGATGGAGTGTTGAAGTAATTAAATCCAAAATGCTCACCCAACAGATGTGAGGGGACTTCTCTCATTTTCTCCGGGAATGCTGATTGTGGTATAGTTGTTTTATTTTGGTATTACTGAAAAGTAAAAATCCCTCAAAAACTTATCACCAGGAAATTATATGTAAACATTACAATTAAGTTTTCCTTTTTCTCTCTCCCAAGGTAATATGTGTGGAGGAAAAAAAAAATAGCTCCTTTAGGCAGGGTGTGCTGGCTTCATTTCTGCTTCTGTGACAAAAAATTCTGTGATAAAAATACTGACAATAGCAACATAGGGGTCACAGGGCTTATTTGGGTTACAATCCCAGGTCACCGCCTGTCACTGAGGGAAGTCAAGGCAAGAACTCAGGAAATCACATCACATCCACAGTGGAGAGCATAGAGAACAAATGGATGCTTGCTTGCTTAATTCATAGCTCGCTGGAGGCCCCGCCCATGAATCTCACTGCTCACATTCAGGATGTGCCTTCCTGCCTCAAGTAACAATCAACACAATCCCTCACAGACAGACCCACAGGCCAACCTGATCTAGGAAGCCCTTCATTTTTGGTCTCTTCCCAGGTGATTCAAGGTTGTGCCAAGTTGACCTTTAAAACTAAAAGCACGGGCTGGAGAGATGGCCTAGCAGTTAAGAGCGCCGACCGCTCTTACAGAGGGCCCGGGTTCGATCCCCAGCACCCACATGGCGGCCGAGAACCATCTGAAGCTCCAATTCCAGGAGAACTCCAGTTCCAGGGGAGTCCGACACCCTCTTCTGACCTCTGCGGCATTGCGCGACACGGGTGCACAAACTTGCATGCAGACAGTACGTTCATACACATACAGAAATAAATAAATGCCGGGAGTGGTGGCGCATGCCTTTGATCCTAGCACTTGGGAGGCAGGGGCACGCGGATCTCTGTGGGTTCGAGGCCAGCCTGGTCTACAGAGTGAGTTCCAGGACAGCCGGAGCTACAGGGAGACCCTGTCTCAAAAAAGACCAAAAAAAAATGAAATGAAGACACATGCATGGCATAAAAGAAAGAAGCACCTAAGTCTGAGCCTGGAATAGATATCAACACATGAATATTGATGGTCAAATGAATGTGAATTAAGTGTAGAGTTTCCCATCTCTCTTAAGGTTTTATGTATGGTAGATCTACAAAAAGAAAGGATTGCTAATCAAATGGCATGTTTTTCTTTTACCACAGAGTGTAAATGAGGCACTATTTTGTTAAAGCTGTGTGTGTATGTGTTTGTTTCTCTCAGTTTGCTTAAAGATGCTTTTACTTTTAAAAATTTATCTTAAATATATACCATAAAAGGTATAGATAATAATGAGGTAGCATATGATGGTCTCATGTATACTTTGTACAATGTTTAATCAGGTTAAAAATATCTAGATCCTCAAATGTGGATCATTTCTTTACGATTAAAACATTCAAAATGCTTTTTTAATCTTTTGAAATATTAAGAACATGTTGTCAATAGTCAACATACTGTATAATTGCACACCCATTTTTTACTATCTAACTATACTTCGTGCCCATTAACTGATCTTTCCCCACCCCACCCCCCCAGCATCAGGTAATCACCATTTACTTCTCAATTTCTATGAAGCCAAGAGTTTTAGATTCCATTCATGAGAGAGAACATGTTGTATGGTTTTCTGTATTGACAGAAATATTGTTGATTGTGGTATGGTTGACAATTTCCTAATATCAATATAATTATTTTGTTTTAAATTGTTTTATTCTTGATACTAAAGGTTTGAATGGTTCATGTCTCCATATTTATAATAGTGGAGTATTCAGAACTCCTCTCTGTAGTCACTCTAACAGCAAAGGTTATAGTTTCCAAACATTTCTGCTTTCTCATCAACACCTCTTTCTTCCAGTTTAAAGAATTCCTTTTAGTATGTCTTATAAGCAGAGTTAATGCAGACACATTTTCTGTTTCTATTTATTTTGAAATGTCTTTATCCCTCTTTCCATTGGTAGCTTTTTCTCCTAAAAACTGGAAAAAAAAAGTGTTGGCACTTTCTCTTGGCCTTTAAGATATCTTATGAAAAATGTGATAGCAGGTAAACTGAGGTATCTACACATTATTTTTTTCTTTCTTCTTAAAGCCTTAAGTTTTTTCTCTTGAGGACTTTATTGTATTCTATCTTGTGGTAGACATTCTTTAGTTAAATTTGATTGGTGACATCTGACCTTTCTCTGTCTGGGTATTTATAGACTTCCCTAGGTTTGGGGAATTATCTATTGTATCTCTTTGAATGAGTTTTCTACCTCCTGACATTCTCAAATCCCCACTGAACCGCAATAATCTTAATATTTGTTCTTTCAATGCTGTAACTGCTTTCTTTATTCCTCTTCATTCTTTTTTTGTTATTTTCCAACAGTGTGTTTTCAGACAGCTTGTCTATGAGCTCACAGATGCTTTATCCTTCTTGGTTTACCTTGACAATGATGCCTTCTATTGCATTTTTTTTTCATTTTACTTAGTATATTTTTCAGCTCATAGATTTATGCTTGCTTTTAAATTTTCTCTGTCAAAGCACTGTACTGTTTCTGTTTGCTTCCTTGGAACTTGTTGAGTTTCCTTAGAAGAGCTGTTTCACTCCCTAGTCTGAGATTTCTCCAATACTTGTTTCTGTCCAATACACAGTTTCTGGCACCTCATTTTGGCTGTGAAGTCATTTTCTTGAAAGCGCTTGTTGGTTGCTTTGTAACATCATGTGGCCATCAGAGGATTATACATTTATCCCCATCTTCATAGTATGCCTTGTTTTATGCCCAGAAATTCTAAGCTAGTTGATTTTTCCCTCAATCTGCAGTTACTTCCACCATTTCAGCACTAGATGGCACCTTAATTCAAGTTGGCAATGAGTTGGTGGTAGGTGGGTCATTGTTTTCACCTTAGATGGCAATCAAAACTCAAGTTTGTCTCAAATCCACAGTTCTTAGGGCTTTCCTCATAAATTTAGGAGCACCCACAAAGGGTAGGCCATCCCTTGAAACCATTTGCCTTATTCACAGTTGCTAGCCGATGACTGGACAGGATTCAGGATTCTGTTCAGCTCTTGTCAAAGTCACAGGTTCCTAGGCCATGCCTGTGGCCAACAACACTGCAATCCTACCCCATACCAAGACTAGCACAAGCAAGGCTCACAGTACGATGGTCTGCTGTCCACGGAGACCCACAATGTACAACCAGCCATACAAGGTGCAATCCAGATAAAAGTGCAGGAGACTAGAACTGCATGTGCCTGGCATCAGGAATATTCCCAAAACTCTGCCCATGACAGCCCTCAGAGGAGAAGCTAGGGTTCTGGGATTTACTAACCTGCACTGAGTTCCAAGGAGAAATCCTGAGCTGACTATGCTCTCCCACCTTCACTGAAAGGAGGCCGGTTCCATGGTATGCTGCCTAAGACTGGGGACTACTAAAGGCAGAACTTTGGCCAGCAAGGCTGATGCTTGAATTTGGAGGAAGGAAGGACATTCTTAATTCTTTCCTTCCTGGATACTGCAATGCATATTTTCCTTCTATTAGACCACACCCAAGCACTAGAGCCTCTCACACGGCTTCCTTGGCTCTTCTGGGAACATGAATAGCTCTTCATACTTCTGTGATGGTCACAGTTAGATCTTTCTCAGCAGCAATATTGGCAATTTTCAAAAATAATTTTCAAAGAACCTTTTCATAGAGCATCTTCCTTTATACATGAGCTCATTAGCATAAAGAAACAAAGCCTGGATATTCTGGATGGGGAGGGATATTGACATTTTAGGTTAATAATTTCAAATAATCTTATTAAAAGTCACAGTAGTATTGTTTACTGCTCAATAATCTTTTCAATTCCAAAGACCTTTTCCCCTATCTAATATTCCTAACAATCATTTGAAACAATATTACTCCCCATTTTCAGTTGAAGAAACTGAGGCATTGGCAGATTATCGATGCATCAAGAATGCAAATGTTGCATAATGAAGTAGGTATATAAACTCTGACTTCAGAGACGACAAACATAAAGCTTATTATTTTATCTCATCTTCGACATACCAAACGGTGTCCTAGTCACCTGCTTATATGGAACATGTGTATTCCTAAAGTAGCAACCACTCAAAATTCATCAAATTTCCCCCCACACATTTGTCTTCCATGAAACACCACTGTTCTCTCAGATGTTTATCAGCAGAGCCATTCGGTGGTCAATTATATTTGGAAACTTGGACATAAGCCAGCTCAAACAGGCTTCTGTGCTGTGGAAACAGTGAGAGCTTTCAATCTCCCAGTGTGGGTGACACTTAAAATTCAGAGCCAGTACTACGGTGTGTGACTGGCATCCGGCCATCAGCACGCTAAGGTGGGAAGATGGCAAGTATAATGGCAGCTGCACTGCACAGAAAGACCCTGACAGCAAAAGGAGGAAAGGCGAGAGGGAAGGAGAAAGAAGCAGAGTGGAGAAAAAGGAGGAAAGGGAGGGAAGAAGATGGAGCAGAAAACAGAGGGGAGAAAGGAGAAAGAGAAGAGATCCAAAGAAAAAGAAGCAAAATGCTAATCCCACCAGCACCTTCATGTCTGCAGGACGTGGCTTCTCACGCCCGTTCCATATTCAAGCCATGGCACTCAGCGCCAGTCCCCCTGCTCTAAACAAAGCCCCCGCTTCGCCCCTTCCCGCCAGCCATCGTTTTCTGCTTGTGAGTCCATCTGGACACACCTGCTGCTTCCCACGCTCTCCAGCTCTCTGCATCCTCTCACATACCAGCTAATGAGCTGCCTTCTTGAAACCTTCCTTTCCACCCAGTCCTGAAATCATCCACAGCCTAATGTCAGCTTTTATTTTTTTTAAAAAATTATTTTAATGGGGGGGGATAATATGTGACTGAAGTGCCCTCAGAGGCCAAAGGAGGGTGTACTTCCCTGGAGCTAGAAGTATAGGCAGTTAAGAATCACCTGACACAGGTGCCAGAAACCAAACTTGGTCCTCTACAAGACCAGTGTGTGCTCTTTTTTTGAGACAGGGTCTACCTGTAGCTCTGGCTGTCCTGTAACTCATTCTGTAGACCAGGCTGGTCTCGAACCCACAGAGATCCGCGTGCCTCTGCCTCCCAAGTGCTAGGATTAAAGGCGTGCGCCACCACGCCCAGCATTTTATTTATTTCTGTATGTGTATCAATGTACTGTCTGCATGCAAGTTTGTGCACCCGTGTCATGCAATGCCGCTGAGGTCAGAAGAGGGTGTCGGATTCTCCTGGAACTGGAGTTCTCCTGGAATTGGAGTTTCAGATGGCTCTTGGCTGCCATGTGGGTGCTGGGGATCGAACCCGGGTCCTCTGCAAGAGCGGTGGGCACTCTTAACCGCTAGGCCATCTCTCCAGCCCCCAGTGTGTGCTCTTAACTGCTGAGCCATCTTCCCAGCCCCTCAGGAGACCGTTTATTCCCTCACATGCATCATTGTTCTACTGACTCGCTTGTTAATTGGTTGTTGACCCTTTATGCATAAAGGGTCGTGACAGTATGAAGACACCACATCCAGAAAGACAAGGAATGGGTGCCTTAGCCTGAATTCTTAGAGCGGTCTCCAACATCTGCAGGCCCCTAGTAAATGTTGCCCAGGTGACTTAATCAAAGATGCAAGCCCAGTCTACGTTCTATTTCCTAAACAAATCTAGCCATATAACAGAATTTTTAAAAAATATTTATTATATCATACAGAAAACTTATATTATATAGACTACAGCTTTTAAATAGAAAAACTAAACCAAATGAAGTCCCTTTATTATTCAAAATAAAGAACATTTAAATTATCCTATTTCTGCTCTGCCTTAGAATAGCTGTGGTTTAAATTAATATCATGGTGTTATTTCTGATGACAAAATTAAATGTATTTAATAGTATAATTATGTTCCATTAGATTAATTTAAAGATGTCTAGAACTTTTTTAGGATTTATAGAATACAAGATTTTCTGTCCTCAAAAAGAATACACAAAAGCCAAATATCTACTCTAGAGGAAACTCTTAAATACAGTTAACTGAAATTGCAAGTTTCTGTGTGCTATCCCAAGTTCCTAAGAAAAACATTAAAATGGGCCAAATTTGTTTTTTAAAATATGCTGAAGTCCTAACATAGATTTGAGGTTTTCTGGAAACGGAGTCCTTGCAGATGATCATGCCAAATGGAGTGACTGTGCTCTATCTTCCCCAACGTGACTGTGCTTGCATAAAAGGGAAAATTGAGACACCAAGAGTTGAGGACAGATGATGCGAACACACAGGGAAACAACCATTGATGAGGAAGCAAGGGAACCCTGAGGCTTCAGAAGCAAGAAGAGAGGCTTGGAGGAGCTTCAGACAGACAGGACCCTGCAGATACTTCGATCTGAGATTTAAGGCCACCAGAATTGTAAAACAACACATTTATGTTTTTTAAAATATGTAAAGCAGATTTATGTATTTGTTTAGGGGGGTGTGCATAGTGCATGTGTGAAAATCAGAGGACAACTTGTAAGGGTTGTCTCCTTCCATCACATGGGGATGGGGGATTCATCTCAGGTCATCAGGCTGGGTCACGCGCCTTCTCCTACCAAGCCATCTCACTAGCTTATACATTTCTATTTTTAAAAAATATTTTATTGTTTTTATTTTATGTTATGTGATGAGTGTATCGCCTGCATGTATGTAAGTGCATCCATGTCGTGCAATGCCCACGGAGGTAAGAAGAGGGTGTAAGATCCTCTGGAACTGGAGTTATGGACATTTGTTAGCCACTATGGGAGTTCTGGGAACTGAACTCGGGTCCTCTTCAATAACAGTTAGTATTATTTACCATTGAACCATCTCTCAGCCCCTACATTTCTGTTTTTAAAGTACTTGGTTTTGGCATTTTGTCTAGGTAAGCCTAAGAGAATAGCAGAATAGTTTAGACCTTCGAGTGAAAATGGGACTATATTTAAGGGTGCTATCAGCTGTCGAATAATAATGAAGATCTGTACCTTATCAGCCAGAGAAGTAAGGAAGGCTGAATGTAAAACTCTTGGACTGCTTCTCCATTCTAAGAAAGATGTGCAGAGTGAACAGCACGTCTTTGGGCAACACTTATTAATAGGAGATGTCCCACACATCTGATCAACAGGTTTGACAATGCCTTGGCTAAGCTCAGCCACTGGCCATGACTGCAGATATTTACATGGGCACTGTGTGGCTTTACCACCAATGAGGTATCCAGCCATAATGCAGGGAAGCTGGTACAGTCAGAGATCTGAGCTGTGTGCCTTCACTGCTAAATATTGGCAGACTAAATATTGTGAAAATTACCAGCTTCCCATCTGACAAAGCTTTAATCTCCAGAGTATACAAGCTACTCAAAAAACAAAGAAGAAAGAAAACAAATGAATCACTCAAAAGATGGAACAAAGAACTGAATGGAGACTTCACAGAGGAGGAATTAGAGATGGCTGAGAAACATCTTAAAAACTGTTCAACATCACTAATAATTAGGGAAATGCAAGTCAAGACCACTCTAACATATCATCTCACTCCGATAAGACTGGACAGGATCAAGAAAACAAATGATATCAAGTGCTGGAGAGGTTGTAGGGAAAGGGGAACACTCGTCCATTGCTGGTGGGAATGTAAACTCGTACAGCCACTATGGAAAGCAGTGTGGAGAACCCTTGGAAGACTCAAAATGAGCTTGCCATTTGACCCAGTCATACCACTCCTGGGTATATACCAACAAGACTCATCTTACTGCAGAAATACATGCACAGCTATATTTATTGCAGCTCTGTTCACAGTAGTAAAAAGCTGGAACCAACCCAAATGCCCCTCAACTGACAAGTGGATAGAGAAAATGTGGTACATGTACACAATAGAGTTCTATGCAGCAATAAAGAAAGACAACATCATGAACTTTGCAGGTAAATGGATGGAGCTAGAAGATATTATATTAAGTGAAGCAACCCAGTCCCAGAAAAACAAACGATGAATGGTATCCCTCATCTGTGGATGCTAGCACCAATAACCCAGTTATAAATATTTCTTGTGGAGAGGGATGCATATTAAAAGAACAACAACAGAAAGACTGCATCAGAAAACTGACTGAAATGGTGAATCGGGAGGGGTGGGTGGGGCGGGAGAGGGACACGGGTGTATATTCGATTAATGTATATTTAATTGACGTGAGTTCAACAAGTATCCAATTTTGCCCAGACTCTGTCTACAGGTTACATGGTATTTTAGAACTTAGTAAAAGTAAACATGTGTATATTAAACAACATTGGTTTAAAGGTTCTGATAAAAACGGTAATTCACTTGAGTTATTTGGAAATATAAATTGTTGTTGTCCACATTTGTTTTACTTAAAATCTGTATAACAATAACTTTGGGATTGACACATACAAATGTTCTCTATAATTTTTGCTTCCCAAAGCAATTTAAAGAGTCAATGTAATTCCAATAATAATCCCCATGACATTTTCCACAGCTATAGAAAAGGCCATTGCAAAGTTTATATGGAACCAAAAAAGAACCTAGAAAGCCAAAGCAATTCTGAGAAAAACCAGTTATCCTGGAGGGATCACCATACCATATTTAAAAATGTATTACAGAGCTATAGCAATAAAAACAACATGATATTGGTACAAAACAGACCTGTGGTTCAAAGGAACAAAACAAAAGATACAAATAATGGTACACACCATTACAGCCACCTAATGTATGACAACGATGCCAAAAAAAAAAAAAAACACAATAGAGGAAAGACATTTTCAACAAGTGGTTCTGGGAAAATTGGATCACTACATGTAGAACATGAAATCTGACTCTTATCTAGCTATCATAGGGCACAAAAATCAACTCCAAAGGGATGAAAGACCTCAATATGAAACTGAAATGCTGAAAGTATTGGAAGAAAACTTAGGCAGTACCCTAAATGACATAGATGCAAGAAAGGCCTTTCCAAATTGAATTTTATTCACTCAGGAACTAAGGCCAATGAATGAAAAATGAGACCTCACTAAATTAAAAAATCTTCTGCACAGCAAAGCAAACATTCAATTGAGTGAAGAGGCATCCCACAGAGTGGGAGGGTATCTTTGCTAGCTATATACTTGCTAGAGTATTAATTTCCAGAATATTCAAAGAACTCAAAAGAAAATCATGAAAACATATGACTCAATTAATTAATTTGGGGTATTAATGCCAGAAATGGACTCTCTCCATTGAAGCTGTTGACCAGGGGTCTCATAGTCCCTCAAGCAATACTACCCACAGGTGTTATCAAGGAGGAAAATGGGGGATACTTTGACTGAGTGAAGAGGAGAGAGGGCTATACAGGGAAGGTAGAGGAAAGAAAAATAAACAATGCTTAGGTGGTACAAAAAGCCAAGTGAAATGTATTATTTCATAAAATGTATATGTGAGTGCATATGTATAGCTGAAACCTATATAACAAAATCACAGTGTCAGGCAATGAATGCCTCTCTTTGATTTGCTTGACAGAGTATTCCAAGAAACTCCCCAAATAACACAGGCTACTGCCAGAGCCCTTTATTTGTCCCCGGAACTTGAAGATAAGGCTCTATTGCTGAATACATAATACATTATGGATACAGGATTTGAAGTAATTGATCTGGATCTAACCTGAAAGCCTCCTTCATAAAAATTACCATGCAAGCTGTCAAGGGAGAAAAGCAATCAGTGGTCCTACCCAGATGTAAAGCCTACAGCAACAATGACCTGCCAGAAAATTATCTCCATTGGTGCAATAGCTACACTTTTATCTTGGGGGTAATCAACTATTGTCTAATTGGTCCTAAGTCCCACTCACTTGGAAGGACTTTGTGCCTGGTACTGTAAACATAGCCAAGTACACATGACTGGAAACATAGACCCTAGAGAAGAACCTACTTGTAAACCAATACAATTTCATACTATATCCTAAATATGTATCCTTATATTTATAGACAAATGTACCACTCATCAAAGAATCTTCCTTTTTACAACTATTGGGGACTTTTACAAAGTTCCATAGCTGGTCAAAACAAAGAAAATAAGTGACTATGTGGTGCCTATCCCTAAGTAATCTATCTACAATGTAACATGTTCATCTAACATTGAAGGACATAGTGGAAGAGGGGGCAGAAAGATTGCAAAAGCCGAAAGGAAAATATATCTGCTGCTAGTTAACTCATTCTAGACATGATACAGAAGCTGCACCAATGGAATATCCACAGTGTGGTAGTCTAACAAGACCTGCATACTCACAAAATTAATTTGCATGTAAAGATGGATGGGGAAAATGTCATAGGAGCCCACCTCAAGGATGAAGAGCTATAGGCAATCAGTGGATGCCAAGAGAAGAAAAATAAGTTTCCTACAGGGCCAAGCTCCCTGAGAAGTAATCCCATGTAAGCAGCAATGAGCAGTGCTAAGCACAGCACCACTGAATAGATTCAGTGCTATATATATATATATATATGTGTGTGTGTGTGTGTGTGTGTGTGTGTAATTGTCAAAGAAGGGGGCAAAAGATCCTTAGAGAGTGAGTAGGGGGGACAAGAGAAAAGTTGGTGGGGACTGGAGAGGTGTAAACAATGAAAATACAACACACAGTGTGAAGCTCTCAAAATAAATAAATCAAACAGAGAGTACCCAAATGAATAAAAGTAACTATGGATAGTAATGATGAATAGAACTACAACAAATACTCAGGAAATTCAGAGAATCATAAAAGCATGTTTCAAAAAGTATATTTAATTAAACTGGGAAATCTAAAATCTATGGGTGAATTTCTGATATCATCTTCCAAAATTATACCAAGAGGAATTTAGCAATTTAAATAGATTGAAAACAGCCAATGAGATGAAGCAGTAATTAAAAGTCTCTCAACTTTAAAAAAGGCCATGATTAGATGGATATAGCACAGCATTTCACCAGATCTTCAGGAAAGATCTAGTATTCCTCATGTTAGTCCATAAACTACAGAAAGAACATTTCCAAATTATTGTTATAAAGACACTATTACTCAGATACTCAAACTAGACAAAGTTTCAACAAAAATCATTGTAGGCCAATCTCTCTGATGAATAAAGACACAAAAGTTCTCAACAAAATATTTCCAAACCAAATGCAAGAGCACAAAAAGAAGAAGTTTTTCCAATATGAAGAAATCGGGTTCATCATAGATATCCAGGGATGGCTCAATCTACATAAATCAATAAATGTAATCCATTACATAAACAGATTCAAAGAGAGAAACAACATGATCATCTCATTAGATGCTTTTCAAAAAATCCAACATCCATTTAAGATAAAAGTTATGGAGAATCTAGAGATACAGGAGCATATCCCAACATAATAAAGGCAATTTACACAAAGCCCATGGCCAACTCCATGCTAATCATAGAAAAAATTGAAAGCATTCCACTAAAATCAGGAATGAGATAAGGATTTTTCTCTAGCTCCATACCATTTAAATACAATGATTGAAGTTTTGACTAGACGAGTAAAGGAGAAAAGGAAGACACAAATTGGAAAGTTATCCTTATTTGCAGGTGATATGATTCTATACATGAAAGAGTCCATCAGAAAACTCCTAGAGTTGATAATCACATTCATCAAAGTAACAAGATACAAATTAAGATTCAAAAGTAGCCTTCCAGCCCATTTATGTGTTTTACGATATTTATTGATGTTGAACAATCCCTGCATCTCTGGTATGAACCAACTTGATCATAATGAATGATCTTTTTGATGTGGGTCTGTATGTGATTTCCCAGAATTTTGTTGAGAATTTTTGCATCTGTGTTCATTAATGAGATGGGTCTATAGTTTTCTTTTCTAGTTGTGTCTTTGCCTGGTTTTGGTATTAGAGTGATGCTGGCTTCATAGAAGGAGTTTGGGAGATTTCCCTGTTTGTATCCTTCTGAACAGTTTGAGTAGTAATGGTTGTAAGACCTCTTTAAATGTTTTATAGAATTCTGCTGTGAAACCATCTGGGCCTGGGCTTTTTTAGTTGGGAGATTTTTTATTACATCTTCAATTTCCTCAAATGTTATGGGTATGTTTAAACTGTCAACCTCTTCTTGGTTAAGCTTTGTTGGTTCCCAAGATTTCAGATATTCATCCATTTCTCTTAAGTTTTCAAACTTAGTAGAGTATAGATTTTTGAAGTATTCTCCTATGATCATCTGGATTTTTTCTTTGTCTGTTGTGATGTTTCCCTTTTCATCATGAATACTATTAATTTGGAGATGCTCTTTCTTTCTTTTGGTTAACTGGGCTAGAGGTCTGTCTATCTTGTTTATCTTTTCAAAGAACCAGCTTTTGGATTAATTGATTAAATCATCTCAATTGATGCAGAAAAAGCCTTTGACAAGATCCAGTATCCCTCCATGTTTAAGGTTCTAGAGGGAACTGGACTGAAGGGAACATTCCTCAATATAATCAAAGCCATATACAACAAACCCCCAGCCAACAGCATCCTAAATGGAGAAAAATTCGAAGCATTCCCCTTAAAGGCAGGAACCTGGCCAGGCTGACCCTTATTACCACTCCTCTTTAATATATTGCTTGAAATGCTTGCTAAGGCAATAAGGAAAGGGAAATTAAAGGAGTGCTAATTGGAAAAGAGGAAGTCAAACTATCCCTGTTTGCAGATGATATGATAGTTTACCTGAGGGATGCTAAAAGCTCCACCAGAAAACTCTTAGAAATAATTAAGAGTTTCAGTAAAGTGGCAGGATACAAAATTAACCTAGGAAAATCAGTAGCCTTCCTTTATACCAACAACAAGCAACTGGAGAAAGAATATAAGGAGACCTTCCTACTCACAATAGCCTCAAAAATATATAATACCTGGGAACAAACCTAACCAAAAACACCAAAGATCTCTACAACAAAAATTTTAAACCCTTGAAGAAGGAGATTGAAGATGATATCAAAAGATGGAAAAATCGGGGCTGGAGAGATGGCCTAGCGGTTAAGAGCGCCGACCACTCTTGCAGAGGACCCGGGTTCGATCCCCAGCACCCACATGGCGGCCGAGAACCGTATGAAACTCCAATTCCAGGAGAACTCCAGTTCCAGGGGAATCCGACACCCTCTTCTGACCTCCGCGGCATTGCACGACACGGGTGCACAGACTTGCATTCACACAGTACATTCATACACATACAGAAATAAATAAAATTAATAAAAAAATAATAAAAATAAAAGATGGAAAAATCTACCATGCTCATGGATTGGAAAACTCATTTTAGTAAAAATGTCCATTCTACCCAAATTAATCAAAATCTCCATGAGTTTTTTTTCACAGTTGGAAAAACATCATTAAATTCATATGGAAAACAAAAGACTCCAAACAGCTAAAGCAACCCTGAGTGAAAAATGCAATACAGGGGGGATCACCTTACCAGACTTCAAGCTATATTACAGGGCTATAGTCATAAAGACAGCCTGATATTGGCACAGAAACAGACCCTTTGACCAATGAAACAAAATTGAAGATCCAAACTTGAGCTCATACAATTTCAGCCACCTCATATTAGATAAGGGGGGGCAAAAAAGCTCATTGGAGGAAAGATAGCATCTTCAGCAAATGGTGCTGGCAAAACTGGATCACCATATGTAGAGGAACAAAATCAAACCCCTACCTCTCACCCTGTACAAAAATCAACTTCAAGTAGATCAAAGACCTTAACATGAAACCTGAAATTCTAAAGGTGACAGAAGAGAAAGTTGGTAGCAAGCTACAAGACATAGGAGTAGGAAAAGACTTTCTAAGTCAAACAGCAGCTGCACAGGAAATAAGGTCAACAGCTGAGAAGTGGGACCTCATCAAACTCAAAAGTTTCTGTACAGAAAAAGAAACAATCAAGGAAGTGAAAAGAAGAGTGGGAGGAAATCTTCACCAGTGATACATCTGACAGAGCATTAACATCCAGAATATATAAACTACTCAAAAAACAAAGATGTAAGAAAACAAATGACTCACTCAAAAGATGGAGTAAAGAACTAAACAGAAACTTCACCAATGAGGAAGTAAAGATGGCTGAGAAACATCTTAAAAAGTGTTACATTGTTAATAATTAAGGAAATGCAAATTAAAACAACTCTAAGATATCATCTCACTCCTATAAGACTGGCTAAGATCAAGAAAACAAAAGACACCAAATTCTGGAGAGGTTGTTGGAAAAAGGGAACACTCATCCACTGCTGGTGGCAATGTAAACTCGTACAACCACTGTGGAAAGCAGCATGGAGAACCCTTAAAAGAGTCAAAATGAGCCTACCACCTGACCCAGTCATACCACTCCTGGATATAGACCCACAAGACTCATTCTACTGCAAAGATACATGCATATCTATGTTTGTTGCAGCTCTTTTCACAATAGTGAAGAGATGGAATCAACCCAAATGCCCCTCAATTGACGAGTGGATAACAAAAATGTGGTATATCTACACAATGGATTTCTATGCAGTGGTAAAGATGGCCTCGTGAACTTTGCAGGTAAATGGATGGAACTCAAAGCCATTATGCTAAGCGAAGTAATACAGTCCCCCCCCAAAAAATAAACAGGGAATGGTTTCCCTTATTTGTGGATGCTAGTACCAAATCCCCCAATTGAAAGACAATCTGAGCAATGTTGTTTTATTTCTTTTTTATCTGAAAGCAACTGTGATGTTATAATGTGAATCTCTTAATGAGCCCTAGAATTAACTTACCACCTACTTTCAGACATGGTAATTAATGTATATGGGCAGAAGGTATATATACATATTTTAGAGTAATATAAAATTAAAATGAAAAATGTGAACTTCTAAACATATATTGGAGTTAACATACAGTTTATTCCTGGAAGACATAATTCTGGTACATATATGATGTTTATATAGGCATATTTTGGAGCAATACTATTGGGAAGGATCCACAACAACATAAGGACTGGGTCAAAGAACCAGACTGATATAGTTAAATTTTGCCCAAAACAATAAACTTTTGCAGAGAAAAACTTTTTAAAAAGACAGAGAAAAAGATACAGGACATGTTATGGCAAAATGCATGAACTGGGGTGGGGTGGGGGGAAGGGAAAGGGGAATATGTCTAAATTGAATTGAAAAATTATTTCTAAAATGCACAAAACATCAATAAAAGTATTATATTAAAAAAGTAGCCTTCCTATATACCAACAAGAAATATACTGAAGAAGAAATCAAGAAAACATTCCCATTCACAATGGGCACAAAAAATAACTTGGAGTAAATTGAATCAAGAAGGTGAAAGACTTTCGTAATAAAAACTTTAAGACACTGAAGAAAGAAACTAGAGATGAGAGAAAAAGATGGAAAGACTTCTTATTCTCATGGACAGATGGGATTAATACTGTGAACATGGCCATCTTACCAAAAGAAATCCACAGATTCAATACGATCCCCATTAAAATTCCCACAAAGTTACTCACAGAAATTGAAATAGAAATCTCTAATTTCATACCTGAACAAACAACCCAGGACAGCCAAAACCATCCCAAACACTGTTAGACCTGGCGGCATCACTGTCCCTGATCTTGATATACTACAGAGCTATAGCAGTTTAAAAAAAAAAAGCACTGTACTGAATTAAAAAAGAAACATTGATCAATGAAATAGAATTGAGGACCCAGATTTAAGCCCACCCCCTGATTTTGCTAAAGGGGCCAAAAATACACATTGGATAAAAGAGAGCATGTTAATCACATGGTGCTATTCAAACTGGATAGCTACATGTAAAATAATAAAATGAGATCCCTATCTCCCATCCTGCAAAACTCAACTCCAAATGGGTCAGGAACCTGAACATCAGACCTGATACCCTGAGTTTGATAGGGGAGAAAGTAGGGAATACCATCAAACTTACAGAAGGAAGAAAGGACCTTCTGAACAGGACTCTAGTAACATGGGCATAAAGACCAATGGTTGACAGATAAGCCTCGTGGCACTAACAAGTTTCTGTACACCAAAGGGTACATCATTTGAGTGAAGAGGTGGTCTACCAAATGGGAAAAAAATTCTTTACCAGCTCTACATCTGGCAGGTGTTACTAGCTAGAATATATAAATTAAAAAGTGACTGAAGATCAAAAAACCTAATGACCTAATTAAAAACTGGAGCAATGAAGAATATAGTCCTCAAATGACAAAACACAAATGCCCAAGGAACAATTTTTTAAATGCCCAAAATCTTTAGACATCATGGAAACGCACACTAAAACTATTTTGAGATTTCAACTTACCCCACTCAGAATAGTGAAGATTGAAGAAAACAAACCACAGGATGACAAGCTGGCCAGGATGTGGGGAAAGGAGAACACTGCTTGTAGGAGGGTAAACTGATGCAGCTATGATAGAAATCCATGTGCAGGTTCCTCAAAAAGCAAGTAGATTTATCACGTGATTGAACCACACCATTCTTGGGCATATACAAAGGACTCTATGTCCTACTCGTCCAAGTTCATTGCTCCTTCTTTCACAATAGCCAACAAATGGAAACAACCTAGATGTCTATAAACTAACGCATGAGAAATGAAAACATGCATATTATCCAGTTGTAAAGAAAAGTAAAATTATAAAATTTGCAGGTCAATGGATGGAACTGGAAACAATCATCCTGAGTGAGGTAATCTAAGCCAAAGACAAATGTCACATGTTCTCCCTCATAATTGCATGCTAGCTTTGAGTATTTAGATACATGTGCTTCAGTTGGAAAATCCATAGGGGCCATGTGGGCAGGGGCTTAATAGTAGGAAAATTATGATGTAGTGATATAAAGGAGGAAAGGAGGATAATGGAATAGAAAGGATTATGTGGGGTGGGAAATGGGGGGCAGGGTAAAGGAAGGAGTATTGAGAGGGATAATTAGCAGTAGGGGCCCTTTGAGAAGATCATATGGAGTCTTACTACTATAAAAAATCTTCATATATATATATATATATATATATATATATATATATATATAGAGAGAGAGAGAGAGAGAGAGCATAAATTAATTTCCTGTTTAGTCTTGGGACCCATCCTCAAGATACCTTAATATAATTTATTTTATTTNAAAAAAAAAAACTGAGAGAAAGATGCAGGACAGTTATGGCAGAATGCATGATCTGGGATGGGGTTGGGGTGGGGGGGAAGGGAAAGGGAAATAAGCCTGAACTGAATTGGAAAAAAATGTATGAAATGCACAAAGCATCAATAAAAATTAAATTAAAAAAAATAAGAAAAAAAAATAAATTCTAAGCCCATCTCATGAGATGGAGCCTCTTTCTTTCACTGATATCAGGGCCAAGAACCTTGTATTTAGACACTCAGGTTATAAGGAAGAACCTACTAGTATTATTCTGCTAAATGAACATAGCATTCAACTGATTCCCAATGACTTATTTTTATAGCTGTAGATTCATGACTCTAAACTCTCATCAGAGAAGTCTCTTCATTCAGCAGATGGCATTTAACACAAAGACCTACAACTGGTTAATGTGAAAAGACTACTGACTGCTTGGCCTCAGGTGGGACACCCATATCACACTCTCTCCTCCCAAGGCTTAAGGATATTGCAGATGAAAGGGTGGGGGAGTTGTAAGAAGTAGAAGTGTAGGAACCTCCTCCAGGCCAGCTGGGGGGTTCCAAGATCCTGACCAAGGAAGAGGTGAGTAAGCGCAGAGTCAAACAGCACAGATTTCAGGAGTTGGGTGAAAGGCAGGGAAAATGCGAGCACCTGCCAACTCATTTAATATGGGAAAGATAAGGATTTATTTTTTTTTATCTTTTTGAGACAGGGTCTCCCTGTAGCCTCAGCTGTCCTGGAACTCACTCTGTAGACCACGCTGGCCTTGAACTCACAAAGATCCGCCTGCCTCTGCCTCCCAAGTGCTAAGACAAGGATTTATATATGATCATCCTCTGCTTCTTCTGGAAATGCCTCAGGTGCTGATCAAACCACCAACTCAGCTGTTGCCTCCGAGCACAGGTTAAGTCTGTTCAGTAGACGAGGGGGTAAAGCACACTGCTGCAGGTGTGTAACACTCTACATAGTAGGTGAATGCAAGGTAACTGTGCTTTCTGGACACAACAGCAGAGTTGAACATATGAACCCCTAGCACTTGTGACAGCATTGCCAAGTTCCTGCACAAACCCAACACAGGCAAAAGCCCATTGTATATGGGGGGCAGGAGTCAAAAAGCCACAGCCCTAGATGAGGAAGTACTAGTAGCTAATATTTACTGGGAGAGGGTGTGGTGCTGGGAAGGTTGACCAGATTCCCAGGTGGGACCATACCCTAGAATATTTGAGGAACACAAATTAGACTAGACAAGTCTTTTACAAAAATAATAGAGGGCATGACCTTGGGGGTGTGGTGAGGTGGGGACAGAGATGGGAGAAGAGATCTGAATACAACCAAAATACATTGTATGAAATTCTCAGGAATGGAAAAATGAAAAACACCCGGGTACACACAGACACACACACACACACACACAAACACACACACACACACACACACACACATGCGCACACACACACACATATGCACGCACGCACACACACACGCACACACACACACACGCACACACACACACACACGTGGCATGTCCGTGCGAGTCTGCTGGTGGCTGTCCTTTCCATCCAGGAAGAAGCCATCATCTCACCAGTGTCATTTGGTCATGACTGTCACCACTTGGGCTCTATCTGTTCATGTTCATCGTATCTGTCTGTGCCGCTTTCTTTTCCAATTACCCTGCAGCTGCAAAAGTCTTCCTTCAGCTCTTCAGATGCCTCAAGTCTTGCCTCCCCAGAATTCTCTCTCCTTTCTGCTTGGTCAGCTCATCCTTCACATATTGTTTTCAGTGTTCCTTCCCAAGGATGGCTTCATGTCTCCCCGCTGGTTTCAGGGTTATCACTAAGTCAATGTCCAAATCTAAATTCATGATCATCTTTCTCAACCTGTGAATAGTCTCAAAGTACCAGTGTTGTCCAGCCAAGGATGATCATACCTGCCAGGGTAGTGCTTGCCAATAGCTAAGGATGCAGGATCCTGCCTCCTGACACGCCTGGGTTCTCCACACAAGTCAGCAAATGAGTGTGCATCTCCACTTAAGGCCCTGTGATCAGAGAATCTATGATTAGAGTCCCAAGACTCCAGGATAATATATTTATCTTATCATCTTCACCACCACCAGCACCGTCATTGGCATGTGTGTCACTGTTATTGCTTTCAGTTTGAAAAATCAGTTACTCTATGTCTCCGGGATGTGTATATGGGAACTTTCTGGCAGACAATGGGTGAGTGGGCTTGATGACAAATCAGGGCTTTATCCAGATAAATGGGCCAAGGAGCTACAACATCAGAGGTGAGCTTCTTGCTCTGGTTCCAATGCCCTTAACCTTCAGAAGGACTCATTTTTCACAGTCACCAAAACCATTTCACAAAACTTTGAATGCCCATTCATCCATCTACCTGGTGTCACTGGGAGTGATTTAGAAAGATTACAAATCTTCTGTGTCTTTCCATTGTCCCTAGAATAGACAAAAATCTTGCCTGGGATCCTGGGACAACCTAGACTCAGAATACCATGACATTAAAACAAGTAAAATCTAAGGGCTGGGGCTTTCTCAGTAGTAAAATACTTGCTTAGCATGTGCAAGGCCCTGGGTTTCGTCCCTAATGCCTCAAAAACAGAAAAAAATGGATTTCACATTACGATACACATTTGTAATCCCAACACTGGGGGTGCATGGCAAAAGAAGATGGGAACCCAACTAGGCAGCACAGGACAACTCTGTCTCAAATAAAAATAAAACAGAAAACAAATTTGAGAATAATGCGTGAACGTTGAGGAAAATATCCTTATAGATAGGGAAGAGTAGCTAAAGCCCCTAGAACGCTTGCAAACTATGTAGCTGTAAGATGAATATTTTGAACCTGGAGAAGGATGAACAAACAGAGAGATAGAATCACGGGGCATCTGGGACATGCTGATTTCCTTGAACAACCATCACTTGGAGTCAGATACTCCTACACTTTTTAATTATGTGAATTAATAAATTCCCTTTGTAGCTTAAGCTTATAATGTGGCTTTCTGTAACTTACAAATGAAGCATCCTATAGTTATATACATTTTTTCTGGAGGGAGGCTCAAGGTTTCTGAAGAGATCAGTCACCCTTAAAATATTTTAAAATCTTGGACTGAAAATTTTCTCAAGTTTCTGCAAAACTAGTAATCTGCCATCTTCCTGTTGATTTTTGTTTTAAATTCATGTTTTAGCTGATCATGCATTAAAAAATCTAAGCATATAAAATGTTTTTAAATAAACTTGGCTTTCTCTACTCTAAAAAGAAACATCTGCTCATTAGGAAGAATGTAAAAATATAAGAAAACAGAGAGGCAGTCAGTGTTAATATTTGGGGTTATTTTGTACATTTTATATACTGTTTTGTGCTATTTTTAATGTGCTCAAGCACACTGTTACTAAAACTCTTTCCTGGGGAAGACATAAACAGCGTAGTTCAACTCCTCCTCCCAAGGCTCCAACAAACAGAAGTAAGATTTCATCAAAGTTCGCCCTGGGGAATGATGAGTGTATTGGACTTACTTACAAAGTGATGGATGAGGGGTTATGTACAGGAGTGTAGGTAACCCCTACCCCCAGCACTGTGCCAGAAAGTGTTCATCCAGCATGGATGATGGCTTCCCTACAGACACATAAATGGATCCCCTTTCTCTAATATTTCTTATCCTATATAATTCTAGCTCTTGCCCAGAGCCACAAGCAACTGGGGCAGAATTGCCCCAAGCAGTTTGGGAGAATAAATCAGATCTCAGGTGTAGGCTTAGTGAACTTCTCTCTCCCTCATTCCACGAGGGACAGTCAACAGTTGACAAGATCAGCTATGGTGATCTTCTGTAAGCAGGCATGGTTGAACTCATGAAGATGGCAGTTGTTTGGCTCAGAGGAAAATCAAGGATAACACATATACAACATAAACAGAGTATTATTAGTCTTCCATTCTTTTATGTTTGATATTAAAAATACTTATCCATATTATTACAAAGCATTCTTTTAAATGGCTATATAACTCTACAGAGCATTATGATTTCCTTAACATTACACAAAATTAGATGGTTATTCTGGTATACCTTTTTAACACTTTGTCTTATTTTTATTTTATGTGTCTTAAGTGTATTGCTTGCATGTGTGTAAGTGCACCCATGCTGTGTAATACTGCAGAAGTCAAAAGAAGATGGTCAGATCCCCTGGAATTGGAGTTACAGATAGTTGTTAGCACCATGCGGGTACTGGGATTTGAACCCAGATCCTCTGCAAGAGCAGCCAGTGCTCTTCAATGCTGAGGCATCTCTGCAGCCCATGATTTTTATTTTTGAAAAAGAAGTATTACTCAAAAATAAAGGAGAAAGACACCAGTTGTGGAAATGTTTGTCACTATGGTAGGTCAAGCCATGAGGAGTCTTGGGGAAGAGATACCAGCATACCAGGATGCCATGTCTCTGTCATTCCTGTGTGTCACCTTCCTCTTTCTCTTGGGAAAGATATTCACGTCTGGTCCTTAGACTGTACTGAGGCTCACAGCCATTTGTAGTCTTAAAGTTCAACACTCAGGAACTGATTCTAGCTCAGTCCTTCCACCAATGCAGCTCCAGTTGGGTACTCATTCTTACCACGGTGCTCTTCGGCAGGGTATATATAGATTAAGGTAACAGCATTAATTTGGGCCTCATCATATTTGCCAGAAGAAAAGTTCTCATAGATAAATAGAGATCACTGGCCCGTGCTCTGAGAAAACACCTTAAATTATTGACCATAACTGTACCAGGTTACACATATATCACTCATTCCAAGTTTGTGCCTCAATCTTTCTACTGTTTCTTGCACTTAACACCAAGCTCTATAGAATTCCCAAACAACTCTGTTTTCTTACTGAGCTTCACACAATGATCAGATAAAAAGGAACATTCTTTTTTATTTACTTGGCTTTAAGGAGGGAAAAAAACTCATTTTCTGTCTGATTTCTCAATACCAGGTTTAGCTGAGACCAGCCCGTGCTAATTTGCAGGGCTACATGGATCTGCTCACTGTTTATTATGAAAAACACTTCACTCCAGGATATTCCCTGACAAAGAGCTAAAAAAAAATTATCTGTTTGTGCATAGTGAATTCATTAAGCTTTTGATGCACCTGCCTGCCTGTGGCAACCCCAAGGCTTGGGAAATGGAGTTGTGATTGTCAGCAGGGAAGGAGGTGGGAGAAGGGCAGAGGGTTTCAGTAACTCCTCTGGGCTCTGCTGCATGTCTTGTAAACATCCACTGAGAACTCTCTGAAGTTTACACACTTTTGAAGGACACAGTTAATAAATGTGTATCTCTAAGGAGACATAGCCCCACACAGCCTGTTGCTTGCTGATGGAATCAGTACCTATGTACATCGCACATCTGTTAACTGTTTACAGTCTGGCATTGGTGAAAGGGACTCATTCCTATGACAAGCCTCTGGCACCAGAAACATAGTCTGGAACCGTACTGGGTCTAGCTCTAAGTGATACAATCAGAAACAATACACAGTCCAAATCCTAATAAAGAAGCTTCCAGTCCAATGGGGAGCAAAAGTACAGTGAGATCAAAACCACACAGGCATGGGTCCCAAAGGATGGCAAATGTGTGAGATAGAAAAATCTCACAGAGGGCTGGAGAAATGGCCTAGCAGTTAAGAGCGCTGACTGCTCTTGCAGAGGACCCGGGTTCGATCCCCAGCACCCACATGGCGGCTGAGAACCATCTTTAACTCCAGTTCCAGGGGAATCCAACACCTTCTTCTGACCTCCACGGCATTGCACGACACAGGTGCACAAACCTACTTGCAGACAGTACATTCATACACATAAAAAATAAATTTAAAAAATTTAAAAAGAAAAATCTCATAGAGAAAATGAAATTAAACATAGACATAACCTGGACATAGACATAATCTGGACTCGAATGAAAGGGTGCAAATATGTGGCGATGTGATTCCACCTTGTGCTGATGGCTGAAGATACCCTGATTCTTAGCAGCCATTTCAACCACAGAGGGACCCAAACTATTCTGAGAATTTGTTCCTGCAGATTTCTCCTGGAACTGAGCTTTTGAACAAAGGCCTTGCACTACCTCATTGTAACAGTGTATCTAACATGAACTGTGGAAGAAAATGCCACCTGTTAACTTATCAGAGAAGGATTTACCCTTTCCTACGGATACTGTCCTTGAACGGCACATGCAAACTCATACAGATGTTATCAGTATAATCCCACCAATTGTTTGCAATGTAAATGGGGTACTCTGTAGCTCTCCAGGAATATGCCCTGCTCACAGCACTTGATATGCACAACACCACACTAACACATACACATGCACATATATACATGCTCACACACATACCATACACACATCACACGTACAACATACACAAACACATTCCAGACACGTGTGCACATATACGTGCATATACATATATATATATATATACACATCCACACATGTACATGCAAGCACACATATACACATACACATGCACAAACACACACATTCACATATATGCACTCATGTGCACACACACCATACACACATGTGCATGCATGCCATATACACACTATACATACACACATGCACATAAAACATGCACACACATTATACATACACCACACACACATGCACATGTGAACACACCATACAGACATACCCATACATGCATACACAGCATACACACTCACACATAAACCATACATTCATATCACACATGCACTACCCACATATACACATACACATGCATGCACACGCACATGCACACACAACATACACACAGTGTTCTGGGTCTAAAGCAAGGAAGGGCCATGAGGGATTAAAGCTGTGTTTAGGTTACAAGAGGAGCCCGAGACCTAGTAAATTATACAATATGTTTTATATTATAAGAAAGATGAGTGACTGTTAAACGATCTCAAAAAACATGAGATTAACAAGCTTGGCTATAAGTTATTCCTGCAGCAGCAAGAAGACATTCAAATAAAAGAATAAGACAATATGGATTTCATTAAGATCTCAGGAGAAGGTGCAAATGGCTCTTATAGAAGAAAGAAAACTACAAAGACAGAGGAGAGGTGATTGGCAAACTAAATTCTGCAGTTTAGGGGGCTGCAGAGATGGGGCAGTGGCTAAGAGCACATACTGCTCTTGCAGAGGACTTCAATTTGGTGCCCAGCTTCCTCACCAGGTGGCTCTCAACCATTTATAACTCCGGCTCCTGAAAATCCAGCACTCACTTCTGGTCTCCACCAGCAACTGCACTCATGTGGACAAACTGTCCCACAGACACACAGCATATAAATAATTTAAAATAAAAGCACTAAAATAAATATTACAGTTTAGTATAGACACTGTAGAAAACAACAGAGCTTCCACACAATATTCTAAAATATACTACAGAGACTGCTCTCCTGGGTGTATATATAAAGGATGGTGAAGTTGTGCTTATTATAGCACTATTCAACATATGGAATAAGTCAGCATCCATCAAAGCATCATCAATAAAGTATACACACACATACACACACACACACACACTCACACACACACACACAGAGAGCATGGGACATGACTCTCCCATAAAAAGGAGGAAATCTCACTTGGAACAGCAGGGATCAGTTTAGACAACATTACATTAGGGGAAAACCCAGGCACAGAGACTGATATCCACGTGGCTGCAGGCTTTGGCCGCTTCTCCTTATCATTACTGGGGGTTTTGTTTTGTTTTGTTTTTCCCCCAAGTCTGAGAAGATTGTCCCAGACCCCTGGGCCTTTCCTGAAGCAGAAGGTACTTCTCCTTTGAACATGCTTTAACATCACTTTTTACTGAACAGTCACTAGTGAAGTTTTGTGAGAACCCACTCAACATTACATCCAATCTCGAAAGTGGCAAGTGCAGTCAGTACAGTCATCACACATTCGGAATGAGCCGTCAGTCACAGCCCACATGAAGCAGAATGACCTGGAGCAAGTGGTTTGCTGCGAAACACACTGCAGCCTGCCACAGCAGAGCAGACCACAGCAGAGCAGACCACAGCAAGGCAGACCACAGCAGGGCAGACCACAGCAGGGCAGACCACAGCAGAGCAGACCACAGCAAGGCAGACCACAGCAGGGCAGACCACACCAGGGCAGACCACAGCAGAGCAGACCACAGCAGGGCAGACCACAGCAGAGCAGACCACACCAGGGCAGACCACAGCAGAGCAGACCACAGCAGGGCAGACCACAGCAGAGCAGACCACAGCAGAGCAGACCACACCAGAGCAGATCACAGCAGGGTAGACCACAGCAGGGCAGACCACACCAGAGCAGACCACAGCAGAGCAGACCACACCAGGGCAGACCACAGCAGAGCAGACCATACCAGGGCAGACCACAGCAGAGCAGACCACACCAGGGCAGATCACAGCAGGGCACACCACACCAGAGCAGACCACAGCAGGGTACACCACACCAGGGCAGACCACAGCAGGGCAGACCACAGCAGAGCAGACCACAGCAGAGCAGACTACACTGTCGCTTTTGATGTCAGATTTCAGTGTAAAAACAGGAAGCTTGGGGGCTGGAGAGATGGCCTAGCGGTTAAGAGCACCGACCGCTCTTACAGAGGACCCGGGTTCGATCCCCAGCACCCACGTGGCGGCCGAGAACCGTCTGAAACTCCAATTCCAGGAGAATTCCAGTTCCAGGGGAATCCGACACCCTCTTCTGACCTCCGTGGCATTGCACAACACAGGTGCACAGACTTGCATGCAGACAGTACATTCATACACATACGGAAATAAATAAATGCCAGGCGTGGTGGCACACGCCATTAATCCTAGCACTTGGGAGGCAGAGGCATGCGGATCTCTGTGAGTTCGAGGCCAGCCTGGTCTACAGAGTGAGTTCCAGGACAGCCAGATCTACAGGGAGACCCTGTCTCAAAAAGACCAAAACAAACAAACAAACAAACAAAAAACCAAGAAGCTCTACAAGCTGGGCAGGTAGATAAACAGCTTCATATGCCTGCAGCTGATGGAACCCTCAACCATTTCTGTTAAAACTACCAGTGGCTAGAAAGATTATGGCTCAGTAGATAAGAACGAATACTACTCTTACAGAGAATCTGGGTTCAGTTCCTAACACCTACATTAGCTGACTTGCAATCAGCTGTAACTTAGCTCCAGGGGATCCAAAGCCCTCTTCTGACTACTGTGGACACCACACTCACACATAGTTTACATACACACATAAATAAATTAAATAAATAAATAAATAAATAAATAAATCTTAAAAAAAAAAAAGAGGTAGAGCCCAGCATGCTGTCACATGACTTTAATTTCAGCACTCAGGAGGCAAAGGCAAGTAAGATGGAAGCCAGCCTGTTCTACAGAATAAGTTTAAGGACAGTTGGGGCTACAGGGAGACCCTGTCTCAAAAATTTAAAAAAAAAGGGGGGAAGGAGTTATCATCTGGGTTAGCAAAGAAAGAATGCCCTTGGTACTGAATTCCAATTAAAAATATATATTTTAGGGGCTGGAGAGATGGCCTAGCGGTTAAGAGCACTGACCGCTCTTACAGAGGACCCGGGTTCGATCCCCAGCACCCACATGGCGGCTAAGAACCGTCTGAAACTCTAATTCCAGGAGAGCTCCAGTTCCAGGGGAATCCGACACCCTCTTCTGACCTCCGCGGCTTTGCACAACACGGGTGCACAAACCTGCATGCAGATAGTACATTCATACACATACAGAAATAAAAAATATATATATTTTTTTTATTTTTATGTGTATGAGTGTACTACCTGCAAATAAATATATACATATATATGTATGTGAACATATATGCATATGAACCTGTGTAGTGCAATGACACAGAGGTCAGAGAAGGGCATCAGATCCCCTGGACCTGGAGTTACGGATGGTTGTTAGCCACCCTGTGGATGCAGACAATGGAACCTGGCTCCTCCACAAGAGCAGCCACTGCTCTTACGTACTGAGCCATCTCTCTAGGCCCTGACTTTCATTTCTACCTGGCTTGCTGAAATGAGGGTTCTTGCTCTGATCTTGGTATGGTTTTGTTCTTTTGTAGAATACATATGAATCTCACACTAAGCAAAAGACAAGCAAAGCCTTGGGCTCTCATTTTTCACATGGCTAATGGCAGAGGTCAAAAGTTAAGTTCAGCCGGGCGTGGTGGCGCACGCCTTTAATCCTAGCACTTGGGGGGCAGAGGCAGGCGGATCTTTGTGAGTTCTACAGAGTGAGTTCCAGGACAGCTGGAGCTACAGGGAGACCCTGTCTCGAAAAAACAAAAAAAGAAAAAAAAAAGTTAAGTTCACTTTAAAAAATCTCAGAGCCACTGCCAAGCAACTATACTTGACATTTTTGTGTGTATGCCCTAATTTTGTGTCAATGTTGATAATTGAAATCATTTTCATATATTTGTTTGTATTCATTTTATATGGCTTCCCAAAAATGTTTTACACAAGTCAAGATTTAGATGCTGGATTCTAAGGTTTTTAATAAGTATTATTTATTAGTATTGACAAAGCAAGTTGATCTCATGGAATTAGCAAGTAAAATCAAGTCCCCAGAGGCTGAGATAATTGAAAGAAAGAAGCTGGAGATGCCTTATCAAAGGATATGCAATCATAGGTTGATAGGAAGAATAAGCTCAAAAAATTTATCCCAGGCAGGTGTGGTGCCACAAGCCTGAAATCTTGGCACTTTGGAATTGGAAACAAGTGTTCAAGATCATTCCCAGCTACAAAATAAGCACAGAAAGTATAAGGCCAGCTTGGGGTACATGAGACCTTATCTTGAAAAAAGAGAAAAAGGAAAAGGAAAAGAAAGAAGGAAAAAAAGTTTCATCCTATAGCATGGTGACTGCAGTTAACTATGGTACATTTTACATTCTCTTTTAAACTTTTTTATTTATTTTTATATGTGTATGAGTGTACTGTCTGCATGTAAGTCTGTGCACCCCTGTCGTGCAATGCCCCGGAGGTCAGAAGAGGGTGTCGGATTCCCCTGGAACTGGAGTTCTGCTGGAATTGGAGTTACACACAGTTCTTAGCTGCCATGTGGGTGCTGGCGATCGAACCCAGGTCTTCTGTAAGAGCAGTCGGCACTCTTAACCGCTAGGCCATCTCTCCAGCCCCATTCTTTTAAAAGAATGCAAAGAAACCAGATATTGGGACCAAAAAGATGGCTCAGTGGGTAAAGGCACATTTTGACAAGACCTGGCTTAGATCCCTGGATCTCACAGAGGAGAAATAAGAGAAGACTCCACCGAGTTGTCCTCGAACCTACACCCACACATTGTGGGATGTGTGTGCATGTACACATCCACAGTAAGTGCAAAAATGTCTAAATTAGGAAAATTCTGAATTAATAAACCTGTTAATTAGACTAAACCATTCCACAATGTATACATATTTCAAAAGACCATGTTATACATGACAAATACATATAATTTGATGAGTCAAATTTTAAAAAGTTTTTGGCAAAGGTTTTGACTTCATTTCATCAGCTGCAGAGTAGTCATAGAAAGCTTCCGATTAGAAAAGGAAGAAAATAACCTCAGAGTTAGGTGAAAGATGGATCAGGGAGAGTCAAGACATTATGTTGTCTTTGGGCATGAAATCCTATACCTGAATCTTGACAGTACCAAAAGAAGGAACATAGAAAACTATCACCAAAGCTTTGTACCCATGCTTGTTGCACAGGAAAGGCTGGTGGAGGCTGGTCACCGTGGTGAGCCACTGCACTCTGCTGACCACACAAGTCAAGAGTTATTGGGCAGCAAATGTACTTAGGGTGGCTTATAGCACCAGAGATACAAGGTGTTCCCCTACAGTTGTTCCCTTTATCCTTGCCTTTTCTATAGCAAAAGGAAGAGCATCTCCACCCCAACTGGCTGAACAACTTGCAGCTGAGGTCCAGGAGTCAGCCTAACAGGGAAGGTGCAGAATTTTCTAATCTTGCTCCTTTTGCAACTGTGCAGCTGGCAAGAGAGTGGACAGAGAGCAAAGCAGGCTGTGTCTGCAGAGGAGCTGGGCATCCTTGCCTGGGCATTGTTCCATGCTTCAAATGAGGATTAATTGTCTTCCCCGTTTTTGTGAAAGGGTTCTTGAGAAGACAGAATGATGGAAGGTATGTGCAGAGCAGACTCTGCAAGGCGAATTGCACACTGTCAATGTAATGATGCAAAAGTTTAATTTGAGAATAATGATAGTAGTAATTACAAAGAAAAATCCCACGTTTTTTTTCCTCATATCTATAGTATGTTGCATGCAGTTCCTATACCACAGGTCAAATATGCATAATCTCAATTAGGCCTCCCATGATGCTTTGTGAATTTATTCTTTTTTTCTAGGTGGAGCATTAAGGCTCAGAGAAGTTAAGGCTCAGATCCAAAATTGCATAGCTCACATCAGACCAGATTTCACCCAAGCTGACTGAGCTATAACTCATTCATGTAACTTCTCTACTATAGAGCCTCTGAGGGAATCATAAGATCAGGAAGATTCATAAGGGCTGAGAGCAAGGATGGACTGGGAAGAACAATATTCCTGGGCAGTGGTTGGATCAATAGCCACATGAACAGGCTGTAGGAAGGCATGAAGGACAGAGGGCTGTGTAGCAGCATCAAAACTAGGAGGAACGAAACATAGGGTAAGCACAGTGCCAGAACACAGAGCAGAGACCTAGAAAAAACTGTGGTATGGAGAAATGATGAAAATAGAAGTAGATATAGTTATATATTTACTGTTTTAAAGCTCTCTCATTTTGCTGGCAAATCGTCTTTGGCCAAGTTATATGTTTTATTTTACCAACATATGCACATATGAGCTTTAAAACAGCAAATATAGTAATATATCTACTTCCATATTCAGCCACTTCTCCACACCACAATATTTTCTAGGTCTCTGCTCTGTGTCCTGGCACTGTGCTTACACAGATAGCTAAATCCAATGAGTGCTTGTCACATGAACATGGGGATCTGAGTTCTGTCCCCAGAACTCATGCAAAAAAAACAGGCATGATGGCACACATGGTCAGTGTTGGGAAAGCAGTCACAGGAGGGTCCCCGGGGTTTGCTGCCCAGGAAGTGCAGCCAAATAGATGAGTTGGGACCCATCAGAAGACCCTACCTCAGAAAGCAAGGTTGACAGCATCCAAGGAATGACACCTGACATTGATACCTGGTCTCCACATGCATATGCAGACATGTGCGTGTATAACTGCATACTCGTGCATTCCCATACACAGACCCCAGCACACACAAAAAGTAAAAATAAATTCTAATTTTCCTTCCATTACTGCTTTATCTGGAACAAAAAATGCTATCAGGAATTTATACTTAATAAAGTAAATATTAAAATGAGCAAGGTGTCTTGTGATACCTCCACACCTTGTGCATTATAGGTGTTCAGTGTCAGCCCGCTGGAATCTTCCCAAGGTACAAGTGGAATGACCATCAGAGAAATGGCTGGGAACACAGGTGGTCCAGATGGTAAGGGTGACAAAGGACCATGCTTGGAGCCGTAAATTAGAATCTGTCCCTGCAGCAGTTCCCAGCTCCCAACCAGGCAGGACAATTTATTCTGACATTGAAGTGCCGCATCTCATGGTTAGTGTAAAACCCCTGACTAAGTTTTCTGTGGTGTTAGATACCTGTTCCTTTTGGATCAAAATTAGAATCCTTAAAGAGAAATATGATGCCTCGTATTCACAGAGAATTGTCTTTCTTTCTCAGTGATTTCTTTGAATTTATTTATTTTTCTTTTTTTAATGCTTTTATTGATATTTTGTATATTTCAGACATCATTTCTCAGTTCAGTTTAGACATATTCCCCTTTCCCGTCGCTCCACCCCACCCCACCCCAGATCATGCATTCTGCCATAAATGTCTCCCTCATTTGTGGATGCTAATACCAGGACCCCAGATGAAGGGCAAGCTGAACAACATTATTGTTATATTTCTATTTATCTGATAGCAACTATGCTGTTATAATGTAAATTTGTTTTCTTTTGTCTTTTCTAGACAGGGTCTCCCTGTGTACCCAATTGTCCTGGAACTCGCTCTGTAGATCAGGCTGGCCTTGAATTCACAAAGATCCGCCTGCCTCTGCCTCCCAAGTGCTAGGATTAAAGACGTGCACCACCACGCCCAGCACTATAATATAAATCTCTTAACGGGCTCTAGAATAGATCCACCACTTACTTTCAGACTCTGTAATTACTGTGTATGAGTGGAAATTATGTATTCATATTTTAGAGTAATATAAAATTTAAAGGAGGAAAATGTGAATTCCTAAACATAAAAAAAAAAGATGGAGAGAAAGGTGCAGGGCATTTCCTTAATTTCTTTTTTTGTTTGTTTGTTTGGTTTTTTTTGATGAAATCTGTGCCTTGATTCCACCCTATAGTTATGTATAATACAACTGTCTTCTGGAGACTCATGGGTTAAAAAAAAGGGGGGGATACAGACAGACATGAAACCTTTTAGTCAAAAACCTTGCAATTCAAATCTTAAAACTAACTACGGGAAAAGATTTGTTTGTTCCAACAGGACAAAATGTCACCAACTTAACGGCTGAGAAAGAAAAGATACAGCTTTGCATTGAGTAGGATGTACCAAAAAGTGGCAACTGAAAGGTTGACCCGTCTGAACATTGAAAGGAAGAAAAGCCTCAGATTGCCATAAACATCGAACCCTTCTGTGGATCCTACATGTAACAACTATTTATAATGAGTCCTAATGAAACTTATACCTTCTAGGTGCAACAAAGGTTTTGATATGACTCTCTTGCCTTCCCCCCCCCCATAGAACAAGATTTCTTTGAATTTAAAGCCATGCAACTGATCCGGAAGACTCTGTTAGGTAGCTCAACATGGGTAAGATATACTAGAGCCATGGGCTTACACAAGGATTTCTCTGAGAGTCTAAACACAGACTAGGGAGTGTGGGGGTGGGGTGGGGAGAGGGTCTTAACAGCTGTAGGTATACACCTTAATGCATTAACGAGAAAAGCTTTCAGGAATTTTAGGTTGTTGTTCCAAGTTGGCAGAGAGGTGGCCTGAAATCTCCATAAACCCAAAGACAACTTCATTTGTTATACATAGTCTTTCAGGTTAATTTGAAGATGTGAACATTTCACTATAGTTATGACTTCTATTAATGGATATATACTGAACTAATGACTTTAATGGAAATGATAGCGATTGGGAAGGACATGTGACCTTGGCTGAAAGTGAACTAGGAGTGAAAGGACCAGATGATCTGTGAGGATTGAGGGTGAAGCCCAACTCGAACTTGTATTTCCCCAATGAAGCTGAAGAAACCATTTTGAATAAATTATGGTATGGGCTGACAAGTGAGCACAGTAGGAGATCTGGTGTTCCAGAGACAGTTCCATTTGCACAGGGTAAAGACACAGACAGCTCTATCTGCACAGTTTGAGGAGACAAGAGAGATCCATCCAGCCTATTCTGGAAGACAGACAGTTCTAATAGCTAGGGAGGGGAATCAGCTTCCTTCGTGTTTGGGCCATTCTTTTTTTTTTTTTTTTTTTTGGTCTTTTTGAGACAGGGTCTCCCTGTAGCCCCAGCTGTCCTGGAACTCTCTATGTAGACCAGGCTGGCCTTGAACTCACAGAGATCTGCCTGCCTCTGCCTCCCAAGTGCTAGGATTAAAGGCGTGCGCCACCACACCCCCTTACTTTTACTTCTTTAAAATTAACCAGTAATAGGGGCTGGAGAGATAGCCTAGCGGTTAAGAGCACCGACTGCTCTTACAGAGGACCCGGGTTCGATCCCCAGCACTCACATGGTGGCTGAGAACTGTCCGAAACTCCAGACACCCTCTTCTGGCCTCCGCGGCATTGCACGACACAGGTGCACAAACCTGCANTTTTTTTTTTGGTCTTTTTGAGACAGGGTCTCCCTGTAGCCCCAGCTGTCCTGGAACTCTCTATGTAGACCAGGTTGTCCTTGAACTCACAGAGATCTGCCTGCCTCTGCCTCTGCCTCCTGAGTGCTGGGATTAAAGGTGTCCACCACCATGCCTGGCTGAGCCATTCTTAAAAACTTAGGAGTCATTCTATTTGTTCAGGTGATTGTGATGATGGCATAATAATCAATGCCACATCTCACTAGGAAAATGTGGATGAAATGTTCAATTTCTAATTTTTCAGGTACATGCAAAAATTCTGAAGATGTTAATGATACGCCTGGGTGCAGGGACAACTATCTGGGTATAAGCTATAAGCTGTCACTCTACAGAATTTCCTATGATCTTTATTTCCTCTAAATCTTCCCAGACACTGGAGTCCAGGAGAGGTGTCACTTACTAAGGACACTGTGTTCTGATCGCTCCTGTAAATAAGGGAAATTTCTTTGTATTTTCATTGGATGGAGTGTAATTTAAGACAAAAAGACACGCTATTTTTGAAACAAGCCTCACCTGCCTTAGGAGTTATTTATCTTTGCTGCCTAATGACACCTGCTGTCTTGGGATAATCCAGGCCTACCATTGTTTAGGTCAAGCACGGGAGCCACACATAAGACCCAAGATCTCAGACGCCTGCTCTGCCACACTAGCACAGGATGTGGGTCTATATGAAATAGATAAAGAGGGGTTTGTATGTAGAAAATGGACCTTGATCCAGTCAGGGCAAGGGGCACACTGGTAGAAGAGAATCCAAAGTCTAAAAGGAAACCATATAACTCACATGGTAACTGCTTCTATGGGAGCTTCACTTAGCTCTGGGCATGTCCTGCTTTCAGGCTTGCCCATCTACCAGGAGCACAGAGGCATTCCCTCTTCTTTAGAAAGCCCTTGTCAAAGTATCAGGGCTTATGGGTAAACACACACACATTATCCCCTCCAAGTGCTTTGTAGACACTTAAGACAATTACTCAAGGCTTCTGAAAATATTCTACAATATGAAGCGACAGTTTCCTATATTGATAAACAATTACATAATACAGTGTGATACTTCTCTTCCTCTCTCTCCAGCAGCTTAGCCAGCTTGGCTGCTGCCCCCTAACTATCAGAAACCAGGTGATTTAAATCTAGTTTATTTTTCAATTCTGGCAACCATGATGCCAAAAATAAGGTGCTGGAAAACATGGCATCTGGTGAGAACCCAGACCTTCATATATACACATTCTTCCGATAAAGACCTTCACGCCATTCACAAGGCTCTGCTGATGTGACCTACTCACCCCCACAGGTCCCACTTCCTACCAGCATCAGTCAGGACTGGGCTTCAGTATATGAATTCTAGAACAATATAACGGTGAACCTATAGCACACAGTGACCATGACCATCATTACTGACAACTGAAACCCAGCCCGCAATGAATGAGTCACAAAAGCCACTGTTCTGCTTTGCCTTGGGGGAACCAGCAAGACAGTGGCTGTGGAATGTGAATCTCACTTTAGGTGGCACTCAGGGACAGAATGGCATTATCTCTGTGCAAGGCTTCTTGGCAGAGGAATACCTTGGAATAATTGGCTTCCTTGATATTTTATCATACAAACTCTTCTGATTTTTAATTAAAGGATATTAGAAATGCCCTTAGAATGCCCTATTCAGTGACTCATCACCAAACACTGTTGAAATGGAATTATGAGCTTAACATAGCCCAGGCATTAAGACTGAAGTTTGTTTTTGGTTTTGCCTTTGTGTTATTATTTAATTGAAAGTATTCTGGAAATATTCAATTGATTGAAACAGCTAAAAATTTTAGAGCTCTTTCAAGATGTATCTAAATACTCATACTTGTGTCTTTATTGAAGAAATAAACATGGAATGTCATCACTCCATCACATTTCCACTTGTATCATTGTAAGTGAATTTGATTTGATTTTCTGTTGCTCCTTTCCTGACTATTTTACTGGCTGAAAACTTTCTCTTTCAGGACTTGAGGGAAAGATCTGTTTTCCCTGAAATTTGTTTATTTAGAACAACATGCTGTTGACCATGAGTGGGGTCAGCTCTAGCATAACCCCACTTGCTGGACACTGAGTTAGAGTCTCCCCTTACCTCCGTCTCCCCGTCTGTAAACAGGAGAGCCACCAATAGTGTTAGAAAGAAACACATAAACTTGGTTCTTCACCCCTAGGATGTGAACTGTATAATTTCTAGAAAATACCCCATTCATTTCAGCATGACTGTCCTCAGTGACATGCCCCAGGTCAAACCAGCCCCATGCTGTACAGAAAACACTAACCTCTCATCATTACCAAAGTTGCCATTTAGAATTCTCCTAAACTGAGAAAATTTGCTTATTTGCATATGTGTGTATTTGTGTGTGTGTGTGTGTGTGTGTGTGTGTGTGTGTGTGTTGTACTGAAGGCTTGTGTCTAAATGTAATTCTGTCTAGCAAGGTCATTTCAGGAGCCCCAAAGTCCTGAATTATGTCTGGGATTTCTTTGCTTCCATTTATATTGCTTCTATTTGTATCATCTCTGGAATGTCTTCCCCAGACCTCTTGCTTCTGTGGTTCTAGTTAATTCTCCAGTCTGGAAGGCCCAGAAACATTTTTTTCATCCTCAAATGCCACATAATTTCACAGAACACTGGAGATGGCATGGTCCCCTGGACCAAACAGTAGAGACTTGTGCCCTATGAATCCACCTCTGGCCCAAGGAGTCTGGATCTTAATTCATGACCACAGAGGTACAGTTCATGCCCACCCTCATCATACTTGGAAATAAACAGACATTATTTTAATCTCAAAGACTTAACCTTGGGATAATGCCCATTCCTAGCTCATCTCAGAAAAAGACAGACTCTCACGCAAACCTCCCCTTGACTCATGCCTCTGAAGCTGTGGAGTCGGACACTATTCAGCGCTGGCATTTCTGGATCCTCTCTGTGAGGGTGACATCTGATTAAGCATCTGTACATGTCGAGACATGGCTGACACCCATACCTCTCCTTCTGGCTGGAATTCACTGGCCAAATGTGGCCTTTCAGCTCACATCTGTCCTCCAGGCTGGACACACACTGGGCACTAGCCCTTTGGCAGCCTGTTTCACAATTACTGCTGCCTCTGTGTGGTCCTGCACATCCGACCCTCTTAATTAGCCGACTTGCCTTAAGCTCATTACTTACAATCATGTCCATCTTCAACCCCAAAGATGGTCTCAGAGTGGTTTGTCTTTTAGATTTATTTGTAAGTATTTGATATTATATTTGTTCTTGTAACTATACGTTTTCTTTAATTTTATTTTCTATTTGTTTCTGGTCTATGGAAATGCAATTAGATTTTTACAGTAAAACTCTGTGACAACCAGCTCTGTACTAATGCAAACTTGGAAATAAAGCAATTAGTGTTTGATTCTTCTGCTTAGCCTCCATTCTCTCACAGAAAGGTGAGCTACAGTTGTCCTCGGGAAGCAGGGTAGGCTTAGAAGGTGATCTATGTTCCATGATCCTATAGGCTGTCCTTGAGGTCCTCTATAGTTAATGGAGTATAGAATATGGTTCCTGCTTACAGCTGTAGCTTGTGTATCAATATGGATGAAACTCGAATATTTTGCTTCATATTAATCTCACCATAAACAAATCAGCACATTTTACTGACTGACCTTTTGGAACCCACTTTACAACATTGTGGTGAAGAATCATTGAATATTGATTTCCTTTCCAATACTCCCTGATAAGACTGGATTTTGTTTATAATATTTTTCTGTAGGTTCCTTTAAATTTTTTATTATCTGCAATGAACACTTGTTTATTCCTTTCCTTATGCCTTTTTTCCCACCTGATTTTACCTATCAGAATCTTCAGTTCAATAAAGATTGTATTCCCAGTGGACACATCAATTTATAGTCAAGGCTAAAGGGTAATAGTTCACCATAAATTTAATATTCACTGTAAGCTCTTTCTAGACATCCATTTTCAAATTAAGAAAGCCTCTATTCCTTATTTGGTAGCAATTTGTTTGCAATGGATATCAAAGACAACAAACCTGTTTCTGCACCTACTAAGATGATTGTATGGTTTTCTCTCTCTCTCTCTCTCTCTCTCTCTCTCTATATATATATATATATATATATATATTTCCCATCTTTTATATGATGCTTGATTGAATTTGCTGATATTTTTAATTGGCAGTTAAGTATTATTGTCACAAGTGAACAACTGAAATTAGTCTGCTTTTTTTACTCCTCCTATATAAAAATAAATGGATTAGTCTACTCTTCTTTTAAAATTTATTCCCTGTATGTGTGTATGTGTGTGTGTGTGTGTGTGTGTGTGTGCATGAATTGAACTGAACGCAGGTATCCATGGAGGCTAGAACAGGTTGCTATTGAATCCTTTTAAGCTGAATACAAGCATTTGTTAGCCACCTGAGGTGGATATTTTTCCATTCCTGGTGTGCACTATTTGAACGGTGTTTTGCTGATTTAAGTTTTATCAGAGGGTGCTTAATAAGGGCTTTTTTTAAGCTTTGTTAGTTGACTATAACTTGCAATTTCATCAACTTCTATTTTCCTTTCTATTTTCTTTATGCACTGCTTATTACATTCTTCAAGCCCAGTCAATGTTTTATGGACTTTTTGGTCTGTTTTATCAGTTATGGAGAGGTTTGATAAAAGATGTTATATTGAAGATTTGTACAGCTCTCCTTATAATGTCACTCTGAGACACTTTCTAAAAAAATACAAATGAATGTAGCTTTCTGTTCAATGAACTATTTTATCACTGTGAGCTAGTTATTCCTAATTATGATTTTATGCCTAAATTCTAGTTTGTCTAATGTAATGCCTCTATCAGCTTTAAAAAATTATCATAGCAATGATTTCCTAGATTACATTTTTATAATGCTACTACATATAAGCATCTTTATTTTGCTGATAGCTCTGGATAACTGAATTTTTAGTTCACTTACATTTATGCAATTAAGTATGTATTTAGGTTCGACTAACACCTAGGTCTCATTTGTGCTATTGATTCCACTTGGTTTAGTTTTTTTTCTCTCTCTCTCTCACCATTATTTTGCATTTATTTTTGAGACAGTGTCTCCCTGTAGCTCCAGCTGGTCTGGAACTCACTAGGGAGACCAGGCTGGCCTTGAACTCACAGAGATCCTCCTACCTCAGCCTCCAGAGTCCTGGGATTAAAGGTGTGTGCCACCACGCCCAGCTTCATTTTTTGCATTATTTTTCAGTAATTGCTATCGGGTCTTCTTAGGCTCTACTAGTGTGAAGATTATATACATATATGGCTCCTTTTTAATGAGCATATGAAAAACACCAATACAAACCTTCAACTTACTGAAAATAATATTAAGGTCATCATTCCTCCTTATACACAGCTCAGGTGACTTACCTCATGACATCTTAATTTATTTACATTTGCTATTCAACTGTATTTCAATATTTTGTTCATGGATTGTGTCTCTGGATTTGATTTTGATTTAGCATCTTTATTTATTTACTTTATTTTATATGCCTGAGTGTTTTGCCTTCATGTTAGGGCACCTGTGCAAACAATGTCCACAGAGGTCAAAGAAGGCATCAGATCTCCTAGAACCAGAGTTATGGATGGCTGTTAGCTGCCATATGGGTGCTGGGAATTAAATCTGTATCCTCTGCAAGAGCAGCCAGTGCTCTTAACTGCTGGGTCATCTCTCCAGCCCCTCTTTGTTGTTTTGTTCTTTATTTTTAAGTGACAAGTCATTGTTCATATTTATGGGGTGTACTCTGATCTTTTGTACATGTGCACAGTGCGCAATTCTTAGATGATGACATCTACTATTTCTTTGCCATTAGGATATTCTAAAGATTTTATTCTATTTTAAAATATATTTCTTTACTGTTTATTTCTTCTTACCTTCCAAAGCTTTCCATCAGAGAGCACTTTTCTTCTTGAAGTTTCTCCTTTAAATTTCCTTTTAGTGAAGACCCAATGGTAGGACAAACTGTTTCAATCTTTTATTATGTTAAAAATATTAGTATTACTTTCATTCTAGAATGATGTCGTAACACCAGAATTGTGAGTTAGCAAGTATTTTCTGTTTTTCACATTGAAGATCTTCTGATTTCTAAATTCTGTCTTCTTGCTAAGACAGGAGCTTCTGCCAAAACAGAGGTCAGCTAACTATATCCCCTTGCCAAATCCAGCCTACAGCCTACTGAAATGCTCATTTGCAGAGTGGCTAGGGCTGTTCTGACATGATGATGGCCAAGTAAACCAGATGTCACAAGATCACACACTCTCCCTCAAAGCCCAAGACAAATACTTTTTGGCTTTCCCAAGAAATCCTGCTGACCTTTATTCTAACAGCCAATCCTGTGGATGGACCTTTATTCTAACAGTCAACCCCATGGATGGACCTTTATTCTAACAGCCAAGCCCATGGATGGACCTTTATTCTAACAGCCAATCCTGTTGATGGACCTTTATTCTAACAGGCAATCCTGTTGATGGAAACTCATATCGTTTTTTTCTGGTTTCTCTGGATTTCTTTTTACTTTTTCCATTTTTGCTCTAACGTGCTTCTCTAAAAATGCTTATTTGTAGTATATTCTATTTCAAATGTCTCAAGTATCTTGAATTCATTGACTAATATCTGTTATCAGTGTTTAAAAATCCTGAATTATCATCCCTCTTAGTTTTCTATTAGTGCTGAAGAAATTATCGATGCATATGCATTAAGGCAATAAGCACTTGTTATCTCACTATTTTTGTGGAAAAGGTATCTGAGAGTAACTCTGCTGACTAGCACTGGGTTGGCAGCTCGCGTAAGTTGCTCTCACTTATCAGCTGAGGCTGCTGTCACCTGAAAGACTGTCTGGAGTCTCAAGATCCTCAGTGGCAAATACACATGGCTGGCAAGCTGATCCTGGCTGCAGGGAGAAAGCCTCAGTTTCTCTCCTAGAGGCTTCTCCCCATGGCACAATGATATCACACCATGAAGACCGCCATCCCACAGAGCAAAACAGGAGAGGAATAGCACAGAAGCCGTGCTGCTGATGACTTAACCATTCTCCCGAGAACCGTTACCCACCATACCCTAAACTTCACAGACCTGTCTATCCATCACAAGCAAGTTCCTAATCTATCCTACACTGCAAGAAGAGATGAAGCTGACTCCACTAGCAAATGGCAGAACATCAAAAACATCTTTTTAAGTCTTGTCATTACTTTTTTTTTTCTCTTTGTTCTTTTTGAGACGGTCTCCCTGTAGCCCTAGCTGGCCTGGAACTTGCTCTGTAGACCAGGCTGTCCTTGAACTCACAGAGATCTGCCTGCCTCTGCCTCCCGAGTGCTAGGATTAAACACGTGCACCACCACATCTGGCTAGTCCTATCATTACTTTTATCCTACCTCTCCCTACCCCCGTTGTCTCTTACTACACTTCATTTGGGACTCTAAATTTGCCTTCTCATTGTATCTTTCCTATATTCACTTCCACAATTTCTATATTTTTCTCTCTGTTAAACAACAGGTAATTTACTTTAACCAACCTTCCAGGTCATTAATTCCACCATTATTCATATCTAGTCTGCTATTAACCAAACACTTAATTTTCCGTTTCAGTAATTCACCCAATTATTTTTTTTTTGTTAATCCAAAAAGTAATTGCCTATGACTAGAGGCTCCTCTTGATTCATTCCTTGCAAATAGCTTTAATTTCACATTATACTTCTTTACTATTATTATGACATTTTGTATTCATGTGGTATTTGTGTATACACGCATTTATGCGAGTCTAGTTCTCCCAGTATACACACGCAGAGGACAGAAGTCAAAGTCAGCTTTCAACTTTGCTCTTTTTCAGATGGGCTCTCTCCCTGAATGCAGAGTCTGCTGTTTTGGCTAGACTGGGTGAAATGTCTTACTTCCACTTCCACCACCAACTCAAAGCTTGCAGACATGCACCACTGCACCCAGTTTAGATGGGTGCTGGAGATCAAACTCATGTCTTCATTGTTGTGTAGCTGGCACTTCACCCATTAAGCCATCTTCTCTACCCACATAGCATTTCTTTAGACGGTCATGACTATCATTTTCAGAAGTCTCTGTTAACACTAGTATCTGAAGTGTTTATGTGTGGTGGTTCTGCCCTCTCTGTTTTTTTTTTTTTTTCTTGTTTGTTTGGTTGTTTTTTTTTTGTTTTGTTTTGTTTGTTTTGTTTTGAGACAGGGTCTCCCTTTAGACCCAGCTGGTCTGGAGCTCACTATGTAGACCAGGCTGGCCTTGAACTCAGAGATCCGCCTGCCTCTGCCTCCCAAGTGCTGGGATTAAAGGCATTGGTTTCTAACCCTGGAGCCTACTATTCTTAAATGTGTCCATCCTCAGCTGTGCTCAACATTGTATTTGAAAACCACTGAGGTCTGTCATCAATTTGTGGAACATTCTGAGTCCAGGAATATCATTAATCCTAGCACTTGGGAGGCAGAGGCAGGAGGATCTCTGTGAGTTCAAGGCCCTGGTCTACAGAGTGAGCTCCAGGCCAGCTAGGACTAAAGGGAGACCCTATATAAAAAAAAAAAATCTTCCAGGTTGGAAGTTCTCTAGAAGGCTAGGAAGATTTGACCTCTTGCTATAATTCTCCCAAAGAGTCTAGTTCTTGTTCTCTTTTTCTTAGTGAGTAGACAATTCGGGAGCTCCATATGACAGTGCCCTACATTTTTGCATTTGTTCAACTTTACAAAATAACCTCTCAGAGGGAAGAGAGTAAATAACTGCACTGAGACTTGGCTCCAGGTGCGTGTGAACTCCCCTCTCCCCATATCACACCTGATCTCCAACCTCAGTAGCTGATCGTGTCCTGTAGTGAAGTTCCTGGTTTTGTTCTTCTCTGTTCCAACTCCAGGAGAACATCAAGTCACGTAAGAACCTTGACATGATGGCAAAAGGCCAGCCCCACCCCAACCCTGGTGCTGACAGCAGAAGCTCTGCCTTTAACTATCTAGACTGATGAGGGACAGAAGTAAAACCTTCAACTTGAGAAATGCTGGAGGTTCCGGCTGACCATAGAGAGAACGACTGTGCTCCTTCTGAATCAGTACTGCCGCCACTGCAGAAATATAACAGAGCTGTCTGTAAAGTAATGGGACATTTTTTCATGGTGCATGTCAGCAGGGTAGCTGATTGATACAATGCATTGTTTTCAATCATGGTTTTATGAGTCATCTATTAAATATTGAAAACCAAGCTATATATTTAGAACAGTAATTAGTCTGAAGCAGCCTCCGTGCCTTATCCCTTGCTAAAGTTTTAAAGTAAACCAAGGATGATGAATATTTAATGTACTGTACCTCATTGTCATCTGATAATAAGATTTGTTATGGGGTTATAAAATGTTATGTTAGGTTCTTACAGCACATCATTAATATTGTAAAATGTAGCCAGACTCCCAGGCAGAGCTGTCTGATAAAAAAAAAAAAATAGAAAGATAAGTGATATCAACCATTTCCTCCAAGGGCTTAGAAGACAATGAGCTAAGCAGCAAAAAGATGTATTCAAGAACGGGATGCATTTGCTATTTATTAAGGAGAAAAGAAAAAGACAACAAAAGAAACAGAAGAGAACAAGAAAATAGTAGGAAGAAAAACACTAAGAAGATTAGGAAGACAAAGAGAAGAGGCAAAGAGGCAGGTAGGAGGCTGGGAAGATGAGAAGCCCAACCACTGGTGCTCTTGGAGAGGACTGGGGTCAGTTGGCTGACAACCACCTGGAACTCCAGATCCAGGGGTTCCAATACCTCTGGCCCCACAGACACCAATTCACATGCACCTTCTCATACATAGATGTACACATATACACATAATTAAAAATAACACCTTGGTTAAAAAGAGGTCGCTAATTGTGGGGAGAATTCAAGCATCAGATGAGAAACTGGAAGAAACATTAAAGTCTTTTTCCACATTTAGGTTCTAGCATTCCATGTCTTGAAGATACCAGAAAATACCACCCAAAGATGACATTTTAGCAATAAGGATTAATTTGAGCTGAAAGCAATGGGGAGAAAAGTCAGGTGGAAGAAATCTACCCTATGAACCCTGGAGAAGGAAATAGAGTTTCCTTGTGAAGATGTACCTCTCCATCTCATATCAGAAAGAGGGCACTTTGTTTTGAATGTATCATTTAAACTTCATATTTCAGGAAAATTAAACCCAGAATAATATGTTAAAGGGATCTGAGTGGTAAGACCTTTCCTTGAGATAGGGTCATGAGGGGTCTATCCATTGAATGGATTAGTCCATTCAGAGACTAATGGGTTGTCGAGACAGTGGCCTTGCTATAGAAGTGAGCTTTAACTCTCTTGCCCTGTTTGACCATGTGATACACTGGAATGCTCTGGAACTCTGTAGTCCCCACCAAGGGTGGTTCACACCACATGTGGCACCATGAACTTGTTCTCCCTAATCTCGTGCAGAGTTTCTTAGAGATTTTCTACTTATAACCCCTTTTTGCCTCAGAAAGTTTTACGTGGTACAAGGTATACATGTATAAAAAAAAAAAAGGGCATACACGGTGGGCGTGGTCATGCACACCTTTAATCCTAGCACTTGGGAGGCAGATGCAGGTGGATCTATGTGAGTTTAAGGCTAGTCTGGTCTACATAGCAAGCTCCAGGCCAGCTACGACTAAAGGGAGACCCTGTCTCAAAAATACCAAAAAAAAAAAAAAAAAAAAAAATTGATACAAATCTTACATGTATTGATAACAAACCACTTCTAAAATGCAGTTATTTGTTAGATATATAATTGTATTTATTAAACACAAAAGAAAATTTGCATACCGAGATGATATACTTGTTTGTTTTTAGGTAAAGAATTAAATCTTGCCTGAATATTTGATACTGAAGGACACAGAACCTATTCAGTGTTTTTCACAGTTGACTGATATTTTGATTTTTAATTGTCTGTGTTGAGAATGCTACTCTGCATAAACACATAGTACAAAATGACAGAAGTATGTTTATGGCCATTTCAAAATAGTTGGAAATTCTCTCCTAAATGCAAGACAAAATTTATTGAATTAGTTTAGTAAAAACCAAATCAGCAACTCAAACAGCCATATTTTAAACCAAATATTCTAACATAATACGATTAAATCCACCAAATATGATACTTACACGCTGACAAAGTGTTCAGGAGAATATTAAAAACTTTGTTTTCTGGGGCTGGAGAGATGGCCTAGCGGTTAAGAGTGCCGATTTTTTTTCCCGGGTCTGGGGCCTTGAGGGCGGGGCTCGGGTGCTGGGCCAGAGGGTCCCAAGAGTCGGGCCGCCAGTGCCACTGTGCCTTTGGGCAGGCTACCCAGAAGCCTCCTGGGCAAGTAGCTCGGGAGCCGGGTTTTTGCCGCGTCTGGGGCCTTGAGGGTGGGGCCCTGGTGCTGGGCCAGAGGTCACAGAGAGTCGGGAGGCCAGTGCGGCTGCGCTTTGGGCAGGCTGCCCGGGAGGGCTAGATCAGGCATAACAACCCCCCCCCCCCCCCGGGTTCCGTGAGATCCAAGTGGACTCTTTTTTTTTTTGGAGACCTTCAGAACAAGAAGAGAAGAGTGCTTTGGCTTTCCAATATCCAATATCGCAACAAAATTGAAAATCAGACAGCTCCATCCCATAACACAAAGGAGGAGAAAGGGAACAAAAAAAAAAAAAAAAAGGCATCTGAAGGAGGAAAGCCAAAACATGTCCGCTATTTGTGATCTAACCACAAAAGGGAAGCCCACATGCCAGGGACACGACGAAGGGACAACATGGGAAAGGCAGGATAATCTCACCAGGATCTACCAAACATGTAGGAGACAGCTACAATGGAACCACTTGGAGGAGACCCAAGGATCAGATTTTAGAGGAATAATTGCAGACCTATGCAGAGAAATTAAAGAACATAAAAGAAGAATTCAGAAAATAAAGAGAGAGAATGAAAAACTCAAAAAGGACCTCGAGGGCATACAATGACAAACATCAGAAAAACTAAAGGAACAGACTGGCAAACTAGAAAGAAACTAGAGGAGAAAAAAAAAAAAAGAATATAGGAGAACTAAGAATAGAAAATGAAAAACTCAAAAAGGACCTAGAGGGATACAATGACAAACTTCAGAAAGAACTAAAGAAAGACCAAACAAACTCCGAAGGACAGTAGAAACACTGAAAAAGGAAGCCAACCAACAGAAGTAAGGAGCACCAAGAAGAGGATTGAGAAGCACCAAGAAGATTGAGGAGCTCAAAAAGGAAATGGAAGTACTAAAGAAAACACAGGATGCAACGAAAAAGGAATTAGAACACCATTCAATCAAGAAGACAAGGAACGAAAAGCCTCAGAAGAGAATGGAGGGAAGCGCAGAAAGAATATCAGATCTGGAAGATAACAAGAGCAATTAAAAAGCTCAACTAAAGACTATGAAAAATTTACAAACTACACAAAAGTGGAACAACACAGAAAATGGGACATTATGAAAAGGTCAAAAGTTCATATCAGAGGAATAGAGGAAGGACGAAGAATCTCAAGGGAATAGTATTATGCAGACTCCAACAGAATAATAGATGAATACTTCCCCAAACCTAAAATAGACAAACCCATACAAATACAAGAACAAGCACATAGGACTCCAAACAGACAAAGATCAGAAAGAAACACCACGCCAATTATAGTTAAATGTAGATGCCCAAAACCCAAGACAAAATTCTGAGGACTACAAAGGAAAAAAACAAGTCACATACAAAGGGAAACCCATCAGAATTACAACTGACTTCTCGCCTCAAACATGGAAAGCAAGAAACCAGAGAACAATGGGCAAAGCATTCCCAGTGTTAAGGGCGACATGGCCTGCCAAACCAGAATACTCTACCCAGCAAAAATGTCAACTATACTTTGAAAGGAGAGAGAAAAATCCTTCCTGACGAAAACAGATGAAAGAATACAAGTCTGGAAAAACAAACTCTTCATAAAATACTTGAAGCAATTCAAAGGGAGAAGAGAGGAGAACAATCCTCAAACACCTAGGAAAAGAAAAAACTAATAAAACATAACCATAGGAGCAAAATCAAGGCTAGAAGCCCAAATGGATAATGAAGTGAAAGGAAGCAACATCCATCTTTCAATTATAACCTTTAATTAATGGGCTAAACTCCCAATCAAAAGGCCTATGGAGCTGGGAGAATGGTTAGGAAACAAAAACCACATCTATATGCTTTCTACAAAAACCCATCTCAATTTCAAGGTTAGGCACCAACTTAGGTGAAGGGATGGAAGAAAGTATTCCAAGCAAATGGTACCAAAAAGAAAGCAGGTGTGGCTATTCTAATATCAGACAAAAGACTTCAAAGCAAAAGAAACCAAACGAGACAAAGAGGGCCACTACATCTTTATTAAAGGAACAATTGACGATGAAGATTCACAATCATAAATATATTGCAAACACCGGTGCACCAAACTTTATAAAGACAATTCTTCGGATCTCAGGCACAGATTAACCCAGCACACTAATAGTAGGGGACTTCAATACCCCATTAAGTCCACTAGACAGGTCAACAGCGACAAGGATAAACAGAGGAGACCTCTGAACTAAATGACAACAATTACACCAAATAGACCTCACAGATATATATCGACTATTTCACCCAAACACCAGCGAATACACTTTTACTCATGCACCTCATGGAACATTCTCCAAAATAGAGCATATACTGGGACACAGGGAAAAACTCAACAAATATAAAAGATTGAAATAATCTCATGCCTTCTATCAGACCACAGTGCAATAAAACTCAATATCAACACCCGAATAAACCTACATCTACAGGAACACATGGAGACTAAAACAACACTCTCCTGAATAATCAGTGCGTCAAGGAAGAAATAAAGAAAGAAATAAAAAACTATCCTAAGAACTGAAACAATGATAAAACAACACAGCAAAAATCTATGGGAACTTTAAAAGCTCGTCCTAAGAGGGAAGTTTATAGCTCTAAGTGCCTACATTAAAAAAACAGAAAGAACACAAGTGAATGATCTAAACACTGCAGCTAAAAATACTCGAGAAACAAACAACAAATGAACCCTAAACGGAGCAGACAAGAAGAAAATACACAAAAAATTAGAGCAGAGATAAATAAATAGAAACAAAGAAAACCATATAAAAAAATCAATGAATCCAAGTTGGTTCTTTGAGAGAATAAACAAGATAGACAGACCTCTAGCCCAGTTAACCAAAAGAAAGAGGGAAACTCCAAATCAATAGAATCTGTGACAAAAGGGGAAACATCACAACAGACAATGAAAACGCCAGACACATTCATACGGGACTACTTCAAAAAACTTATATTCTACTAACTTTGAAAACCTAGAAGAAATGGAAGAATATCTGAAATCCTGGGATCACCAAAGCTACAACCCAAGAAGAGATCGACAGCCTAACCAGACCAATAGTACAGGAAGAAATCAAAGATGAAAATCGAAGAAGCCTCCCAACCAAAAAATGCCCCGGCCTGGATGGTTTCACAGCAGAATTTTATAAAATATTTCAAAAGACTTCGACCATTACTACTTAAACTGTTTAGAAGGATACAAAGGAGGGACTCTCCAGAATCCTTCTATGAGGCCAGCATTACGCTACTACCAAAACCAGGGAAAGATACAACCAAAAGGAGAACTATAGGACCCATCTCCCTAATGCAATACAGTGCCAAAATTTCTAAACAGGATTCTGGCAAATCATACAGACTCACATCAAGAAAATCATCCTCCAGACCAAGTTGGATTCATACCAAGATGCAGGGATGGTTCAACATACGAAAATCAATAAACATCATCAAAACATATCAATGGAATGAAGGACAAAAACCACACCATCATCTGACTGCGGCGGAAGGAAAGCCTTGACAAAATCCAGCATCCTTTCATGTTTAAAGTCCTGGAGGGCATTGGTCTGGAGGATCATTCCTCAATGTAATCAAACGCATATACAGGAACCCACAGCCAATTATCATCCTAAATGGGGAAATGACAAAAGCATTCCCCTTGAAGGTAGGAAACTGGCAAGGCTGCCCCCTGTCACCACTCCTCTTCAATATAGTGCTGGAAACCCTTGCTAGGGCAATAGGCAAGAAAAGGAAATTAAAGGAGTTTTAATTGGAAAAGAGGAAATCAAGCTATCCCTTTTTGCTGATATGATTGTCTACCTAAGGGATGCTAAAACTCCACCAGAAAACTCCTAGGCAATGATTAAGAGCTTTCAGAAAGTGGCAGATACAAAATAAATCTAGAAAAAATCGTAGCTTTTACGCCAATTATACTAAGCAACATGACAGGAAATCAGGATACAAATTCCCCACTCACAATAGCCTAAAAACAATAAAATACCTAGGAACAAACCTAACCAAAGACACCAAGGGATCTCTACAACAAAAAAATTTAAAACCCCTGCAAAAGGAAATTGAGGAAGACATCAGAAGTGGAAAAACCTCCCATGCTCCTGGATTGGGAAAATAAATATAGTAAAAATGTCCATCCTACCCAAACTAGTGTACAGATTTAATGCGATCCAATCAAAATCCCCAAGAGTTTCTTCACAGGCTTGGACAAAAAATCCTCAATTTCATTTGGAAAACAAAAGACCCCGATAAAGCCAAAGCAAACCATGAGTGAAAGAGCAATACAGGGGGATAGCTATATCAGACATCAAAACTATACTACAGGGCTATAGTCATAAAAACAGCCTGGTTATGGCACCAAAAACCAACCAGTTGACCAAATGGAATAAAACTGAAGATCCAAACCTGAGCTCATACAATCAGCCCCCATATTTGACAAGGGGGCCAAGAAGACACAATGGAGGGAAAGACAGCATCTTCAGCAAGTGGTGTTGGCAAAACTGGATCACCACTTGTAGAAGAATGAAATTAAACCCCTACTCTCACCTTACAAAAGTCAATTCCAGTAGACCAAAGACCCTCAACGTGAAACCCCCACACTCTGGAGGTGCTAGAAGAGAAGCTTGGCAGCAGACTACAGACCTAGGTGTAGGAAAAGACTTCCTAAATCAGACAGCAGCTGCACAAGAAATAAGATCCCAATTGACAAATGGAGATCATTAAACTCAAAAGCTTCTGTACACTCAAAGGAAGCAATAAAGGAAGTGAGGAGAAAACCCAGAAGTGGAGGAAACCTTCCACAGCAGATACATCTGACAAAGCATTAATTTCCAGAGTATACAAGCTACTCAAAAAACAAGAAGGAAAGAAAACAAATGAATCACTCAAAAGATGGAGCAAAGACTGAAGGAGACTTCACAGAGGAGGAATTAGAGATGGCCGAGAGAACATCTTAAGAACTGTTCAACCACTCTGATAATTAAGGAAATGCAAATTTAAAACCATTTGAGATATCACCTTACTCCAATAAGACCTGGCTGGATCAGGAACACGTCATGATACCAAGATGCTGGAGAGGTGCGGGGAAAGGGGAACACTCATCCATTGCTGGTGGGAATGTAAACTTGTACAGCCACATGGAAAGCAGTGTGGAGAACCCTTAGAAGACTCAAAATGAGCCTTCCATTTGACCCAGTCATACCACTCTGGGTATATACCCACAAGACACAACTTACTGCAAAGATACATGCACAGCTATGTTTATTGCAGCTCTGTTACAATAGCAAAAAAGCTGGAACCAGCCCAGGTGCCCCTCCACTGAGAGTGGATAGAAGAAAATACGGTACATGCATACAATGGGTTTCTATGCAGCGGTAAAGCGGGACAACATCACGAACTTTGCAGGTAAATGGATGGAGTGGAAGACATTATGTTAAGTGAACCCAGTCCCAGAAAAACAAACGACAAATGGTGTCCCTCATATGGGATGCAGTACCAACAACCCAGATATAAAATATTTCTCAGAAAGGACATAAAAAAAATAAAAGAACAACAACGAAGACTGCATCAGAAAATGGACTGAATGGTGAATTGGGAAGGGGGGATGGGTGGGAGAGGGACACGGGTGTATATTCGTTTAAGGCATATTTAATTGATGTGAGTTCAGGAAGTACCCAGTTCGCCTAGACACTGTCTACAGGATACTGGTGTTTAGATCTCAGTAAAAGTAAAATATGTGTATATTAAAACAACATTGTTTTACAGACTCTGATAAAAATGGTCATGCATCTGAGTTAGAATGTAGATATAATTTGCTGTTGTCACATTTGTTTTACACAAAATCGCTAGAGCAATAACTTTGGGATTGGCACATTACAAGTGTTCTCTATATTTCTCTGTTTACAGTATCACCTTGTAGCATTCTTATTTAAGATGATTTAACATTAAAATTAAGTTTGTTTTCCCAAGTTAATCATATGTAGTCCCCAAAACAGCATGGGAATTGATGAAATCTGTGCCTTGATCCACCCTATAGTTATTTATTATACAAACACTGTCTTCTGGAGACTCCATGGGTTAAAAAAAGGGGGGGGGGATAGACAGACATGAAACCGTTCTATATCAAAAACCTTGCAATTCAAATCTTCAAAATTAACTATGGAAAAGATTTGTTTGTTCCAACAGGACAAAATGTCACCAACTTAAAGGCTGAGAAAAAAAGAAAATACAGCTTTGCATGGTAGGATGTACCAAAAAGGTGGCAACTGAAAGGTTGACCCGGTCTGAACATTGAAGGAAAAAGCCTTAGATTGCCCTAAAACATCGAACCCTTGTGGCTCCTACATGTAACAACTATTTTAAATGAGTTCTAATGAAACTATACCTTCTAGGTGCCACAAAGGTTTTTGATTATGACAGACTTTTCTCCTACCCCCCCCCCCCGATAGAACAAGGAGAAATATTACGATGATGACGTCTTCTCAACTGTAAATTGAGACAACTATTATAGAGGTAATCTCTCATAAAACCTGTAAAAATGCCTTCTTTAATTGACTAATAGACATAGGAACTGTGAAAAGGATTATTACTCTGTTCAGAACCAAATATAATACTAAAGTCCTTGGGCTATGCACTTAGGCAAAGTATATTAATGCAGGAGCTCTGAATCAGCAATGGACTTTTCTAGCAGGGGCATGTTGGCCAGGGGATCCAATGCCCACAAAGGTAAGGGCTCCTTGCCCCTAAGTTGGGATACCTGCAGGAGGAGAGGCGATACAGACCCTGCTGCTGAAGACCGGACGTTAACATGGGAGGGATGTATTGAGACCACACATGCACAGTGTAAAGATGGCCTCGGAGTGCCGAGAGTGTTGCCAAAGGCCACTAAACCAATGAAGCAAATACGGGTCTCCCTGAGTCAAGCAAGATTCCACCGTCAGCACCAGCTACACCTCACCTGCCTGGAAAATACTGTGCAGCAGAGGCACCCATGTGCCTGTATATCCCAAATCTAATTGGCTATTGGCCTCTCTCCTTGGAGGAATAACCCATGGCTGATGCCACAAAGCTTACATCCTCTCCAGGTTAGGAGATGTTATAAGCCACAGTAAGACCTGTCTATTTAACAGGGGGGGAAAATGTAACTCGTAGATTAACATATCATCCAAACATATGTGTCTATGCCAAAGTAACCTACCATAACCTATTAATGCTGCTTAAATCACCTATATATCTAATTGCTTGTGCTTCTAGTAGGATCAAAGATGTTTAACTCCTGGACAAACTGTTAGCCCATTGAAGGAAACAGCCAGAACTTCACCAGAGTCCAAGCTCAAACAGTCTCCAGAGAGCGGGGGACTGTTTTCCTTTTTCATCCACCTGTTGCCCCTTTTCTAAGCCTAGGGAACAATCTGCGGCAATGAGGAGGCAGTGTGCATGTAAGGTCTGGATTGGGGTGAATGGTGAAACTACAGACAGTAGTCTGGGACACTCATTTGATCCATTGATTGAACAAAAAACCTGTCACCCCCCTGGATGGTGGGGATGTGGGGTTTGGGCCAACAGCTGCAGATTGGTTTTGCACGAAGATGCCGTACTCATGGTTATCACTTATAGCTAAAAAAACAAAAAAAAAAAAAAAAAAAAACAGAGCAAAAATGCAAGGACAGTTAGGCGAATTACAGATCTGGAATGGGGTGGGTTGGGGGGGAGGAGAAAGGTAAATAATGGCCTGATCTGATTGCGAAATGATGTATGAAATGCCCAGAAGCCTCAATAAAAATTTTTTAAAATTGTTTAAAAACAAAAAAGAAATTAAAAAAAAAAGAGTGCCGATTGCTCTTGCAGAGGACCCGGGTTTGATTCCCAGCACCCACCTGGAGGCTGAGAACTGTCTTTGACTCCAGTTCCAGGGGAATCCAATGCCCTCTTCCGACCTCCACAGCATTGCACGACACGGGTGCACAGACCTGCATGCAAACTGTACATTCATACACATAAAAAAATAAATTAGGGGCTGGAGAGATGGCCTAGTGGTTAAGAGTACTGACTGCTCTTGCAGAGAACCCGGGTTCCATCCCCAGCATCCACATGGTGGCTGAGAACCGTCTTTAACTCCAGTTCCAGGGGAATCTGACACCTTCTTCTGACCTCCGTGGCATTGCACGACACAGGTGCACAAACCTACATGCAGACAGTACATTCATACACATAAAAAATAAATTAAAAAATTTAAAAAAAACAAAGTGTAAAATTTTGTTTTCCTTAATCCAGCATGACTAAAAGCAGAAATCTTTGTATGTACAGTAAACACACTAATTCATAAGAGTCTCAAACCTGAGCTGAGCTGTTTCCTGCACAGGTGTTGTACGTCATGAGACTATGCACAGTGCAAAGTGCACGTGTTGTATGTTTAGGAGCAAAGCTGCAGTGAAGCCCCGTGATAACACATGGATGGGTGCTATCCAAAATGACCAATTTATTATGCATTTTTATTCTGAATTAATTTTTTACTGGAAACTATGTTCTTGACCAGAGGTTGAGAAATGGTCAAATGCAGAAAAGAAGTGTCTGAGAGATGCTTAAAACAAGTGACATCTTCAATGCAAACTCTACACAGAGGAAGAATGTATCTCCCAACTCTCAGCAGAGAAGTCTCCTTATACAGCAATTGGTGATTAACACAGAAACCCACAGTTGGCCAATGCGCAGAGAACAAGAGCCCACAGGGTGCTTATCCCTTACTAGAACACCTATTTCATTATTTTTGCAATTAAGATTGTATTTAGTTTTTACACAGATGAGACTATTACAGATATCTATGACTGATCAAAATGGAGAGAATAAGTGACCTAGGCATGTCCAACTCCAGTTGAAGCACCTGAAAAGCCACCTGTCCACCTAAGGCTCGGGGAACATCACAGACCTCTGCCTCCCATGGCGCAGGACTCATTGCAGAGGAGGGGGCAGAATGATTGTAAGAGAAGGAGAGCACAGATGACCACAAGGAAGCAGAGTCTTCTAGACAGCTGCTCATTTACTCACAGGAACTCGTAGCATGCACAAGACCTATGCAAGCTCCAACCAGACAAAATCCCAGCATAGACATGGAGAAGTGGGTAAGAAATTCCACTTTTACATATATGTGTATACAAAGAGTGTACACTAAATTGGAAATTTGGCAGAGGGTAGTTGGGGGAAGGTGCAGAGAGGAGAGGGGATCTAAATGCCCTCAAACTGTATCGTATGAAAATAGTAAAAATTCAATAAAATACTAAATGATTTCCACAGATGGTTTCCCCATATATTTGTCAATTATCTAGTCATGACAATTTGACTCTAAAGTCCAACCCCTTTCCTTTGTCTCATCCCTTCTGCACAATATATTATCCTTTGTTAAAATGCACATAAGCCCTAAATCTGTTTCTAAGGAGTTTCTACTTGTTTTCTGTAAAGGCTCCATATATAAAATTTAAAATATTGTCATCGATAAATGCATAAACATGTTTCTCTTCCTAATTATTCTCTTGTCATTTTAATTGGAAGATTTGGGTTAAAAACCCTAAGTGTGCTTTTTCCTCAGACCCCAAAAATATACAGCACAGGGCTCTTCCCAGACCACTGACTCCATTCCACATATTCTCTAAAATCATTTAATGGCCCTTAGAACAGTTCTCCGGTGAGCAAACTCTGATTTTAAGATAAGCCAAACTTGGAACTGAGACACTGTTACTTCCTTATTTGTGGCTTATTAAGGAATCAGGGTGTGCTGGATAGCTTTAGTGTCAACTTGACACAGCTGGGTTGAGGGAGCCTCAATTGGGTAATTGGCTCCATTGGATTGGCCTGTGGCCACATCTGTGGAGTATTGTCTTGATGGTGGAGCATTGTGGGAGGGCCCAGCCCACAATGAGTAGTGCCACCCTGGGCAGGTGGTTGTTGTGTACCTTATAAGAAGGCAGGCTGGGCATGAGCCAGGGGAGCAAGCCAGTGAACAGCATTCCTCCATGGCCTGTGCTTCAGCTCCTGCCTCCAGGTTCCTGCCCTGAGTTCCTGCCTTGGGCTCCCTCAGTGATGAACTGTGACCCAGGAGATGTAAGCTGAATAAACCCTTTCCTCCCCAAGTTGGTGTCGGTCAGAGTGTTTTGTCACAGCAAAGGAAGACAAACCAGAACACAGGGGAATTGCTAGATCTCTAACCTAGACTTGGGGCCATATCTATCTGATCCATTAGTATAAGAAAGGACTTTGACAAGCGTAATGGAAGGCAGTACTGAGCAGTATGAATTTACTATTATCCGGGTTTTATTTCCACCACACATGAACTGTGTGATGACCACAGACATTTTGACCATTATTCTTCCCAGCTCTATCAAATGTGGGTGATAATTATGAAAACCATGCAAGGAATGCACCCACCATGATGACTGCTTGAAGTACTTCATAGACCAGAATAATGATTGACAAAGATGGAAGACAAAGTCATCCAACATACACTTTAACCATGAGACAAAGCCCATGAGAAAGAAGCGATGACCTTAGGCAAAGCTCAATCCAGTACTGCTGAAACTGAAGATACAGAAAATAGAACTAAATATCTTTTTTATTGTTACGAAACTTTTTCCATAAATCATATATCATTTCTCAATCAAATTTAGAGTCACTTCCCTTTCCATGCCCCCCACCCCACCTGAGTCCCTGCACTCTGCCAAAATATCTTATTTTTAATATAAGTATTAGTAAGCATCTGTATTTATACATTCTAGCATTAGGTACTTTGATATTAATGCAAAAAATATATAAAACATAGTCTTTAATACTAAGGAATAAGTTTTAGGAATTGTATACTAAAAGAATAAGAAAAGTTTAAATCCATGAAGAGCATAGCATGCATTTGACAAGCATTATAGAAATTAAATGCTTAGTTAAAAGCTAATGTGAACTAAGGGGAAAGTCTCCTATATTTTAATGTAAAATGAAAAAGTAGAGAATAAAAATGTAGATATGAAAGAAGAAGAAACCAGACCAGGATATATTATACCAAAGTAATTTCAAATATTTTTTTCTAAGTAGTAAAATTATAAGTTGTTTGCTTCTTATTCATTCTTACCCTATATTTTATTTTACAAATTGTCTATGAAGAAAAACATGTTACTTTTTAGAATATAGCTTTCTTCTTACCAAAGAAACATTACATATAACAAGAGAAAACTCCATTCACAGAAGCGAATATAATGTGCATAAAAATCTATAAATACAATCTGAAAGAAATTTTAGATAGAACCTATGTACAGAAAATCATGAAATCCTAGCACTATATTCTATTATATTAATCCCTACAAGGTATTTTTCAGAACATTATATGTCATCTAGAAGAATATAAAAGCTGTAATGTTAGAAACAAGCAATTTAAGATTAAAAATACAGCCAGGTGTGGTGGCTCTCACCTTTAATCCTAGCACTTGGGAGGCAGAGGCAGGCGGATCTTTGTGAGTTCAAGGCCAGCCTGGTCTACAGAGTGAGTTCCAGGACAGCTGGGGCTACAGGGAAACCCTGTTTCGAAAAGATTAAAAAAAAAGATTAAAAACACATTTTTCAGTCTTTTCATAGATAAAGTTGGAATAGATGATGGTGCCAGAGTTGGTATTTTGAGGGTTGAACTTTTTGAAGAAAAGTATCACAATATAAACATTTCAAATGGGTATGTTCTGTGAAGCTAGAAATTATTAATAACTTAAAGAGACAATCAGACCAGTAGGCAGGTATCTGAGAAGCATTATTATGCTCCTATAGAGAGACTGAATAGCTAAAATAATTTAAATGCCCCTCGCATATTACATTAATTAAATTATTAGTTAAATAAATTATGGTTCACACATACAAAGGAACCATATGTCACCATTAAGAACACTGTATATCTAAATGCATGGGATCTAATGCAGCATGTGTAATACAACATCTATGTAAAATAACAAGTCTGCAAAGAGGTCCTGGACTAAACCTTACCTTACACCGAAGCTTCTAACAAGGCTGATGAACTGCTAACTTCAATGACTATGGAGAATTGGGGATATTTCAGATCCAAAGACCAATTGCAGTTTATCCTGGGCTATCTTTAGTGTCTCAATAGCTATTCTTGTCCAACACTGTGTTTGACCCTACACCTTGTGATTAACAGGTAAAACCTTTTGGAGTGTATTAATAGACCATTAGCTTCCACCAGTCAAAGGCTAAGAGTGGCATCAGAGAACATCTAATGCCAATAGCAAAAATTTCACAGCTTTGCTTTAACCCACCTACCTAATGTTTCCAAGAATGTACTTGAAAATTGCCTTGATTCATGACCTTCCCTCATCTGTTATTATAAAACATCAAATTGTTGTTACCACATTGGAACATGGAATTTGTGGTAGCCTATATCTGTGTTTCTAGACACAGTCACTCATATTTAACTCCAGAATAAATTTTCTCTTATCCCCTCTGGAGTAAAAGTTGTATTTATAAAAAAGAATCATTAATAGATGTTAAAATTTGAGATGTTGTTGGCTTTTCTTTTTAGATTCTTATTTACATTTTCTTTTTTTGAAAGAAGACACAATGGCTTTTAATATTTATGAACCCAAACATGGAAAATTTCAAAGCATAAACTTGGATCCAAGTCTCGCACAAACTTCACATCTTTTCTTTTTTTTCCCCTTTTTTGCTTTTCCAGACAGAACATTTTTTGCCAATTTTTTGTTGAAGCTTTGTGCATTTCATACAAAATATCCAATCCAGTCAATACCCATTCCCCGTTCCTTGCCCTCCCCACCCCACCAGAGCTCATGCATTCTGCCGAACATGATTTTCATCTTTTTCTCAGTCTCTTTTAAAATTTTTGATGCAGAAGTTTACTGTTTTGAGCAGAAGTTCACCATTTCAGTCAGTTCTTTGACCCAGTCTTTTGTCGTTGTTGTTGTTGTTGTTCCTTCCAATCTGCATCACTCCAAAATAAACATATATGCATGCCACATATATCTTTTAGCATCTTAAGCTTATGATTTCTTTCTTTTTTTTTTTTTAATTAGGCTGAAAGATGTCATGTTTGAAAGCTCCTCCTTGGCAAGCCCAAACAACCATCAGTCCTGCCCTTGTGCTCCAATTTATATTTTTCTATAATTCATTTTTCAACAGTAATTTTGTATGTTTTTTACAATCAAGAGAAACATGACACTCATTTCATTTTGAAAAGAAGTTATCCTTTAAGAGTTCAGAAAGAAAAACAATGGGATATTTAAATATAATCCAAAAAGAAATATAAATCTATGTATTCTCATTTTAGTGAATTGCTTCAATCTCTTTCATCAAAGCTATCTCAGAGAGACTCAGGACTTACAAAGCTGAGGGGTTTATCAATGTTACTTTCCTTTCTTTGAACTTAAAGACAATTTCAATAGTGACTGAAAAGAAACAAACTTAGGCTCTCTAGCTCTTTATGAAGCATAGGTAATCCTCTGTAGAGTCCCAATGGAAGGAAAAGGAAAATAAATAAAGAATTACTTTGAGAAAGGATGCTGGAATGGAAGTAGCAAGTTCACAATCCCTGGAGATCCTTAGGCTGAGCTGCCCCACAACCTGTCAAAGATTGTTTACAGGCAGTGGACTCTATGGTGCTAGCATTGGTGATTTGACCTTTAAGTTACATTGTAATCTAAAATTGACTCTTACTCTGTAGCACCTAAAAAGAGGTAACTCTCCAAGCACTGGCCTGGAAAGATGTCTATAGTGGATTTCAGAAGAATAGTGACTTGAAATCAATTCCTTTGCTCTCCATCTTAATTCAAATTCTTTTGTTTCTTTTAAGTCCAAATTTAGAATCTCTGGTTGAGAGCAAATGTGTGGGAGTCCAGGGGAAGGAATAAGTGAGGGGTCTTCTTGTCATGGACCAGGGCATGGATTCCAAATAAAAATGTGCATCGTGGGGCTGGAGAGATTGCCTAGCGGTTAAGAGTGCCGACTGCTCTTGCAGAGGACCTGGGTTCGATCCCCAGCACCCACATGGCAGCTGAGAACTATCTGTAACTCCAATTCCAGGGGAATTGGAACTCCAGTTCCAGGGGAATCCGACACCTCTTCTGACCTCTGCGGCATTGCAGGACAGGGGTGCACAAATCTACATGCAGACAGTACACTCATACACATAAAAAATAAAAAATAAATGTGCATCTTGGCAGTGCTACAGAGATGAAGGGGGTGGGGGAGAGAGAGACAGAGCAACAGAGGACTTCAGGTGTGTTAGAACTCCCTGACTTCCAGAGATTCAGAGAGTGCTGGGACAGGTGAGGGGAACACACCCAAAACTCATGCTGGGTGGAAGAGACAGAAGAGGAGAGAGCTAGATTCCAGGTTTCTAGAATCAAGGGGCAAAGCATTCAGAAAGAGAAAGACCAAATAAATAAAAGGAACACAGAACCATGTTCTGACAGACACTGGAAAAGATAGGGAACAGAAGATATAATAAGAATTGGGGGATAGTTGCACAGATCTCTCCTTCCATCCCTATCTCCCTCCCTCCTAAAAACTTCCTAGAAGTAAAAGATACAGTTTCCTAGTAAACTAGTAGATATATCAAATTATATATTCAAGGCCACTGTTGATCTCTAACTTAGTGGCATGAAAAACATATTTTTAGAATATGAAGAAATACATTAGAAATAATATCCAAAGGGAAAAATGCATTGGGGTATCAATAAGAGATTTAATATACAAATAAAATGAGCTCCATGAAAAAATATATAAAAGATATATAAAGGAAAAAATAGAAAATGGTTCTATTTAAAAATACAAACAAAGGGAGACTGGGAAAGGAAGGGAATGGGGCAAAAATAAAAAATAAAATTGGACGATCTATGCAGTCAATGGTCTTCTGATTAAAATCCCAACATGATTTCCACAGATTGAAAAGCTGATTCTGGGCCAGGTGTGGCACCCTCAGGAGGAAGGGCAGGTGGATCACTGTGAGTTTAAGGCTAGTCTGGTCTACATAGCAAGTTCCAGGCCAGCTGCAGCTATAGAGACACCGTGTCTCAAAAGGAGGGAAAAAAGCTGATTCTAAAATTTATATAGAAATGCAAATACTCTAGAATAATCAATGAAAATATTAAAAACAAAACTGGAAGGTTTACACAATCCATGTTAAGACTTACATAGACATAAGACAATATCCACCAAATGAGAGTCTGTGTAGGCAGAGATTTCCAGAATGAAAGTTATCCATCTACATTTGGGGCTGTTGGAAAACCTTACAGAGGACAAAAGGGAATAGAGAGCCTTGGCCTGCGACAACTAGAAGTAGGAACTTCATAGATAAAAGTCAGTGAAGCCCGCCAGGTGTGGTGGTGGACGCCTTTAATCCTAGTACTTGGGAGGCAGAGGCAGGCAGATTTCTGTGAGTTCAAGGCCAGCCTGGTCTACATAGAGAGCTCTAGGCCGGCTCTAAAAAAAGACCCTGTCTCAAAAAGACCAAAAAAAAGTCAATGAATCCTATATAAAATACTTGTGTGCGGTAGTAGTTCATAGGACCAAAGGTGAAACCTATTACCTGATGGGTGACACTATTCCCAGAGAGACATGAACAAACATCTAGTCACCCCTGACAGGCAGCCTATGACAGGCCACAGTAACAGTTCTGCCAAAGCTCAACTTGGCAAACCAATGAATTTTCTTGGGGCTGCTTATAGGAGCAGAATGACTCAAAGCTGTGTCACCAAAAGCCCACCCCAGCACGGGTGACAGCACACGAAAACAGGAAACATGGGACATACTGTACAACCTGCAGATGGTTCAACAGGTTAAAAAGTGTCACTTTGAGACAGCATGGTTGCTCTGAGCCTCTTCCAGGAAGCTCAGCTTGTCTGAGAGTGTGGCAGTCCTTACTGTGCCTATCAAGGAGAGGGAGAGGCATAGTGCTTCTGGTCAGTTTGAGGGACTTCCTGAAGCTTTTGAGTTGTTTATTTCCTGAGTTTTAAGGAGCTCCCCTGCAAGATGGAATGTTTTACCTCTCCAAGGTAGAAGGTTTTATCGCAGAAGAAATTTCTACACAGTTACAGAAAAGTTTTTTAGATAAGGCATAAAATAACCTCCAAAAATAAAACACTGTTTTCATCAAAAGAAGAAACCATTGTTCTTTAAAGCTTGCCAGTAAGTAAACAATTATTCAATTTACATTCTGAGAGAACATATTCTCTATATATGTCAGGGAAAAGACGTATAAGAAGAATATAGAAAAAGTAGAACAGGCACTTGGAAATGACATGAAAGACTCACATCTCTACCTTCATTTTGAGTATGTTTGTTACCTTGGCTGAAGGCACAGAGATAGGCCACTGTCCTTAACCTTTTCTCCTGAGTCATCTTGGATTCCAGAACAGCTAAGACTTGCAGGACAGGGGAAGGCAATTATACAAAGGGACAGGCTATGCCTGGAGCAAAGAAATCCTTTCCTGAGAACAACCTTGTCCCCTCTCAAGTAATTTGGACTCCACCAACAGCCTTATAGTAGTAGATAGGAGCCACACCTTTAACAGGCCTATTCGTTTTGCTCCTTGCCTCAGTCCATCCCCTATATAAACCTAAAGCTCAAGTTAGTGATGAGAACAAGAGATAGAAACTGGTCTGTTGGGAAGAAGAGATCCACAGTTCTGAGAATGTCCTTGCTGGAGGCCAGGGATGCTAGGAGAGGGTTCTGCTTCCTGGTTTCTTGTTTCTTCTTATCCCTTCCTGGAAGCTGTACATGAGGTCATAATGAGAGAATGCCTCTGAAAAGCCAGTGTTTGCTCATCTGGACTAACCAGCTCATCTCTGGCCCATGCCTCACGCCAGTTTCTGTCATAACTCTTTTTTTAAAAAATTTTTTTTATTTTATTTATTTCCTATGTGTATGAATGTACTGTCTGCATGCAAGTCTGTGCACCCATGTCATGCAATGCCGCGGAGGTCAGAAGAGGGTGTCGGATTCCCCTGGAACTGGAGTTCTCCTGGAATTGGAGTTTTAGACGGCTCTCGGCCGCCATGTGGGTGCTGGGGATTGAACCCGGGTCATCTGTAAGAGTGGTCAGTGCTCTTAACCGCTAAGCCATCTGTCATAACTCTTATAAAAGTCCCTACACTACAAGCATGATGATACCCCATTTCTGAGACCGACTCCTGCTGTACAGTAGCTCTGCCTTCTCTCCTCTTAAGCACCCACTTGTGACTCTATAATAAACTTTTTTCTAAAACTCACCCTCTGAGGTCAGTGAATTTCGGCCTTTGGATTCACAAGAACTCAGAGGTGAATGACTCTGTGCATGTTTTGTGTGATCTTGAGTGTGTGCCAATGAATCAAAGCCCACTTTGTGTGAAATGGAAGACCTCCTTCAAACTGAAAGGCACCCCCAATTTTCCTGTATCATCAGTACCTCAAAGATGTCCATATGGCCATTGAACCCATTTATCTGTTCCTCTTCCCAGTGTGACCCACACTGAATAAATCTCTGTCTCCTTTTCACCACTATACATCTCTTTAATTAAGAATGGTGGCTGACCCTCACCCACTGTAGCTGCTAGATATCAGGCTTTTCCTCTCACAACTCTACCTACAGGGCCTGGAGAGAGGGCTCAGCAGTTCAGTGCACTGGCTGCTCTTACAGAAGACCAAGATTCAGTTCCCAACAGCTACATGTCAGTGAATAACTGTAATTCCAATCCAGAGGATCCATCACCATCTTCTGGCCTCCATGGACATTGCCTGTACACTTACATACATGCAGGCAAAAGACTCGGACACATAAAAATAAAAATAAAACAAATACGTGATGGCTAATCTTGGCTGTCAACTTCACTGGCTCTGGAACTGAAAGAGAGAGACCGTCTTGATTGGATAATTTGAAACTGGAAGACCCACCCTAAATGTGGGCCTTACCTTCCAATGGCAGCCACATAAAAGGCCATGGCAGAGGGAGTTTTTGTTTTCTGCCTGTTTGCCTTCTTTCTTGCTGGTGAGTTTGTCTTGCTGCTGTGTCATTCCTTCCCTGGTAGTAGAACTGAAGATTAGCAGACCTCCAAGAATCTTCCAGGCCTTCAGCACCAGATTGGGATTGCTGAGACACTCAGCCTTGTGGACTGAGCAACTACCAGAATCTCGGCTTCTCCAGTGTGGTGCACCCATCATTCAACTCTTCACACTCTACCATTTAAACCAATCTAATAAATATCCACATACATTCATTTTTCCCATTATATTTCTTTAGAGAACCTTGACTGATATGGATTGTGGTACCAGGAGTGGTTCTAGAGAAACAGAATCGAAACGATGAATTTCTTTAATGGCCTTCCTGGTATCTGGAGTAGGCTCTCCAACTCAAAGAAACCCACAGTTACTAAAGATTCCCCTGGTAGCATGGAGAGCACTGAAAGTCCATGGCATGAATTATTTAAAGAAATTATGAAGATAAACATATTTGAGTCTTCCGAGTCACCTCTTGTGAAGAGCAAGCCAGTGAACAACATACCTCCATGATCTGTGCTCCAGGTTCCTGCCCTGAGTTCCTTCCTTGCCTTCCCTTGATGAATGACTGAGCTTGTAAGTCAAATAAACTCTCTCCTCCCTAAGTATGTTCTCATCAAAGTTTAATCATAGCCATAGAAAGTAACTAAGACAAAATTTTTTAAAACTCTAGTTACAAAAGCTTTTATATTTATAATAGAACTTACAAACTAATAATAAAGAAACAGGCATGTGTTGTAAATAAAGAGGTCCTGACATGCATGTACTATGAGAGTTGGAGAAAGGAGGTCTCAGATAAAGAAATGCAGCCAGAGGCTAGGTACAGTGTAAGGGCTGCAATCGAGCAGGCTGTGGGGACAGCAACGGTGACAGAATGCACAAAACCCATGTAAATTCAATCTAGGAAAAAAAAAACAGTATAGAAGTAGGTAAATGTATAAGAAGTCCCAACCTTGGCTGAGGAATAATTGGTAGCTGATCACTGCTAGGTGAGGGAGAGTTGGTCTTTAAGGGAGTGACAGTAGTTAGGTCTTAACTTACATGACAGGATGCATGAAACCTATGGGTGGACTATGAGGGGAGTGCAGATAGGAGAAGGAGGCTCTAAATATGTTTAAGATGTACTGTATGAAATGCACAAAAATTCAATAATATATATTTATATATTTTGAAAAATGAAATAATACTGTATTTAGGCATATTTAAAGAGAAAAAATTTAATGAATATAATCCTAACTTCCAAGGATCCTTGGATATGATCAAAGAAACTAAACCTAAGAATATATAGGATACATCATTTTTCATTTCTGTTCAGGTATATTCCCCTATCCCTTCCCCCCACCCCACCCCAATCCATCCCAGGTCATGTACTTTATCATAACTGTCCTGCATCTTTCTCTCAGTCTTTTTTTATGCTTAGGAATTCACATTTTCTTCCGTTAATTTCATGTTACTCTAAAATATGGATACATACTCTCCACCCATATACAGTAATTACAGAGTCTGAAAATAATTGGTGGGTGGATTCTGGAGCCCATTGAGGGATTCACATTATGACAACACAGTTGCTTATAGATAAACCAGAAATATAACCATACTGTCATTCAGCTTGCCTTTCATCTGGAGGATTTGGTGTTAGCATCCACAAATGAGGGAAACCATTCTCTGTTTGTCTTTCTGGAATTGAATTACTTCACTCAGCATAATGGCTTCGAGCTCCATCCATTTACCTGCAAAGTTCATAATGCCATCTTTCAGAGCCTACCACTGAACAGTACTCCATTGTGTAGATGTACCGCATTTTTGTCATCCACTCGTCTATTGAGGGGCATTTGGGTTGGTTCTAGCTCTTTGCTATTGTGAAGAGAGCTGCAATAAGCATGAATGTGCATATATCTTTGCGGTAGGATGAGTCTTTGGAGTATATACCCAGGAGTGGTATGATTGGGTCAGGTGGTAGGCTCATTCTGAGTCTTTTGGGGGTTTTCCACACTGCTTTCTATAGTGGCTGTATGAGTTTACACTCCCACCAGCAGTGGATGAGTGTTCCCCTTTCCCCACAACCTCTCCAGCATCTGTTGTCTTTTGTTTTCCTTTATTTCAAGTTTTTTATTTATGGAGTAAAGAACTGAACAGAGTCTTCACCAATGAGGAATTAAAGATGGCTGAGAAACATCTTTAAAAGTGTTCATCATCTTTAATAATTAAGGAAATGCAAATTAAAACCACTCTCAGATATCATCTCACTCCAGTGCGGCTAGCTAAGATCAAGAAAACAAAAGACAACAAATGCTGGAGGGGTTGTTGGGAAAGGGGAACACTCATCCACTGCTGGTGGGAATGTAAACTTGTACAACCACTACGGAAAGCAGCGTGGAGAACCCTTAAAAGACTCGGAATGAACTTACCATCTGACCCAATCATACCACTCAATGGAGTACTATTCAGCAGTAAAGAAGGATGGCATTATGAGATTTGCAGGTAAATAGATGGAGCTCGAAGCCATTATGCTGAGTGAGGTGACACAGTCCCAGAAAGACAAATGGAACAACAACAAAATAACTGGAAAAAAGCCAACTGAAACAGTAAAGTTCTCCCCAAAACAGTAAAAGCAATAAACCTCTGCTTTGAAAAAAACTCTGGAAAGACTCAGAAAAAGATGCAAGACATGTATGGCAGAGTGCAAGAACTCAGGTGGGGTGGGGGCATGGAAAGGGAAATGAATCTAAATTGGATTGAGAAATGATGTATGATGTATGAAAAAGTTTAATAACAATAAAAAATATATTAAAAAAGAATATATAGGATACAATAAAGAGCTGAAATAAAATAAAATCATAGACAATTTATTCCATGAAATTAAGTAAACAATTTCATAAACCTGTAGAAAAAAATGAACATTTAAATTCAACAAGTATTTAGAAGCCCAAACAGACATGATCAGAGAAGAACCTCTCCAAAGCATATAGTCAAGATATCAAACAATACGAAGAGATGTAAGAGAAGATACCAACTCACGACAAAAACATCAAAATAATTCCAGCTTTCTCGTCAGCAACACCAAATATCAGGAAAGCATTGAGTGATATATTTCTAGCCATGGAAGTAAATAAACATCAACAAAGATTTCTATACACAGAAAAATTATCTCTTAAATTTGAGGGAATAATAAAAAAATTGAGATGAACACAAATTAAAGCAATTCATGACAAGCAAGCCAGCCCTACAAAAAAAAAAAAAAAGAAATCTCTTAAATTTGAGGGAATAATAAAAAAATTGAGATGAACACAAATTAAAGCAATTCATGACAAGCAAGCCAGCCCTACAAAAAAAAAAAAAAAAAAAAAAAAAAAAAAAAAAAAAAAAAAAAAAAAAAAAAAAAAAAAAAAAAAAAAAAAAAAAGAAGAAGAAAAAGAAAAGAAAAATGGTAAAAAAATGCAATTATCTTAGTTAATTTTCCTGTTACTCTTATAGAATACCCTGACAAAGGCAACTCAAGGAAGGGTCTGTTTGTCTTACAGTTCCAGGGTTTGATCCATTGTAGTGGGGAAGCCGAGGACAGGGAACCCATGGAGGCAGTAGGTTGGCTGGTCACACTGCATGCACAGAGAGACATCTGAAGTGAACAATACAATACTCCAAATGGACCTCACAGATATCTACAGAATATTCTACCCAAACTCAAGAGAAGACACTTTCTACTTAGCGCCACATGGAACATTCTCCAAAATCGACCACATACCAGGACACAGAAGAAACCTCCACAAATACAAAAGACTGAAATAATTTCATGCATTCTATCAGACCACAGTGCAATAAAGCTCAATATCAACACCAGAATAAGCCCAACTATGTACAAGAACACATGGAGACTAAACAACACACTCCTGAATAATGAATGGGTCAAGGAAGAAATAAAGAAAGAAATAAAAACATTCCCAAAACTAAATGAAAAAGAAAATACAACACAGCAAAATCTATGGGATAAAAGCAGTCCTAGGAGGGAAGTTTATAGCCCTCAGTGCCTACATTTAAAAAAAGCAGAAAGAGGACAAATAAATGAACCAACACTGCAGCTAAAAACACTTGAGAGACAACAACAAATGAACTCTAAATCCAACAGACAGGAAGACATCACAAAAATGAGAGCAGAGCACAATGATGACCTAAACTCTTAACGGGATGAGCCTCGTCCGAGTGCGCGGGGCGCACCTAGGGAGGGAGACGGGGAAGCCCCAGAGGCTGCCGCGCCCACCCCTTCCCCTTTAAAAAAAAAATGAGAGCAGAAATCAATAAATAGAAACAAAGAAAACAATACAAAGAATCAATGAATCCAAAAGCTGGTTCTTTGAAAGAATAAACAAGATAGACCCCCTAGCCCAGTTAACCAAAAGAAAGAAAAGCAGCTCCAAATTAATAAATAGTATTTGTGATGGAAAGGAAACACCACAACAGAGAAAAGATCCAGACAATCATACAAGAATACTTCAAACACCTATACTCTACTAAATTTGAAAACCTAAGAGAAATGGATGAATATTTGAAATCCTGGAATTCACCAAAGCTTAACCAAGAAGATATTGACATCTTAAACAGACCTATAATATATGAGGAAGTCACAAATGTAATTGGAAGCCTCTCAACAAAAAAAGCCCAGGCCAGGATGGTTTCACAGTAGGATTCTGTAAAACATTTAAAGAGGACTTACAGTAATTATTACTAAAACTGTTCAGAAGGATACAAGCAGAGGAAAATCTCCCAAATTCCTTCTACAAAGCCAGCATTGCTCTAATACCAAAACCAGGCAAAGATACAACCAAAAAAGAAAACTGTAGACTTTAATGAACACAGATGCAAAAATTCTCAACAAAATACTTGCAAACTGCATACCTACCCACATCAAAAAGATCATGACCAAGAGATGCAGGGATGGTTCAACATACATAAATCAACAAATACCACAAAGCACATAAATGGGCTGAAAGACAAAAACCACACAATGATCTCAATTGATGCAGATAAAGCCTTTGACAAAATTGAGTATCCCTTCGTGCTTAAAGTCCTAGAGGGAATTGGATTGGAGGGATCATTCCTCAAAGCCATGTACAACAAACCCACAGCCAACATCATTCTAAATGGAGAAAAGTTAGAAGCATTCCCCTTAAAGACAGGAACATGGCAAGGCTGACCCTATCACCACTCCTCTTCAATATAATGCTTGAAACTTTTGCCAGGGCAATAAGGCAAGACAGAGTACTAATTGGAAAACAGGATGTCAAACTAGCCCCTTTGCAGATGATATGATAGTTTACCTAAGGGATGCTAAAAACCCTACCAAAAAACTCCTAGAAATGATAGTTTCAGTAAAGTGGCAGGATACAAAATTAACCTAGAAAAATCAGTAGCCTTTCTTTACACAAACAACAAGCAACTGGAGAAGGAATATAAGAAGACCTTCCCATTCACAATACTCACAAAACAATAAAACACCTAGGAACAAACTTAACCAAAGACACCAAAGATCTCTACAACAAATATTTTAAACCCCTGAAGAAGGAGATCGAATAAGACATCAGAAGATGGAAAGAACTCCCATGCTCATAGATTAGAAAAATATAGTAAAAATGTCCATTCTACCCTAATTACTACACAAATTCAATGCAATCCCAATTAAATCCCCAAGAGTTTCTTCACAGACTTGAAAAAAATCCTTAAATTCATATGGAAAAACAAAAGACCCTGAATAGCCAAAGTGACCCTGAGTGAAAAGTGCAATACATGGGGGATCACTATAGCAGACTTCAAACTATATTATGAACTATATTACTGATACTGGCACAAAAACAGGCCTGTAGACCAATGGAACAAAACTGAAGATCCAAACTTGAGGACATACAATTTCAGCCACTTCATATTTGACAAAGGGATCAAAAAGACTCAATGGAGTAAAGACAGAATCTTTAGCAAATGGTGCTGGCAAAACTGGATCACCATTTGTAGAATAAAATTAAACTCCTACCTCTAACCCTGTACAAAAATCAACTCCAAATGCGTCAAAGACCTTAACGTGAAACCCAGAACTCTCCCTGACTCAGGGTAATGGGTGTTCAGATCATTGATCCATTTGGAGTTGATGTTTGTACATGGTGACAGATAGTAATCTAGTTTCATTCTTCTACATGTCTTCTACAGCAGCCAGTGTGTCCAGCACCATTTGTTGAATAAGCTGTCTTTTCTCCAGTATGTATATTTTTGGCTCCTTTGTCAAAAATCAGGTGACTATAAATGTGCATTTAAATCTTGATTCTCATTCTATTCCTATGATCAATTTGTCTGTTTTTATGCCAGTACCATGTTGTTTTTATTAACTACACAACTCTGTAGTGTAGTTTGAGATCATGGGTGAAAGAGTTCCCAACAGTTCCTTAATTGTTCAGTATTATTTTGGTTATCCTTGGATTTCTGTGTTTACATATAAAATTTGAGATTGTTTTTCAGTTTCTGTATTGGAATTTTAATGGATATTACATTGAATTTATAGATGGCTTTTGGTTGGATGGCCATTTTCAGAATATCAATCCTACTGATCCATGAGCATGGGAGTCTTTTGATCTTCTGTTATCTTCTTCAATTTTTTCAACATCTTAAACTTTTCATTGTACAAGATCTTCACTTTCTCTTTTATATTTACTCCAAGGTATCTTATGGGTTTTGAGGTTATTCTGAACAGGAATGTTTCCTGTATTTCCTTCTCATTATGTTTGTTATAATGTATAGGAAGGCTATTGAATTTTTTATTAACTGTATGGCCTGCTACTTTGATTAATGCATTTGTCAGTTCTATGAGTTTTCTGGCAGAATCTTTAGGGTCCTTTATGTAAAGAATCATAGCATCTGCAAATAAGATACTTTAACTTCTTCCTTTCCAATTTTTATCCTCTTTGTCTTTCCCATATATTTTCTTGTTCTAGCTAAGACTTCAAATACTATATTGAACAGCATGGAGAGAGTGGAGATCTTCTCTTCTTCCTGATTTTAATGGGAATTCTTTCAGTTTTTCTCCATTTAATATGGTGTTCACTGTGGTCTTCTGTTATATTGTCTTTATTATGTTGAGATATGTCCCCCATATGCCTAAGTTCTCCATGATTTTTACCATGAGTGGATGTGGGGTGTTGCCAGAGGCCTTTTCTGCATCTAATGGCATGATCATGTGATTAGTGTCCTTGAGTGTGTTTATGTGATGGATTATACTTATTGATTTATGTATGTTGAACCATCCCAGGATCTGTTGGATAAAGCCAACTTGACCACTGTGAATAATCTTTTGTTTTGGTCTGTATTTTATCAAGAATTTTTGCATCTATGTTCATCAAAGGAATTGATCTATAATTTTCTTTTTGTTGGGTCTTGTCTGGTTTTATCATTATAGTAATACTAGCTTTATAGAAGAAATTTGGGGGTGTTCCTTCATTTTCTATTTTATAAAATAGTTTGAGGAATATAGGTATTAGTTCTTCTTTGAAGGTTTGGTAGAATTCTCCATTTTATTCATCTGTGGTCCTATGCTCTTTTGGTATATTTTTTGTTGGTATATTTTTTAAATATTTATTATTTTAAATATTTTTATAATATGGATAAATAATATTTTTAATATTTAATATTTATTATATGAATGAGTGTATTGTCTGAATGTGTGTAAGTGCACCCATGCCATGCAATGTCTGTGGATGTCAGAAGAGGGTGTCAGATCCCCTGGAACTGGTGTCAAAGACAGTCATTAGCTGCCATGTAGGTGCTAGAAATCGAGCCCACGTCCTCTACAAGACCAGCCAGTGCTCTTAATGCTGAGCCATCTCTCCAGCCCAGTTGGTGGATTTTTAATCACTATATCTATCTCATTTGTTTTTGTTGGAATGTTTAAATGTTTTATGTCCTTTTGATTTAATTTTGGTGTGCTGCAGATATCTAGAAATGTATCCATTCTTTTAAATTTTCTAGCTTAGCAGAATATAGATTTTTATAGTACACTCTTACAGTTTTCTGAATTTCCACTGGTTCTGTTGTAATATCTCCCTTTTCATCTCTGAGTTTATTAATTAGGGTCCTCTCTTTTTTGGGGGGTTAACTTGGCTAAAGATTTGTCAGTCTTTTTCATCCTTTCAAAGAACCAACTCTTTGTTTCATTGATTCTTTGTACCATTTCCTTCCTTTCTATCTCATTAATTTCAGCCTTAATTTTATGACTCTTTTCTCATCTAATCTATTTAGGCCTTCTTTGTCCTTGGTTTTCTAAGGCTTTCAGGTGCATCATTAATTTACTTATATGAGATGTTTCTAGTTTTCTGGTTTTATTAGTTACTTCTCTGTTGCTGTGATAAAACACTGCCTAAAACAACTTATAAAAGGAAGAGTTCATTTTGCTTAGGGTTCCAGAGGAGCAAGAGTCCATTGTGGTGGACAGGCATGGCAGCAGAGGTGGCCAGAGCAGGCAGGGAGCGCGCACAGGCTCAGGAAGCAGAGGGCGACTGGAAATCTGGCAAGGCTTAGGAGTTCCCAAGGTCCTCTCCCAAGTGACTTGCTTCCTCTAGCTAGGCAGCACCTCCTAAACCCTCCCCAAATAGCTCCAACTGGGGACAAAATGCCCAACTACTAAGAGCCTTTGGGTGGGAGGGGCATTAGTATTCAAACGACCACACTGGTGTAGACACTTAATGCTCTAAATTTTCCTCCTAGGTCAGAATTCATCCTGTCTCAAAGGATTTGGTATGTTGGGTTTACATTTTCCTTTGATTCTACAAATTTTTAATTTCTTCTTAACTTCTCCATGCTCTAGTTTCATTCACTAGTGTGCTGTTTGGCTTCTAAGAACTTGTGAGCTTTTTCACATCTTCATTGTTGTTGTCAAGCTTTATTCCTTGTGGCCAGATAGAATACAAGATGATATTTCAATTTTTGTAATTTGTGGAGATTCATTTGTATCCTAATATGTGGTCAATTTTGAAAATTTTCTATGAGCTGTTGAGAAGATAGTTTATTCTTTGGTGTTTGTGAGGTCTTGCATATTCCATTCCTGGGTTGTTTTAGATTTGACTTTTTCTTGAGTGAGGGATCCATTTCCCCAAGCCTGTCTTCAAGATCTCATATTCTGAGTTCCATTTCTTCTGCTTACGTTTTGCTTCTTTCTGCTGGGTCTTTCTGTTTGTGTTCCTGAATTATTTTATTTCAAGTCTGATTACAGATTGGCTTTTGTTCAGAGATCTCTCTACTGAATTCTAATTTCATGTTTTGAAATTAGAATTTCACTGTTTTAGTTATTTCATTCAACTGTTTGTGTTTTCATGATCTCCAGTTTTTTTTTTATATCTTCCTTTTGTTCCTTGGATATATTTATAATTGCTATTTT
>VZQC01008895.1:1007972-1156559 GCA_009823505.1 Rhizomys pruinosus
TCTGAACATTCAAAGGAAGAAAAGCCTCAGATTGCCATAAACATCGAACCCCTCTGTGGATCCTACATGTAACAACTAGTTATAATGAGTCCTAATGAAACTTACCTTCTAGGTGCCACAAAGGTTCTGATATGAGAGACTTCCTTGCCTTCCCACCCATAGAACAAGGAGAAATATGACAATGATGAGGTCGCTCCCCAACTGTAAATTGGAGACAACTATTGTAGAGGTAATCTCTTATAAAACCGGTAAAACTGCTTTCTTTAATTGACTACTAGACATGGGAACTGTGGAAGGGATTACTCTCTGTTCAGAACCAAATATAATACTAAAGTCCTAGGGCTATGCACTCAGGCAAAATATATTAATACAGGAGCTCTGACATCAGCAATGGATTGTTCTACCAGGTGGATGTTGGCCAGGGGATCCAAGGCCCCACAAAAGGTAAGGGCTCCTTGCCTCTAAGTTGGGATACCTACAGGAGGAGAGGCAATAAGACCCTGCTGCCGAAGACCTGACGTTAACATGGGAGGGATGTATTGAGACCACACATGCAAGTGTACAGATGGCCTCTGGAATGCCAGAGAGTGTTACCAAAGGCCACTAAACCAATAAAGCAAATATGGGTCTCCTTGAGTCAAGCAAGACTCCTCCGTCAGCACCAGCTACACCTCACCTGCCTGGAAATACTGTGCAGCAGAGGCAGCCATATGCCTGTATATCCCAAATCTAATTGGCTATTAGCTCTCTCCTTGGAGGAATAACCCATGGCTGATGCCACAAGCTTACATCCTCTAATGGTTAGGAGATGTTATAAGTCACAGTAAGACCCTGTCATATTTTACAGAAAAAATGTAATTCATGGATTAACATACCATCCAAACATCTGTGTCTATACCAAAGTAACCTATGATAACAATTAGTACTGTTTAAATACCTATGTATCTAATTGCTTGTGCTTCATTAGTAGGATTGAAAGGGTATTCCTGGACAAACTGTCAGCCCATGAAATGAAACAGCCAGAATTGACCAGAGTCCAATACAACAGCTCCAGAGAAAGTAGACTGTTTTGCTTCTCGTTCACCTGTGCCCATTTTCTAAACCTAAGGAACAATCTGCGGAAGAGGGGGCATGGTAGAATGTAAGGGCTGCGATTGGGGTGAATGGTGAAACTACAGCAATATAGTCTGGACACTCATCTGATCAACTTGATTGAACATAAAAGCCCCTCCAGCTGGATGGTGGGACCAAGGGGCTGTGTGGGTTTGGGCACAACTGCTTGCAAATTGGTTTACATGAAGGATGCTTGTACTCATAAATTATTACTTATTGTTAAAAAATGAAAAAAAATAAAGAAGTAAAAAAAAAGACTTGAGACAGTAGCACACTTCAGTAATTGGAGGGTCCCTAGACGAGATGGGCTGCAGAGACGGGAATCCCTGAAAACTCATGTCCAAGCTAGCCTGGTATTGAAGAGACAATGAGGGAATGAGACCCTGTCTCAAACAAGGTGGAAGACAAGGGCTGAAATCTAAGGTTTCCCCATAGTTTCTATACATGAATCAACATACACACACACACACACACACACACACACACGAGCACACACACACACGCACACATACACACACACACGAGTCATAAAAATTTGAACTTTCATAGCAAAAGAGACTGTCTTTGTGCATTTGTCTCACCTTCTATAACAGAAGACCAGACTGAGTGTTTACAGGGAGACATTGATTGCTTACTGTTTGGAGGTTGGAAAGCCCAGGTTCAAGGAGCTGGCATGCCATCTCCAAACACTACTAAACTGGGGGTTTGACTTTAACAATACACTTCCAGGAACCTAAATTTTCAATCCTTTACAGATACTATAGATAAATTATAATGCTCTGGAGTGAAATTTTCCACCTATTAATGTAATATCCTTTACATATCTTTCAAATTGTGTAGAAGAAAAGTTGCTAAGAGAAAAATATTCTGTTATAAATAGGAATTCACAGAAGAATCAATCCAAATAGCAAAAGTATAAATAAAGGGTTAAAAATTCATGAAAACAAGGACCAATTCAGTAATTAATTATGATTTTATAAATACCAGACTGGCAAAGAAACAATAACTACTACCAGCAGGGATACAGGAAGGAAAAGGTTATTCTTGCTTATTGCTAGTAAAATGTAAATTGCTACTGGCTTTTAAGAGATATCCTGTGGTAATATTTATTAAAATTAAAAAATACATATACCCTTGACTCAGCAATTCGACACTAGGGAATTTATTTCCAGGAATAAAACTCTCAATACATAGACATGTAGCTGTATATTTTAAGGATGTTTGATGTGATGTTGTTAGAAGTGGGGAGAGAGAGAGAGAGAGAGAGAGAGAGAGAGAGAGAGAGAGAGACAGAACTCACATCAGTATCTGAGGTATACCCATTAAGATTTTGTTTGACTATAAACAGAAAGAAAACCTAGTAGAGTTTATTTTAGAGATACAGATGTGAGCAGGTTCTGGTCCTTACTTAACTACTCGAAACCCTGCTGGCCACTTGATCTCTTGTATATTTCTACGACGCCATCACTAAGTTCCTTCACACTCATTCTATGAAGATGCAAAGATGGCATCAACAGTTTAGATTTCATTTCTACTGTCCAGTAAGAGAATGGGAAAATAACTAAAGCTACAGCAAAGCCAAGTTCACTTCTTTCCTTAGGAAAGAAGAGTGTCCCTAGACACCATTTAATCTCCTCTCCAATCTAGTTAAGTGCCAGTGCCAACACTTACCTCCACTCCCACCCCAGGAAGTGCCAAAGATTTCCCATTGAATTCGAGGGTTTAAAATTTAAGTTATGAAGCTCCTACTACTAAAAAGAAGGCTCTGAAAAGGGCTTTTTGCAATTTTAAAATATCATAATAATATATTTGTATTATATAATATTCTTTTATAAGTCAGCTAAAAAGCTGTAAGGACATGTAGGTGTGCTTTTGTCTATGATTATTATTTTTTTTTATTTCTGTATGTGTATGAATGTACTGTCTGCATGCAAGTCTGTGCACCCGTGTCGTGCAATGCCGCGAAGATCAGAAGAGGGTCTCGGATTCCCCCGGAGCTGGAGTTCTCCTGGAACTGGAGTTTCAGACGGATCTCGGCAGCCATGTGGGTGCTGGGGATCGAACCCGGGTCCTCTGCAAGAGCGGTCGGCGCTCTTAACCACTAGGCCATCTCTCCAGCCCCTTGTCTATGATTATTTATGAGCACAAAGAAAACACAGACGCACACATACTAAGCTGTTATGTCGACTTCCTCATGAAATCCACACAGAACATGAAAACAGAAAATAAGGCTAAAAAACAATCATTATTCAAATAAAATAATTTTAAATGTGCTAAACATATAATTAGCTTGAAACAGTCATTTATATCACAGTATGCAGAATATGGGACCATTCTTATTACTTAAATCAATGTGTATGCTTGTGTCTGAAAATAATTACCTATGATATGCAATGATCTTCTCTTTTGTGTCATATACAGATAATACGCACCCTTGGATTAGCTTCAAGACACTCTGGGATAAGTACTGTTTTCTCCATTTTTATAGGCCTTGAAGTTTATAGACTAGCAGCTAACATCTGGCCACAGAAAACCCAGGCAGAGAGTGCAAACACATACATCATATGAACAAAACTTGCTGCTGGGAATGAGCGGCATAAGTGTAGGATGGGGAGAAGATAACACTGAGGTAGATTTTCCTTTCATTAATTCTGAGTATTTTCAGTATTTTACGATGAGTCTGCATTTTATAATCAAGTTGAGATTTTGTTTTTTCATTCAACCTATTCATAAATACAAACTTTGCATTTCTTTTCTCTATTGTTTCTGTATTTAAATGTAAGGTCCTACTTTTCTTCTTTTAATTTTATTTATTATTTTTAATGTGTATCAATGTTATGCCTGCATGTGTGTAAGTGCACTTGTGTCATGCAATGCCCTCCAAGGTCAGAAGAGGCTACCAGAGGGCTACCCTGGGACCGGAGTTATGGATGGTTGTTAGCCATTATGTGAGTGCTGGGAATCAAACCCAGGTCTTCTGTCAGAGCAGTCAGTGCTCTTAACTGCTGAGCCATCTCTCAGCTCAAGCTCCTACATCTCGGCATCGTTTTCTTTTAGTCTTATTTCTGTCTTGTTTATTTGTTAAACACTCATCTTCAAAGGAAGATAAATCATATCCTTCATCCTCTCTCTAACATACAGTGAGAGAAAAGGGAGGAAAGAAACTGGGAGAAGACCAGAAACCAAGCTCTCCGGTGAAGCTTACAGAGGATTACACATGTCAGAGAAATGCATTTTGATGTGAAACAGATCTGAGAAAGGAAACATCAAGCATTAATGGAGGAAGGCAATCAGTCTCCGTGCCTGAGGTACCATCAGATGGAATTTAGTGTCATCCATGGACAGAAGGCAACAGAATTCAGGCAGTGAATGTGGATGCCTTAAAAGTCCACATATTAAAGGGAGTCAGAATGTTGCACTCCAGTGTCAAATCCCACAACTGTCTGGAGAAAAATTTGGCTCACAGAGAAAATCTCTTCAGGCTCTTAAATCGCCAGCTCCTGCCTCTGCTTAGCTCCTGCCTTTGAGCTCCTTCCTGCCTCCAATTGGAATGTGATAGAGAGTGGATTAGGCACAGGGCTTTCACACTTAAACTTTGAGCAGTAATGAGTCAGCAAAGCCAGGCTTCCCCATTAGAGCTACAGAATTTCCAAGTCTCAACTACTGATTAAGCTGCCAAGTCTAAAACACCTGCAAGAAGAATGCATGCCCCTGGTTATAGAGAGAGCACATCTTACAGAGGATCAGGAGTCTAGATACAGCAAGGTAGACAGCCTGGAGCAGAAAATAAAAATAAGTTTTGTCCCTACCCATTTACCAAATAGTGTAGCAATGAAATGTTTAAGAGAAGGCAGCAATGGCCATTTAGGGCAAGTCTGTGTAAACAAAGACTTTGCCAGAGAAACAATAATGCAAGGTTAATCCAGTGATCTCTATGAGTTCTCATAGGGTGATCATTTAACCTTGACTTATTAACATAATAAAAGGCGGACCACAGTGAGATTGAGGCCAACATGGTCTACAGAGAGACCCTGTTCCAAAAAGACCAAAAAAAAAAAAAAAAATAGGGTCTTCTTGTAGCCTCAGCTGGCCTGGAACTTTCTGTGAACTCACAGTGATCCACCTGCCTCTGCCTCCTGAGTGCCGGGATTAAAGGCAAGCACTACCACATCTGGCTTTCTTTCTTTTTAAAAATGTCTTTGTTTATATTTATTTATATTTTATGTGTATGAATGTTCTGGATGTATGTAAGTGTTCCATGTGCATGTATCAACTATCTTTCTTTACAGCCTAGACCCATCTCCCTAGGGATGGCACTGCTCACATTGTGCAGGGCCTTCCCACATCAATTACCAATCAAGAAAATGCCTCACAGACATGACTCCAGGCCAGTCTAATCTGGAAAATTCTTTAGTTGAGGTTCCCTCTTCTCAGGTCACTCTAGCTTGTGTCAAATTGACAAAAACTAGCCAGCACAACTATGTATGTGAGAATTTGTTTGGGGGCTCTCTGTTCTGTTCCATTGATCTATACATCTGTCTTTATGCCAGTAACNCAGAGGACCTGGGTTCGATCCCCAGCACCCACATAGTGGCCAAGAACCATTTGAAACTCCAATTCCAGGAGAACTCCAGTTCCAGGGGAATCTGACACCCTCTTCTGACCTCCGCGGCATTGCACGACATGGGTACACAAACTTGCATGCAGACAGTACATTCATACACATACAGAAATAAATAAAAATTTTTTTAAAAAATTAAAAATTCATAAAATAGAAGGAAATGACTTCTGAATGCTGCCCACTGACCTGCACACATGTGACTTGTCATACACACACCTACACATACACACACCTACACACACCTACACACACACCTATACACACCTGCACACACACACCTACACATACCTACACACACACCTACACACACACACAAACAATAAATAGATCAAAGAAAAAATGTAAATAGCCAGTCTTAGCATGAAAACAGACTATTGGTCCATACAATAGGAATTAGCCAAGGAGGGGGCAAGGACCGGACGATGCATCGAACTCCTTGCCACCCTCACACCACTGATCTCAATTATTACTGTGACTCAGGTTGGCCTTGTTTGGATCCCTTCCTGAATCTTTTACTCTTCAATTTCTTCCACTTAGTGCACAACTTAATAGGTCTTATCATTATATTTTTATACTTCTTGCAGGCTCTTGGCTGGAACAACTTGACAGTTCCACCAACAGGCTACAACATGGGAAGTCATGATCTAAAAGCAGGTAATGTCTGTCAGAGATTCATCTGTGGGAGGGAGGGGAGAGCTATTAACTAGTACCGAGGACCTTTGGGGACGAGGTGTTTAGGACACTGGATGTGTGTCTTCAGAAAGGACTGTGGGATCCTGGCTCCTTTATTTACTTATTTTTTTTTAATTATATGTGTATGTGCGACTGAGTGTAGGGCCCATGGGGACCATATAATTGAGTTACAGGCAATTCTGAGACTCGTCCCCCAATGTGGATGGTAGTAACCAATCTCAGAGACTGTTAATAGGCAGTAAGAATGTATCTGGTAGCAGATCACAGGCCCTGCCCCCCCACTGGAACTTATACTTTAATAATAGACAATGAGGAAGAAGAGAGCAGTTGTATGGTCAGGGGTCCCTCCACCCCCAGTACAAGAGGGTCTGCAAATGCTGTTCTAAAAAGATGATGTTGGAGGTATGACCTGAACAGTAAGGGGGATCAAGACAGGCAAAGATGTCCAAAGTGTGGAAAAGGCAATTCGCCACACTGCACGCTCCAAAGAGAGGGAAAGAAGGCTCTAAGTGCGGGTAGGAGATGGAGCTGAAGGGGTGGGAAGGCAGGAGCCAGCTGTCACAGGCAAGGACTCTCCATGGGAGACGAGGTTCAACCACCTTGTAAGGCATGTCTGGAACTCTGCTAGGGTATTTGGCTGTTGTCAGTGCTCATGACAGAAGCTCTCTGGTGTTAAGAATGCACAAGCCAGGACTTCTTGGTATCTTGGAGCTCATGAGATAGTAGAGAACATGCATTCATTCATCTGTGATTTTCTAATGTCCCACTGAATATTCATTTGGACAAAATGCCTGTTTACAGTTTCCTGAGCCTAGAATCTAATTCCAATTTAAATCCTGACACAGTACTTTAACATAAAGACTTATTGGACTCTACTTCTTCCTGAAACTTAAACATCTTAAAACCTGAGGGAAATACAGACTCTTTGGAGGGTGTTGCTTACACATTATCGAGGACACTTTGGGATACAATGTCACCAACAGCAAGGGTGCTTAAACAGCAAGTCACTAGTCAAATCACAAATCCATTGACCTGTATCAGGCTGCATCTGTGGCTTACATTTTCTTGACCACAGTAGCTATATGAGCAGGCAGCTATCTCTTTATGTCTTCTAGTATAATTATTTGCTGCATGCACATAAATACATATTACATTATTACGAGCCACTTTCCTTCTATTTTATATTATATGAAATGAGAACATTATTTTCTTTTTTTTTTTCCTGATCACATGTGTTCATGGAGTTTAGCAAAATGTGGGTGATTAAAAATACTTGTTTATATAATGGTCACAAGGTAGGACCACTACAGGACACAGAAAGAAATGTGAGTTTTATCTTCAGACCAATGAGAAACACTGAGACTGTCTGAAAAGGGATGGTTGTGGACTAAACTGTGGCTTTAACCTCTCCAAAGCTCATGTGTTCAAGTACAAAAGCTTAGTTCCAAGAAGAAAGAAGAGATCAGAGACAAAGAGAAACATGCGGCAGGAGTCAAGGCTAACAATAGGACCAAAACCAAGGTCCTAGGAACAAAGGCAGTCACCTGGTTTGGTCTAGCTAGAACAATGCTACCATGATATCATTCCTTATTTCCTCTTTTTTCCTACATATACTTAGATTCTTCCAGTATATTTGGTATCACAACTTTTATAGATATCTGAAAATACTCCAATTGTCAATAGCTCCAAATTGAGGAGAAAAACTGCAAAGTAGATTTGATTTACTGACTGGACAATTAAATAGTCAGCACCTATGTCCCCGCTACCATATTGTCTGTTGAAGAATGAATTACCATTTTTCATAGCTGTGCTAAGTTGTTTATTTAAATTTAGTTTCAAGTGAACTATGACCGCCTTTCTTTCAGCCTACACACCAGCATTTGTATTTCTTTTTTTTTTTTTTTTATGTGTATGAATGTACTGTCTGCATACAGGTTTGTGCGCCCGTGTCTTGGAATGCCGCGGAGGTCAGAAGAGGGTGTCAGATTCCCCTGGAACTGGAGTTAAAGACTGTTCTCAGCCGCCATGTGGGTGCTGGGGATCGAACCCAGGTCCTCTGCAAGAGCAGTCAGCACTCTTAACCACTAGGCCATCTCTCCAACCGAGCCTTTGTATTTCTAAGACTATTATCCTGAGTAACTTTAATTCTCCCTATGGTTTACCATGACCAGAATTTAATGCAACACCAAGAATCTTTCTACACATCATGAAAGCTTAAGAAAGGAGGCAGCAAGCAACAGATTCTAGATGAACACTCCAAGGGGCAAGTGTCCCAGTGTTTGCTTCAACCTGTGCAGGCAAGCCTGACCTGGAAGCCGCTTTCTCGCTGGCAGTTTTATTTATTCCATCACTGGCCACATCTGTCTAGCAATAAAGAGAGTTCTCCTCATTACAGCCCTGTTTGGCAGGGGAGCACACACTGCAGCTGAGTTCCTCTCCCTGGAGGCTGTACATAGGCAAGGATGATCAGGACAGTCAGGTGAGTGGCACCTAGAAGGTTGTGGATTTTCTAGATGAAATTTAGGAAGCCTTATGAATGTGTATTCTTTTTTACATTTTTTATTTATTATTTTTATTTTATGTCTATGAAGGTATTACCTGCATTTATGTATCCATGTCATGCAATGCCCAGGAAGAACAGAAGAGGGTGTTGGATCCCCTGGAACTGGAGTTACGAATGGTTGTTAGCTGCCATGTGGGTGCTGGGAACCAAACCTAAGTTCTCTGCAGGAGCAGCCAGTGCTTTTACCCACTGAGCCATCTCTCCAGCCCCATAAATGTGTATTCACATAACACCATAATTCTTTTTTTTTAATTTTATTTATTTTGTATGTGTATGAGTGTACTGTCTGCATGTAGGTTGGTGCACCCATGTCGTGCAACGCCGTGGGGGTCAGAAGAGGGCATTGGATTCCCTTGGAACTGGAGTTAAAGGCGGTTCTCAGCCACCATGTGGGTGCTGGGGATCAAACCCTGTCCCTCTACAAGAACAGTCAGTGCTCTTAACCACTAGGCCATCTCTCCAGCCTCGTAACACCATAATTCTTAATATCTTTTCATGGCTGAGCTTATAGTTTTATTTTGTTGTTGTTTATTTTGTCTTTTTGAGACATGGTCTCTCTGTAGCCCCAGCTAACCCAGAACTCACTATGTAGATCAGGCCAATCTTGAACTCACAGAGTTCTGCCTCCCAAGTGCTGGGACTAAGTACGTATACCACCATGCCTGGCTCTGGGCTTACAGTTTTACTACAACATTTATACTTGGGAGATTACTTCATGAAAGCCACTTTTCCAGCCATCTATTGCTACATAACAAAACATATTAAAACTTATACAAACAATTTAGTATGCTCATGGATGCTGCATGTTAGGAATCAGAACACAGAGTAATAGAGATGGTTCATCTCTGTTGGGAAGAAAGAAACAGGCAAGGACGACTGAATTATCTGATTGTGACCAAAAGTGGTAGGAGAAGAATCTCGTGGAAGCTTCATTGCCCACGTGTTTGGCACCTAATTTGGGGTGACTGAGAAGTTATTTTCAACTATAAGTGATAACTGAAAGAAACATCATGAGGTTCTCTCTATTGCATCTTAGAGCCCAATGATACTGTTAGGGTTTGAGAATCCACACCAGACAAACCAAAGGATGGAAAACCAAGACTTTATTTCAGGAAAAAGTAAACCAGCATGCTGGGGTGGGAGGGAAAAGTCTCCGACCCCGATAATTTGGCTCGCAGGCCTTTTATACAAGGTCTAGGGGAATTTTAGCGGGGTTTGGGTAACTTCTAGCCTTATTGGATAATATCAGGCTTACAGGTCATGGTTAGGTCAGCCCAATGGCACCCCACATACCAACAGTTATCTTTAGACACAATCCTACAACTAAAATGAGGAAATGTTGGATCAGTCCATCTGCCCTCACATACCAACAGTTATCTTTAACAAGTTTAAGTTAGCTGTTCTTGAGGCCTTGAGCAACTGTCTTTGAGCAATCGACCTTTTCCCTAAATTGGGCAGGTTCCAGTAATTGCTTAAAATGGTGGCTATACTCAAAATGGAGTCAGTGTGGGCCTCTCTTACAATACCATGAGCATAAGAGTATTCAAACTTCAGGGTCTGGAGAGATGGCTCAGTGGTTAAGAGCACTGGCAACTCTTGCAGAGGACCCAGGTTCTAGTCCCACCACCTACATGGCAGCTAACAACCATCTGAAACTCAGGAGAATCCAATTCCCTCTTCTGACTTCTGTGGCATTAGATGACATGGGTATACCTGTATGTATGTAGACAATACATTCATACACATACACTAAAAATAATTAATCAAATATTAAAAACAAGAGTAATCAAACTTCTTATACAGCAGCACAGGATTCCAAGAGCATATATTCCAACAAGTAAGGTAGTTCCCACATGGCCTTTTTATTTTATTTATTTAGTTAGTTATTTTTTGAGACAGGGTCTCCCTATAGCCCCAGCAGGCCTGAAACTCATTCTGCAGACCAGGCTGGCCTTGAACTCAGAGATCCACCTGCCTCTGCCTCCAGAGTGCTAAGATTAAAAGCGTGTACCACCATGGCTGGCAGCCTTTTTATTTTTATTTGATTTGTGTGTATGTGTGCATGCTTGCATATGTGTTTCTGTATGTAGTATATGTGTGAGTTCATGTCTGTGTGTGTCAACATGTGTATCTTCCTGTATTGTGCTCTTAATTCTTGAGACAGGGTCCTTCACTGAGCCCAGAGCTCATGGATGAGACTCGTTGAATGGGATCTGCTCCTAGGATCTGCCTGTCTCTGCCTCTCCCCACACTGCGATGACATACATGACCAACCATGCCCATCTTTTACATGGGTGCTGGGGAGCTGAACTCAAGTCCTCATGTTTATGACTGAGCCACCATCTGCACATCTCCCACATGGTCTTTTCTCATCTGGCTTGAGAGTCATCTTGTATCATATATTTATTGTTTGAATCTATCATATAACTCCCTACATTTAACAGGAGAACCTAGACCCCATTTCTCAATGAGAAAAATATCAAAGAATTTGCAGTTGCCTTCTAAAGTTGGGACAAATGTGGAATTTATGTTAAAATTTACATAAGAATAAACAAGGTTTGGGGGTGGAGGGGATTTCCCCTGGTATTTTCTGGCTCTGAAGTATTTGTGTATGGAGCTTACAAACTGACACAGGAGCTTCTATGCACATTAGGGAATGTAACAGGAAGCCAATCCTTCCAGTAGACATGAAGAACATTTGGTGGAGCCAGAAGCACAGAGGCCGTGGGAGTAGAACAAAGGCAATCTGGACACCTGCTGCTTCCTCTCAGGACCCTTGGGACTCCAAGAATTATACTCTGTAGAACTCCAACCCCTGAAGAAAAATCCTGCTCACACTCAATTTATCGGACACTAACTACCCTCTAATCCGGCGAAATCTGAGTGTGGTCTGCAAGTTTTAGAATGTGGTGTTTTGGCTAATTGCTTGCCTAGCCATATCCTCCTCACCTGGAGACTGTAAACCTGCCCAGACCTGTGCAGAGAATACATAGAAAAGAGCGGCTATGCTTCCCATGGAGATCCAGGCAGTTCCACTTTGGGGCAGCTGAAGAAAGGAAGGAAAGCTACCTCGGCACGGGAAAATTGAGACGCTAGAGGAAGCATCTGCTCTTAGCTTAGTAGAGAGCAGTTCTCTGCAGGAAGCACCCACTCGTTATTCCTCGCTGTGCATCAGCAAGGGCTGATGTGATTAAAATCATAACTCAGTCCTTTACTTCTATGGGAAGGGTATGGTGTTGGGCATGTTCATTAGATGTACAGTAGCATTAGAAATGGCCTTCTCTGCATTTAACTCAAGGCACTGTGGTCTGGGTTCAGAAATGTTGAACCTTCTATTAAACACTGAAGGTAGAATACACATCTACACTATCTTCCCAAGCAAGTCCTGCAGGCCCGAGCAAGGGAAAGACACAAGGTCAGCGCATGGTCACTGGTCAGTCTTCCTCATGGTAGTGAGCGAGAGCTGGCAAAGTTAACTTAGCACTTACCACCAAGGGCAAACCTTTATGTGCGTCATGCCACCCCATCCTTGTAACCATTCCATGCTGGAGAATAGTCCATCCCATAGAGACACTGAGACCCCAAGAAGGGAAATAATCCATCCCAAATGACAGTCCTTGGAGGTGACAAAGCCAGGATTTGAGTCTATATAGTAATGTGTTTAGAGATTTTTGGAGAGTTTTATTTATTTTTATTATGTGTATGAGTGTTTTGCCCTCACATATATATGTATATATAATATGTGTATATATAACATATATTGTATATGTAATGATATATATATATATATATATAAACATCACATGCAAGTAATACTTGCAAAGACCAGAATATGATGCTAGATCCCACAAAACTGAAGTTACAGGTGGCTGTTAGCTGCCATGCGGATTCTGGGAACAGAATCTCAGGTCCTCTGCCTGAGCAACCAGTGTCCTTAACTACTGATCTAAATCTCTAGCCCCTGGGCCTATCATTTTTAAGAAGACATTTTGGTTAATTCTTTGAGAATTTCCACCCATGTAATTTTGATTTACACTCCATACTCCGGCTCCTAACTCCTCTCAGATCTACTCTATTTTCCTCCCAGGTTCATGGCCTCTTTTCTTTTTCCTTTCTTTTTTTTTATTTTTATTTTTTATTTTTATTTTTTGGTCTTTTTGAGACAGAGTCTTCCTGTAGCCCCAGCTGTCCTGGAACTCACTCCGTAGACCAGGCTGGCCTTGAACTCACCAAGATCCACCTGCCTCTGCCTCCCAAGTGCTAGGATTAAAGGCATGCGCCACCAAGCCCGGCTTCTTTTCCTTTCTTAAATAGCCCTCTGACTTCAGGTTGTGCTGCCTGTATCCTTCTGGGTGTGGGGCCATCTATTGGAGCCCAGCTGACCTACCAGTGACCACACCTTGTAAAAAAAAATGACTCTTGCCCCCCTAAAAGCCATCAAATGTCAATGGATCCTCAGTTCGAGGCCGAGGCTCACGACTGCCACCCACATCCAGGCTAGAATGTTGACGGGCCTGATCTTGCACAGGTCTCCTGCAGGTAATAGCAGGTACTGTAAGTTCATGAGGGCAGCTGTCCTGTCGTGTCCAGAAGACACTGCTTCACTCCAATCCTCCCAGACCTCTAGACCTTGCCCTCTCTCCAACCCCCCTTCTGAAATGCAGACTTACAGTTTTAATCACTAACCAGTATTACCTCTGCTCATGAGCATGTGAGACGATTGGAAAGAGCAGGGCAGAATCTTTGGGGTGAGGAAAAACTAGCAAGTCTGAGAAAAGGGGAAGAGCAACTAAGAAAACTGCAAGCAGAAGGAAATGGGAGAGATGGAACAAACTGTGCCACTGTAATGGTGGATACATGCCATTGGATATATGCCAAACCCATCAAATGTTTGACACCAACAGTATACACATATGTCAGTTAGGATACTTGAGTGATTGTATGCATTGATATAGATTTGTCAACTGCAAAAAAAGTTCCACCTTCCTATGCAATAACAACAACAGCAATACTAATACTGGCTGTGCATGTGTGCTGAGGAAGGGCCTATAAGGGAGCTCTATTCATTTGGCAATTTAACACTGAACCTAAAACTACTATAAAAAGTGAAGTCTACTCACAAAAAGAAATGAAGAAAAAAAAACAGAGCAGGATAAAAGCTCTTAAAAATCACATTCCCCTGCTCACTATGGAAGCCCTCGGTAGCTGGTATAGAACAGTCCGAAGAAAAGCCAAGACAGGACATGAGCCACCACCAGTGCTGTGCTCTGTGACCTTGGAAAGCCCAGCTTCACCTCTGAGTGCTTTCCTTTCCTCATCTGTGTGGAAGGGAAGGACAGCAACATGGCACAGTGCAGACAGGATTTCAGTATGACCCTAGAAGCGGGGAGTTGTGTAAGCAGTGCCAACCAAATTAAACTAATGCTCAACTGGGCATATAACCTTGCCCCCTTCTCCTACTGTGATCCTAATAGGGAAGACTAGGTGGAAGAAGACAGCATTGAAACTTCACAACATGCTTCCAGTGTCACTTGATTCAAACTTCCAAACAAATATATGAAAAAGACACAATGTATCTTGTCAATATTGAGGGTCAAAGTGTCTGCTAAAAAGGAATAGTCTGGGGACTGAGGAGATGCTTCAGAGATTAAAAGTACATACTGTTCCCATGAAAGACCCAAGTTCAACTCAAATCATCCATGTGAAGTAGATGACAACTGCCTATAGCTCCAACTCCAGGGAATCCAACACCCTCTTCTGACCTCTGAAGGTACCCTGATACACATAAATACACACATGATGTTAAAAAGCGATGATAATAATGATGATGATGAAGATGATGATGATATATTTTTAAACCTCAATAGGCTGGTAAATAACAGGAATCCAAAATTCAATTATTCTGGTTACTAGCTATTCATTCCTTTACACGATTACAAAGCTAGAGTAGATGCCATTAAGAAATTTCCTTAACACCAGAGAATCAGTTTGATAGTCACACTGGCTAGTCCCCTGGCCTGCTCACTTTTCCTGCTTCACCATGACTTTCCCATGTTTCCTCTGTTAACTTTACCATATTTTAATATTGTCTCAAAATGTTTATGTCAGAATAACTAATAACTTCCTGAAGTACTTTGGCTTATTATTATAATACATATACTCCTTCCTTGAAAAAAACACCCAAGTCCTTATAAAAATTGGTTCATCAAAGTGTCTTTATCTTGCTGAACAGTAATTAGCTTTCCTTTCTGCATATGGTTAAATACAAACACATCTCCTCCATCATCTTTATTGTGTTTTTGTGACTGGGAGATGGTCAGAAGACCCCGGTAGAAGCCTCATGCGATGCTTTCAGTCTGTCCTGGATAATATTCTACCTTTTGCCTCATTAAGGTTATCTACAACATAGAAGGAACCTAGATCCCTAAATCCCGGATTTGGACATATCTACCAAATGCCAATTTGGAAACTAGATAACCAAAACATATATTTCTCTTATGCTAAGCTTCCAAGGACTATCTATTTCAGCAGCTTTCACTACCCATAGTTCAAGAACAACAGAGAAAGAAATACCTATACTGGAAATCCAGACTCTAAACAAACACCACCAGAAATCCCAGGCCAGACCTTGCAGTGAACATTGGCTTCTTTATTGATACTACTTTGGATGTGAATCCTAACAAGTAGCTAGACATTAAAAGTACAAAACAACGAACCTGCTTTGTTCAACACTGTTATCCACATTTGAGTCTTCATACCTCACCAGACACCAGGTCAGTGTTCAGTAGAGAGTGACATAGAGATGGTAGATAACCATCCTAATATCTACCATCCCAGGAGATGGGAGGGGAATGGGTCTGGATAGTTCAAATTCACCCAAATAGAAATGGGCAATTGCCTATAGGAAACATCTTAGGGACTGGAGTTTCCATTATTGTGATGGTAAAGAAGGTAAGAGTCTTTACTGATTGTGCTAGATAGCTTTAGTGTCAACTTGACACACCTGGGTTGAGGGAACCTCAATTGGGGAATTAACTCCATTGGATTGGCCTGTGGCCACATCTGTGGAGTATTGTCTTGATTGTCAAGCAGTGTGGGAGGGCCCAGCCCACTGTGGGTGGTGTCACTCCTGGGCAGGTTGTTGTGTATGGTATGAGAAGGCAGGCTGGGCATGAGCCAGGGGAGCAAGTCAGTGAACAGCATTCCTCCATGGCCTGTGCTTCAGTTCCTGCCTCCAGGTTCCTGCCCTAAGTTCCTGCCTTGGGCTCCTTAAGTGATGAACTGTGACCCAGGGGATGTAAGCTAAATAAACCCTTTCCTCCCCAAGTTGGTGTCAGTCAGAGTGTTTTATCACAGCAATGGAAGACAAACGAGAACAAAAATTGGTACCAGAGAGCAGGGTATTGCTATGACAGACCTGACCTTGGTGTTTTGGGGAAGGATTGTGGAAGAGTTTGGAACTTTGGGCTAGAAAAATCATTGAATGCCTAAAGATCATTGCTGTGGAACTTGGAGCAGTTTTGATGAAAGAGTTGTATTGTAGAAGATAGAGGCCTGGCTTGTGAAGTTTCTAGTTTCAAAGGGAAGCAAAGATCATTTGGACTGTTTAATCTGTGGGTTCTGGTCAGCTGGGGCTGAAGAATCAGCTGTAAGTAACAAGAGACCAGAATCTGAAGTGAAATCTTTGCTTTACTGGGACAATTGCTGGTTAGCTAGGGCTGAAAAATCAGCTGTAAGTAACAAGAGACCAGCATCACTGTGGTGAAATCTTCTGGGAAAAATTTCTTCAGGGTCAGCACACAGAAGCTATGTTCAGGAAGGGGCCCAAGACTCCATGTCAAGCCAGAAGCAGGACTTGGTAACGTGTAAGAGTCTCCTATATGGTTCCGGTGTTGAAAGCATGAAGGGGTCACAGAGAGCAGCTGAGGCCTGGCACTGTGAGAGGCCAGGAAAGGCCACTGGTCAGAGTGTGGCCTTGGTTACAGTGAAGATCCCAGGATTCCAGCGGTCAGGAAGAGAAGTTGAGGTTTTGCATCAGGAGAGGTCGGAAGCAACCTCAGTTTCAGTGGCGACCCCAGCTTTTGGAGATGCCGGGGACTGTGGGACAACCACCAAGAGCAGTGGCAGGTGTGAAATGGAGTTGGCTTGGGCCTGTGAGATGAGCTATATGTGCCATGGACAGCAGAGTCAGAGAAGGGGAGCTGCCAAGACCCTTTGGAGCCCAGAAGATCCGGAGTGAATCCCAGGTGTCCAGCCTTGAGCTACTTGCTGGACTTAGGTTTTGTTTGAGAGTGCCTGATTCTTCCCTTTGAAATAAGACAGTACTTGTTTTGGATTTTACAGCAACCCACAGTTAAGAGACTTTTAATAGACTGTGAATTTTTAAGTGTTTGGACATTTTAAAGACTGTGGGGCTTTTAAGGTTGTACTGTCTTAGGTTTTGATTAATGTTAACATCATACTTTGGGGATAAGAACTGGAAAGGTGGTGGTTTAATAGTGATGTGTTTTGTGTGTCAAGTTGACAAGGGGTCAATTGTGCTGGATAGCTTTATTGTCAACTTGACACACCTGGATTGAGGGAACCTCAATTGGGGAATTGACTCCATTGGATTGGCCTGTGGCCACATCTGTGGAGTATTGTCTTGATGGTGGAGCAGTGTGGGAGGGCCCAGCCCACAATGAGTGGTGCCACCCTGGGCAGGTTGTTGTGTACCGTACAAGAAGGTGGGCTGGGCATGAGCCAGGGGAGCAAGTCAGTGAACAGCATTCCTCCATGGCTTGTGCTTCAGCTCCTGCCTCCAGGTTCCTGCCATGAGTTCCTGCCTTGTGCTCACTAAGTGATGAACTGTGACCCAGGAGATGTAAGCTGAATAAACCCTTTCCTTCCCAAGTTGGTGTCGGTCAGAGTGTTTTATCACAGCAATGGAAGACAAACTAGAACACTGATTCATTCATTTCTTTGTATGCCTGGTGCTATTCTAGAAATAAAAGATATAAACAAATAAAACAGAAGTGGCCTATTATCGTGGCTCTTACACTGCAGTGAAATCTACATACATGTTTGAATTCTCATATACAATCCTAGGTCTAGATCAGTCAGGTACTTGGCCCCCTTAGTTCAGATGAAAACAATGAGTGTGCTCTAGGTAAGCAAAGCCACCTGAGAGGCCCACTATGATTATGGTCCACTCTGTCCTGGCATAAGTATATCTGCTCCAAAGGAAGGAAGAAAAGAAAGCACCAACTGAAAAGCTTAAGGACAAACATGTCATAACTATACTCAAGAAGTTAAGGTATGCCTCGCTAAAAATCTTAATAACAAATGGCAGTGTGAAAATACTCCCCTGGTCAGGTCACTGCTACTATAGAGAGGATCAATCTCCTGGGTTCCTGGGCTCCTGTGGCAAAAGAGCTAATCAAATAATTTGGCAACAGAAGCATTAGCAATGGCAGATGTGCTGTCCAACTGACCAGGTTAAGAAAAATAAAGGCAGATGGTTTTAGATTAAAATCTGGATGGCAAGGCTGTCATTAGAGAATTGACATTCTGTCAACAGGCCAACATTCACTATCTACTTTACTGTCTAAATGATCTGCCACCTGGTGGTCCTGGGAACAATTTAGCAGTTTAGTCATGGACCACTGAGAAAAACTCATTAATTTGGATTTGGTGATTCAGTTGAAAAAATGCCATTGAGCACCTACTATGTGTGCAGCCACATCCGAGGGATTAGAAAATACAGTAAATGGCCAAGACAGAGAGCAAAGAAAGAGGCTTTGGGCCATTGTGAGTCTGTGTGCAGGGTGCTCAGGCTGGGGTCTTGCTAAGACTACCTGAAGCACAGGAGCTGGGACCTTGCTCCAGACAGGTACCAGGGCATGGGCTAAGTCAGTAATGTTTACACCAGAAAGTTTTGTTATGTAGCAGCACAAAACTGATACATTTCCCTGATCTCAGCTCAAGGGTCACTTACCCAGAGAGGCTGTTCTGAATAATTTAAGGTTTTATTTTATGTACTCTGATTTATTCCATTGTTAGCACCTCACAAAATCCAAAGCCTCTTTCTTTTTTTCTATTACTTTTTAATTTTTTTTTTCATTTTTTAACAATAAGTAATAATTTATGAGTAAAAGCATCCTTCATGTAAAAACCAATTTGCAAGCAGTTGTGCTCAAACCCACACAGCCCAAGGGTCCCACCATCCAGCTGGGGGACTTGTATGTTCAATCAAGTTGATCAAATAAGTGTCCAGTCTATATTGCTGTAGTTTCACCATTCACCCCGATCATAGCTCTTACATTCTACCATGCCCCCTCTTCCGCAGATTGTTCCCTAGGCTTAGAAAAGGGGCACAGGTGGATGAGAAGCAAAACAGTCTACTTTCTCTGGAGCTGTCCTTTTAGACTCTGGTCAATTCTGGCTGTTTCCTTTCATGGGCTGACAGTTTGTCCAGGAATAACATTTCAGTCCTACTAATGAAGCACAGGCATTTGGATATATAGGTATTTAAACAGTACTAATTGTTATGGTAGGTTACTTTGGTATAGACACAGATGTTTGGAAGGTATGTTAATCCAAGAATTATGTTTTTTCTGTAAAATATGACAGGGTCTTACTGTGGCTTATAACATCTCCTAACCACTAGAGGATGTAAGCTTGTGGCATCAGCCATGGGTTATTCCTACAAGGAGAGAGCTAATAGCCAATTAGATTTGGGATATACAGGCATATGGCTGCCACTGCTGCACAGTATTTCCAGGCAGGTGAGGTGTAGCTGGTGCTGACAGAGGAGTCTTGCTTGACTCCAGGAGACCTATATTTGCTTTATTGGTTTAGTGGCCTTTGGTAACACTCTCTGGTATTCCAGAGACCGACTGTACACTTGCAAGTGCGGTCTCAATACATCTTTCCCATGCTTATATCAGGTCTTTGACAGCAAGGCCTTATTGCCTCTCTTCTTGCAGGTGTACCAGTTTACAGGCAAGAAACCTTTACCTTTTGTGGGGGGAGCTTGGATCCCCTGACCAACATCTCCTTGGTAGAATAATCCATTGCTGATATCAGAGCTCTCCTGTATTAATATATTTTGCTTAAGTGCACAGCTTAAGGAGACTTTAGTATTATATTTGGTTCTTAATAGAGAATAATCCTTTTCACAGTTCCTATGTCAATTAGTCAATTAAAGAAGGTGGTTTTACCAGTTTTATAAGAGATTAACTCTATGAGAGTTGGCTCCAATTTACAGTTAGAGAACAGCCTCATCATCATCATATTCCTCCTTGTTCTATGAAGGAGAGGTAAGAAAATCTCTCATATTAAAACTTTGCAGCACCTAGAAGGTAAGTTTCATTAGGACTCATTATAAATAGTTGTTACAAGTAGGATCCACAGAGGGGTTTGATGCCTGTAGCAGTCTAATGCTTTTCTTCCTTTCAATGTTCAGATGGGCCAGCCTTTCTGCTAGCACTGCCTGGTACATCCCTCACAATGCAAAGCTGTGTCTTTTCTTTCTCAGCCGTTAAGTTGGTGACGTTTTGACCTGTGGGAACATATAAATCTTTTCCCGTAGTTAATTTTAAGATTTGAATTGCAAAGTTTTTGACAAAAAGGTTTCATATATATCTGTATCCCACCTTTTTATTTTAGGTTTTTGTTTTTTGACCCATGAGTCTCAAAAAGGCAGTTGCAGTACATGTACCTATAGGCAGGATTCAAGGCGCAGATTTCATCAAATTCACCCAAGCTATTTTGGGTGACTGTATGTTGTTAACTTGGGAAGCAAACTTAATTTCTTAAGTTAAATCATCCTACAAGTAAAAGAGAATGCTACAAGATGATACTGTACAACAGAAAAATTATAGAGAATATTTGTATATGCCAATCCCAAAGTTATTGTTATACAGATTTTAAGTAAAACAAATGTGGACGATGATAATTTATATTTCCAGTTAACTAAGGTGCATTACCGTTTGTATCAGAACCTTTAAACCAATGTTGTTTAAAATACACATATTTACTTTTACTAAGTCCTAAAACACCATGTAACCTGTAGGCAGAGTCTGAGCAAAATTGGATACTTGTTGAACTCACGTACATTAATCGAATATACACCCGTGTCCCTCTCCCACTCCTCCCACTCCTCCCGATTCACCATTTCAGTCAGTTTTCTGATGCAGTTTTTCTGTTGTTGTTCTTTTAATATGCATCCTTCTCCACAAGAAATATTTACAACTGGGTTATTGGTGCTAGCATCTGCAGATGAGGGATACCATTCGTCCTTTGTTTTTCTGGGACTGTGTTACTTCACTTAATATAATATCTTCTAGCTCCATCCATTTCCCTGCAAAGTTCATGATGTTGTCTTTCTTTACCACTGCATAGAACTCCATTGTGTACATGTACCACATTTTCTCTATCCACTCATTAGTTGAGGGGCATTTGGGTTGGTTCCAGCTTTTTGCTATTCTGAAAAGAGCTGCAATAAATATAGCTGTGCATGTATTTCTGCAGTAAGATGAGTCTTGTGGGTATATGCCCAGGAGTGGTATAACTGGGTCAAATGGCAAGCTCATTTTGAGTCTTCCAAGGGTTCTCCACACTGCTTTCCATAGTGGCTGTACATGTTTACATTCCCACCAGCAATGGATGAGTGTTCCCCTTTCCCCACAACCTCTCCAGCACTTGGTATCATTTGTTTTCTTGATCCTGGCCAGTCTTATCGGAGTGAGATGATATCTTACAGTGGTCTTAATTTGCATTTCCCTAATTATTAGTGATGTTGAACAGTTTTTAAGATGTTTCTCAGCCATCTCTAATTCCTCCTCTCTGAAGTCTCTATTCAGTTCTTTGCTCCATCTTTTGAGTGATTCATTTGTTTTCTTTCTTCTTTGTTTTTTGAGTAGCTTGTATACTCTGGAAATTAATGATTTGTCAGATGTATCTGCAGTGAAGGTTTCCACCCACTCTGTGGGTTTTCTCTTCACTCCCTTTATTGTTTCTTTTGATGTACAGAAGCTTTTGAGTTTCATGAGGTCCCATTTGTCAATTGTCGATCTTACGTCTCTTCTAACAACATGGCTGTTGGCCTTGATGTCTCTTCTAACAACATGACATTAAGCCCAAAGGCAAATGCCTGTAAGATCTTTCTGTTTCCTCCAAGTACATCAGGCCAAGCTGGGAGCCCTTTTGATGAATGTAATGGCACAGGTTCAGGAGCATCATCACAGGAGTAATGGAGTGTCATATTCATTGACCCACCTGAAATCAAGAGTAGACTACATAAGGTATGTACACCACATGATGGGAGGCTGGGGCCCTACTAGAATTCTTCTTTCCCTAGACGACGGCCGGCCATCTGAATCAGGGGCCAGGCTTCCAGGCACAGTCACTAGAAAGTGGAAAGACCATAAGTTGGCAACACACTTGATGTTTTTCCACTATGGGGAATACAATCATCAGCTTCCCATTGATGAGACAAAATACTTGGAAAACTTAAAATAGGAACTGTTCACATGGTTTATGGTTCCATTCTGGGGTCAGTTTGTGCTGCCCCTTTGGACCAAAGATGAGGTCAAACATCATGGCAGGGAATATGACTCCAACAAAGGTTCTTATCTCCTAGTAGAGCAGGGAAGGGGATCAGGAGGGGGGAAGATGAGAAGAGGGAAGGAAGAGAGGAAGGAGAGAGAGGAGAGGGAGGGGGAAAGAGATCTCTGGACTAGAGAGATGCCCCAGAGATTTCTTCAAGAAAACCTCACTTTCCAATGGTCCACATAGATGGATTAATCCATTGATGAAATTAACAACTTCACACTCCAGTCAGCTTTCAATACTATCATAAGCTCAGTATCCAGCCTTTAACATATGAACCTGTGAGGATATTACCTATGCAAACCATCAAGGGTTGATGGAAAGAAGGTTGATGAGGTGAAGCATGGTAAAGGAGGAAAAGTAAGGGATGGAATGAGGTAGAAGCCATCAGCATGTGCCGTGTATAAAGGCCAGCCACTAATGTTGACTGAGCCCCACGCCCCAGAATGGTATGAGGCCTGGTAACAGAAGGATCAGTGGCTCAGTGTTCAGAGCACTGGCTGCTCTGGCAGAAGACCTGGGTTCAGTTCTCAGCACCCACACGGCAGCTCACAATCATTTATAACTCTGGTTCCGGTGACTCTGATGTTTTCCTCTGGCCTCCACAGCCATTGTGCACACGTGGTATAGTTGAAACCCTGTGGGCAAAACACTCATACACACAAAATAAAATATAACAAAAAAGAAAAATATGAGACAATATGTTTTGGCTATTTCTCATGTTATTAAGTGGGGAATCTATACTAACAATTCTTTACTGATCTAACAGTCTATGCTTTTTCTAGGTCTTTCTCAAAATCTATTCAGGTGAAAGTAAAAATAACATGAATGCAATCCCTTTCTAGTCTTGGCTGACCTAATTAGAAAGGAATCTAGTCTTCTACTTATTTTGTGCATCTTCCAAAGTTCATGAGTATACACCCTTGATTCACTTTATACATTCTATAAATAACAATGATAACATTAATATTATGTAGGCATTTCCAGGAGCAAAATGCAATTTGTTCTTTGGTCAGGGGAGAACCATAATCGGTGTGTCTAGAAATGTTTATCATTGCATATTCTCACAATAATACTGAGACAAGAGTTTACACTTTGGAAATGCTACCTTGTAAAGATCTTCTTTTTTCCTTTTTCCTAAGCTGAAGCTGAAAGATCCAAGTCTGAATTTTAAAACCTATGTAAATGTCACCATGTTCCAACCTAGTCCAAATCAGAGCCAAATCGGCTTCCAGAATCTTCCATTGAAGCACTAGGAAGATTTGAGGCTTCTCTTTCAGTTTCTCATTAGTAGAGGAAAAAACACAAAAATGATAGAACATAGACCATAAAACTTAAAAGAGCCATTCAGAGCTATTTGATAAACGCTGTGTGTGATGAGGCTACTCATTGTCACTTCCCAGATCTTACATGGACTAGAATTTAGATCATCATTAAAGGAAGGCAATAGAACATCTCCCTTTCTTGTTTCCATAGCCAGGGCCTCAAACTGTAAAGATAGTGTTACATTATTTTCCTCTCAAAGCAAAAGAAATGTATTCAGTGAAGTAATCTAAAAATAACTTATCTGAGAACCAGCGGCTTCCACGGTTACCAAAGGACCCTGTTGATTCTCTGCTCTAACAGGCAACAGCAATTGGGGAATCATTTGGATAGAAAACAACACACATCCAAAATAGCATGAAGGACCCCAGGATAGGACTGTGCATATTTCCATTTATGACCTTCCATCTTATTCTGCCTAGCCCTAGGAGAAGTCCCCATGGCAGAAAGGAATATGCTTTGAATAAAACAACAAAACTTTCTTCTGATCAGTTTCCTGGTCTTGAGCCTCCCACCATGGTCTAGTGCCTAGCAAATCCAAAGTACTTGACAGCATGAGTTTCAAAAAATACTCACACATAGCAATTCACTTAATTTTTATTTAACTTGTTTCTTTCTCTTTTTGAGACAGGATCTTACTCTGTAGTCCAAGCCAACTTTGAACTCCCGATCTTCATAACTCTATCTCTCAAGTGCTAGGATTATAGAATGTACCACCACACCAAGCTCTGCTCAATATAATTTCTATTAAAAGAATTAAAGAGAAGTTAGGTGGGATTTTTGTTCCTCAGTTAAATTTGCATCACATAATGTCACAACGGAAGTCACAGAGCTCCTGATGGTGACTGGAAATAGGTAGCATGTATTAGCTTGTGACTGAAAGATAAATTCTTATAGATTTATGCATTCTTCCATGCCTACACAGTCTCTTAAGGTTGTAACACACCATTCCAACTTGTTTCAAGAAGAAAGAATCTAAGAAGTGTGCACTCACAAAGCAAAATGTCTTACTTTCATTGAAGATTCTCAGATGTGTCCTATAAAATGTAAAAAGCTCTATACTAAACTACATTAAGATCACTACATATTAACGGGAAAAAAAGTCAAAGAACACCACACCAAATATATGAGCTCAATGTGTTTATGTTTACTGGATGCACAGGGAGCAAGATTTGGCATAAATTATTTCAAAAGCTGATTTCTTACTATAATTAAATAAGTTTAAATTTGATTTGTACCATAAGAAACCTTATGGTACTTTCTCCTATTCAGCAATATTTAGAATGTGAGGACATGGCTGTGAACAAGAGACAAGGTACCTGTCCTCATGAAATTCATATTCTAAGGGTAACGATAAATGAACGAAGATGATTTCATTAAGAAAATTATGACAAAGCTATTTTCTCATAGAGAAGAGACTATGTTATGTAGTTAGAAAGGCTTCTTTAATATATGTGCTGCCGAAGCGAGCACAGAAAGGCTTCTTTAAGATTCTGAGGTTGGAAGCCGGGCGTGGTGGCCCACGCTTTTAATCCTAGCACTCTGGGAGGCGAGGCAGGCGGATCTTTGTGAGTTCAAGGCCAGCCTGGTCTGCAGAGTGAGTTCCAGGACAACTGGGGCTACAGGGAGACCCTGTCTCGAAAAGACCAAAGAAAAATAATAATAATGAAAGAAAGAAAGAAAGAAAGAAAGAAAGAAAGAAAGAAAGAAAGAAAGAAAGAAAGAAAGAAAGATTGATTTATTCTGAGGTTAGAAGCCAAATGTGGTGTGCATGCCTTGAATCCCAGCACCCAGTAAGCAGAGGCAGTCAGATCCCACCCTGGTCTACATAATGAGTTCCAGGCCAACTGAGGCTACAGCGATACCCTGTCTCAAAAAGACCAAAAAGAAAAAACGATTCTGAGCTTGGAATTCAGAAAGAAGGGCCCAGCCATGAGAAGAATCAGGTGAAGAGCAAGAAGGAAGAAAGAAAGAAGAGCAGATGCAAAGACCTAGAGGTCAGTTGAGTAGCTAGAGAAGCAGGAAGTGATGGGAGCGGGGTGGGGGCGACGAGCAGTGAGGATGAGATGGAAAGCAAGCCAGAACAGGTTGTAGTAGGGAACTTAGATTTCACTGTAAGTGCTTTGGGAAACCAAATTTCCCTACTATCATTAGAGGAATTTAATCAAGAAGTGATAGAATCAGAAACAAGCTTTTAAAAAATGACTCTGGCAGAATAAATGGACAAAGCTTCAATATGCTAAGAATCCGAGCAAAGTGATCACTTTGGGTATCACTGTAATGTTCCAAGTGGGAGATGATGCTGACTTGAGAGGGGTAAGAATGAGTGATGTCCCTTGGGCAGTCATATAAAATAGACCAGAAAATGCTAAGAAATCCCCAAGTCTTCATTTTTCAAACATATGGATGTAGGAAAATAAGATATCACTTCCTATGTGTATTGAGTTAGCTTGATGTTCACATTCCTGATGGACAGATTCAGCTGGTCACACATTTGTCTTGGGGATTCTTGAAGTACTTCTTTATATTCCATTATACTTCTTGGTTGCTTCAAAATAAAACTTTTGTCTCCCCTGTATTATAATAGAAAACAACCACTATAATATATAATATATAATATTACTTTACCTGTGATCCCTAAGAGGAATAATGAGCCTGTCAGTACTCATAAATGTTGGTTACCAAGAGTATGCCATGTAAAGATGTAGATAGCATCCAACACTTCTTTACATAAAAAGCAAAGCAGGGGCTGGGCGTGGTGGCACATGCCTTTAATCCCAGCCCTCAGGAGGCAGAGGCAGGTGGATCTCTGTGAGTTCAAGGCCAGCCTGGTCTATGTAGCAAGTTCCATGCCATCTGGACCTCAACAGGGAGACCCTGTCTCAAAAAGACCAAGACAGAAAAAAGAAGAAGGGAAATAACTGAGAGAAAACTGAGGACTTTTATTTGGGCTTCTAAAATCTAAGGGGATAATTCCACCTCTGAAGAGTTTAGATAGAACACGGACGCACAATGAGGTCAGTGAACCATTAGACAGTGTCTCTCAAGCTTGACTATGTAGGAACTTCTACTTCAGGTCATGATGGAGAAAAGGGACTTTGATCATGTCTTAAACAGTAGTGTTCAGATGTGGACAACAGGCGGCACAAGACATTCATTCCTTCAGGAAGGGAAACAAATAAGGTGAGTCCTATGATTGCTGTAGATAATTACCTGGGAAGAATTACAAAATCATAGTGCAAGAAGAGCCAACCCACACATAGCTCAGTGTTTTCTATGACTTCAGAAAACAGAGATGAAAGTCTGGGAGGCCAATGTGGCTGGAATCTGCAGAGAATAACCCCAAAGAACTGGCTCTCATGCCAAGAACAGATCTCTTGATCTGGAAAGGATTACCCCCAATGCTTCAAGAGTAAAAAATGAATGCATCAGGTATGTCAGAAAACAACCAGAATCTCAATAAAAAATGTAATAATCCTGGGGCTCATACAGATTACTAGTAGTTTGTGTTACCAATAGCCTCAGTATCATAACACAAACCCCTAGTAATACGTGAAGCTGCATACAAGGTTTCCTGATGCGCATTGCCCTAAAGGATGTAGACGAATGAAGCTTCAGAACAAGGCATTGGGATGGAAAAGACAGCTCCTATACTTTTTAAAAGAATGAATTTGTGCTTTGAGAGGAGAAAGTGGCTGACTGAGATTCCAACCATCCTAGATAGGATTTACAGTGGCTTAGATACTGTTGAAGAAAAGATTCGTGATCTTAAAACCCTAAATGAAAAAACTATCCCTTTTTCCAGATGATATGATAGTTTACCTAGGGATGCTAAAAACTCCACCAGAAAACTCCTAGAAATGATTAAAAGTTTCAGTAAAGTGGCAGGATGCAAAATAAACCTAGAAAAATCAGTAGCCTTTCTTTACACCAGCAATAAGCAACTGGAGAAGAAATATAAGGAGACCTTCCCAATAACAATAGCCTCAAAAATAATTTTATTATTTTTATATTTATATAACTTTATTATTTATCATCATATAAAGACCTCTACAACAAAAATTTCAATTCCTCCTTGCAGAGGACCTGGGTTTGATCCCCAGCACCCACATGGCAGCTGAGAACCGTCTGTAACTCCAACTCCAGGAGAACTCCAGTTCCAGGGGAATCTGACACCCTCTTCTGACCTCCATGGCTTTGCACAACATGGGTGCACAGACCTACATGCAGACAGTACATTCATACAAATAAAAATAAATAAATAAATAAATAAATAAATAAATAAATAATTAAAAGATGGAAAGACCTCCCATGCTCATGGATTGGAATATAGGAAATAAGAACAGCTGACGAGTGGGAACTCATCAAACTCAAAAGCTTTTGTACAGCTAAAGAAACAATCAAGGAAGTGAAGAGATAACCCACAGAGTGGGAGGAAATCTTCACCACTGATACATCCAACAGAGCATTAATATCCAGAATATATAAACTACTTAAAAAATAAAGAAGAAAACAAATGACCTACTCAAAAGATGGAGTAAAGAGATGAACAGAGACTTCACCAGTAAGAAAGTAAAGATGGCTGAGAAACATCTTAAAAACTGTTCAGCATCATTAATAATTTAGGAAATGCAAATTAAAACCACACTAAGGTATCATCTCACTCCAATAAGACTAGCCAAGATCAAGAAAACAAAAGACACCAAATGCTGGAGAGGTTGTGGGGAAAGGGGAACACTCATCCACTGCTGGTAGGAATGTAAACTGATATCACCACTGTGGAAATCAGTGTGGAGAACCCTTAAAAAATTCAAAATGAGCCTGCCACCTGACCCAGCCATACCACTCCTGGATATACATCCACAAGACTCATCCTACTGCAAAGATACGTGCACAGCTACGTTTACTGCAGCTCTCTTCACAATAGCAAAGAGCTGGAACCAACCCAAATGCCCCTCAACTGATGACTGGATAACAAAAATGTGGTACATCTACACAATGGAGTTCTATGCAGCAGTAAAGAAAGATAACATCATGGTAAATGGATGGAACTTGAAGCCATTATGCTAAGTGAAGTAACACAGTCCCAGAAGAAAAAAAAAGGTGAATGATTTCCCTTATTTGTGGATGCTAACACCAAATCCCCAGTTGGCAGGCAAACTGAGCAACTTATTATTATATTTCATTGTATCTGAAAACAACTGTGCTATTATAGTGTGAATCTCTTAATGGGCTCTATAATTGTCCTACCACTTGTATTCACACATTGTAATTACCATATATGGGTGGAAGATATGTACTCATATTCTAAAAAAACTAAATTAAAAATATGTAAAAGTAAATACAGAAAGAAAAACGAAACAGCTTCAGTGAACTGTGGAAAACTACACAGCACAAAATATGTGGATCTAAGATTCTTAAATGAAAGGAAAGAAAAATAAGACTTTAGCTTTTAAAGAAAATAATGGCTATTTTTTTTCTAAATGTGTTAATCAAGAAACTCAATGAACTAAAAGCAAAAGAAACATGAAGAAAACTATACCAAGATCTTTTATAATCAAATTGATTATAAATAATTAAAAAACCTTGGCCTGATAAAACATCAATGCAAACATTACTCGGATGTTTATTACAATATGGGTTCTGATCAAACAGCTGTGGGATGAACCTTAATTTACATTTATATATAAAAAAAACCTTTCCAGGCAAACCAAATACTTCTAAGCTGAAGATAAGACTTTTAGATGCAAATTCCTAAGATTCTATTGAACAAATACTTGCTTTCCTAGGTTAACCCAACATAAACATAGAATTTCACCCTCATTCCTTTTGTTTATGCTTTGGAGTTTCTCACATCCATCCATTCATTTTGATTTAGTGATTTTATTCTAATTTCCTTTTGAAACTTTACCTCTGTGTATATTCCCATGTTTGGAGTATGTTTTCCTCCAAATTACAAAAATAGACCTATAATCCAGCCCTGTCTCATTTGCTCTATTCCACTAGTCACAGTGACTGGTTGAAGATGGGCATGGGACCTTAATATGTCCAACTGAACTCATGCATGATCTTTAAGAAGAGCTTGTTCATCCATTTGAATCTGGAAGCATAGGCTATATCTGCTAAAATTTGCCTCCTTTGGGGGAGAAAGAATGTAAGAATGGATTCTAAAGAAAAGAATCAAAACTAAGATAGAGAAGAAAAACTAGGATGTGGCATCTAGTATCAGCCCCTAGAGCACATTATCATTGCTAGTACCCATGGTTTATTTAGGAACATAGGCCAATAAACATCTATTTTCAGCAAGGTGTGGTAGCATAAGCCTTTAGTCCTAGCACTAGAGAGACAGAGTCAGAGCTCTGTGAGATTGAGGCTGGCCTGGTCTAGATAGTGAGCGACCAGCCAAGGAAATCCTCTCTCAAAAAGACAAAAATAAATAAATAAATGCCATTTTTAATTTCTTTAAGCAAGTATGGCATTTTTCGTAGATATAGAGAGCCCCAAAGGAAAAAATAAGAGTTCAGCAAACTTTTTTACAACAGACTAAGAACTAAATGAAAATTTATAACACAATGAACATTAAATGATATGAGTTTTTAAATCCTTAACTCTTTAAGATATTTCTTCTCTACTTTCTATTAGCAATATTTTGGGTGAGACAAAAGTTTGGATTGTGCCTGTCTGGGTCAGGGTGTCAAAAAGAGTGAGTCTTGCCTAACATTCACTAATACGTGTCTGAGAATATTATTGAAAGTAGATGTCAAAGAAAACTGATGAAGAAAGTAAAAGAGAAGCACAGCCACATCCTGTTCAGAAACATCCTATCTTGCAAAGACGATAGTCATTAATGAGATAATGATTCTCTGATTTGTGCTTTCCTTCTTTCTTAATAGGTACAAATGTATTATAATGAAATTGAACTCTTAGCTAATTCCAAGAAGACAGAAACTTTAAAATTAAGTATTATATTCACCTTTTACAAGACCCAGGGACCTCCACAGAAAAGGTGCAAAGATTGGCAGCACTGAAGGATGGGGAGAACTCCTGTGAAAGGCTGTCTTCTGGATATGGAATGGCTGATGTAATTACAAATGCAGATCAGCTGTGATTACCTGACGAAGATCTGCACAAAACTCCAAGACATAAGGTAGGAGGGTACTAAATGGTGAAAAAGGAAGTCTGTGTGACAGAGAAGGCTGAGGGAAATGGGTCAATATGTTGACAATGCATTGCATGTATATGTATGAAATAGTAAAAAATTAAATAAAAATTGAATATTATACATTGCCACCAACAAGACCATAGGATATATACAATGGGATAGGGGTCAAGAAAATTATTCTTACTCTTTGGGGTTCAATATTTTTATACTAGAGTTTAAGTTAGATAATCTTCCCTTTTAGTTGTAAGTTTTTATGAATCTATTAGCAAATAATAGTTAATTAAGAATTCTACAGCCTGAAACAATTGAGATCTGGTATTAATCATATGTTGGAGCAAGAATATAGCAAAAATTCAGATCAAGAAATATTTTTAACTTTCCATAGTATTCCGGGCTAAGCTGCTGTCTTTCTTTCACCAAAACCAAATGGCACTAAGGTTTTTTTTTTTTTATAATGTGCCATTTTTTTATAATTCCCAATAAAATATATTAAAAGACTCCTTTCCATTAACATCTGACTCTGGTCTGGACTTTGCACAGGTGTATGAAACACTTGCACACTTGTAGGAAACACTTGTATGAAGCCGCAGCAACAAAGCACCTCTCGCTCGTTCTTCTCAAAGCGGTTTATTATTCAGGCAGGCAGGTCTTGTCAGAATGGTTTATTCAGGCACATCTTTTCTCCTTCTCCAAGCTTCTCCCTCTAAGCCTTCTCCTTCCTCAGGCAAGCAAGCTTCTCTCTCGACTAGAGAGAGAGGTTGCATGGCCTTAGTCTATTGGTATCATCTGGTCTGATCTTGTATACAGGGTGCACCTGCACAGCTCAAATGGGGAGCGTGGCTTTACTTTGAGGTAGGAGGGAATCAGGTGTTAATCATAAGCTAAAGTCTCGGGTGCCATCCTGGGTCCCTCGCCACACCTGCTCTCCACATCTCCCCCTTTTTTATTATTTTAGTAAAGAGATTTTTAACTGTTCCCCCTTTACCGGGCTTTAACTGTTCCCCCTTTACCGGGCTTTACTTTCCCCCTTTTCCGGGCTTTAACCGTTCCCCCTTTTCTGGGCTTTAACTGTTCCCCCTTTTCCGGGCTTTAACTGTTCCCCCTTTACCGGGCTTTAACTGTTCCCCCTTTTCCGGGCTTTACTTATTTTTTAGTATTTGTTTTTGTTCCCCCTCCAGGGAACTTACTGTCCCCCCTCCCGGGGGGCCTTATTGGGCCAGCTCTTATTGGGTCAGCTCTTCCTATGGATTGTCCCCTTTCCCAGGGAGCCTTCCCCATTGTCCCCATTTCCAGGGAGCCTTCCTTATTGTCCCCATTTCCGGGGAGCTTTCCTTATTGTCCCCATTTCCGGGGAGCTTTCCTTATTGTCCCCATTTCCGGGGAGCTTTACTTATTGTCCCCATTTCCGGGGAGCTTTCCTTATTGTCCCCATTTCCAGGGAGCTTTCCTCTTTTCCGGGCCCCCTTTTCCCTTTTCCGGGCTTTACTGTTCCCCCTTTTCCGGGCTTTAACTGTTCCCCCTTTTCCGGGCTTTAACTATTCCCCCTTTTCCGGGCTTTAACTATTCCCTTTACCGCACTTTACTTTCCCCCTTTTCCAGGCTTTAACTGTTCCCTTTACCGCGCTTTACTTTCCCCCTTTTCCGGGCTTTAACTGTTCCCGCTGAGACACACCGGCATCTCCAGTAACCCTTCAAAGTTTGCCCAAGTGTCCCGGACTCCCAGCACACAGCAGTGCCCCAGTTCCCAGTTCAGCTTTTGTCACGAGAAAGCCTGAACCACTGCTTCGGCAGGGCTGCTCCACCTCCTCGCCTGCAGGCTGCTGGCCGCAGACGTCATCTCCTGTGTGCCCCGTGCTTCCTTCGCATCTCCTGCACGCCCCGCGCTTCCTTCGCATCTCCTGCGCGCCCCGCGCTTTCTTCTGCGTGCCCCGCGCTTCCTTCGCATCTTCTGTGCGCCCCACACTTTCTTCTGCGCGCCCCGCGCTTTCTTCTGCATGCCCCGCGCTTCCTTCGCATCTTCTGCACGCCCCACGCTTCCTTCGCATCTTCTGCGTGCCCCGCGCTTCCTTCGCCAAGTTTCAGTCGAATGGCTGATTTTTCTCTCTGGGTCTGTCCGATCCATGCTCGGGCCAGCTCGGCGGGTTCTGGATTCACGCCGAGCCCGCGGCACCGAGGCCCCTTAAAGAAATTTTCAGTCTCAGTGCTGGAGAGATAGCCTAGCGGTTAAGAGCACCGACGCTCTTGCAGAGGACCCGGGTTCGATCCCCAGCACCCACATGGCGGCTAAGAACCGTCTGTAACTCCAATTCCAGGAGAACTCCAGTTCCAGGGGAATCCGAGACCCTCTTCTGACCTCCGCGGCATTGCACGACACGGGTGCACAGACCTGCATGCAGACAGTACATTCATACCACAGACAAAAATCTAAATGAACTACAATTCTTACATAAAATTATAAAAAAAAAAAAACAAAAAAGAAATTTTTTTTTAAAAAAAGAAATTTTCAAAGTCTGTGGAAGTAAGTAGGCTGCTTTGTCGAAGCCTCCACAGCTCCGTTGAAGTCTCCGCAGCTCTCTCAGCCTTGTTGAAGCCTCTGTGCTCTCAAAGTCTCATAAGTCTCACTCAAATGTACAGGCACCCCACGCCGCGGTCGTCATCCAGCTTGAGCCTTTTTTGCTCCGCCTCCCCGTACGGGCCACCACTTGTATGAAACACTTGCACACTTGTAGGAAACACTTGTATGAAGCCGCAGCAACAAAGCACCTCTCGCTCATTCTTCTCAAAGCGGTTTATTATTCAGGCAGGCAGGTCTTGTCAGAACGGTTTATTCAGGCACATCTTTTCTCCTTCTCCAAGCTTCCTCCCTTCTCCAAGCCTTCTCCTTCCTCAGGCAAGCAAGCCTCTCTCTCAGACTAGAAAGGAGAGAGAGTGAGTCCCTCTATCTAGAAAGTCCCTCTATTTATCCACCTTCCCAGCCCAGGTTGCATGGCCTTAGTCTATTGGTATCATCTGGTCTGATCTTGTATACAGGGTGCACCTGCACAGCTCAAATGGTGAGCGTGGCTTTACTTTGAGGTAGGAGGGAATCAGGTGTTAATCATAAGCTAAAGTCTCGGGTGCCATCCTGGGACCCTCGCCACACCTTCTCTCCACACACAGGCACTTCCAGTCTCTTCTCAGAGAGAACTACAGTGGGAGAATACTAAAAAATGGGGACCAAAGGATGCTGGCAGGTGGGCACCATCCAAAACCAGGGCAGGTCAAGACTCCAGGTAAAGAGAGCATTGGGGAACTCTCTACCTGCTTTGTTTATTATGTGCATTACCATGGAGATGGGAGGGGTGTTTCAGGAGAACTGTGTAAATAACATAGCTATGATTTTATAAGTCTCTATGAAAGTACCTTTCTCTTAGTTTTGCAACTGAGTATTGCTGAAATCCTGGCCCAGGCAGCACCAGGTTATTCAATGATAAGACAGATGAAATTGTTGCCTATTTCCTTTCAATAACCCCAGGACACTAAGGACACCAATTTCCTGAGCATAGTGGCCTGGTCACTCCCCTAATACTACATCTTTTACATTTCCTCAAATCAATTGTCTTTATGAAGACAATGTATTATGAGTTCTGATTCCCACACAGCCATCCTGAAACCTAGCAGTTTTCTGCAGAAACACCAGTGAAAAGAACGTAGGTCCTTTTGTTATCCAAGAGTAAATAATAGCTTTCTCTGAGAAACTGAATCCATTGTGGGGATTTCAAAGGGCTGTTGCTGCCTCTTATTTGCCGTAGACTCTTCTGGGGGTTTCTTCAGTCACACTGTGGCTTCTCTCTTTCCATCGTGTGCAGAGAAAGGAAGAGGCCGGTAAAGCCAGCACAACCAGATTCTGACAACTTGAGGATGAGGCAGAAGAGACAAGAGATCCCCCCCAATACATGAAAACATTTTCCCCTACAGAAAGGCAGTAAGGTCTTCACCATTACCCAATTCAATCGATAGTAAGCCGTGGGAGACGGATTAGTGGATCAAACACCTGTCTACAACTTTCAGCCTTTCTGGAACCATAGGAGATTATCGCAGTGGTTACATGTTCCTGGGGCAAATAAACCCTGCCCTGAGCAGCTTACAATGAGGGCATCTTTCAGGGAAGACCACAAAAATTCAATCTCGCCTCATCTAGCAGCAAGTAGCCTAAAAAAAACACCGTATCTTAAGCCTCAAAGTATTTTATAGACTTCTTTTGATTGAATCCTGTGGATGGAATGCTTAATCCCCTATCAGACAATTTCAGTTTTCCAAATGATGTAGATACATTTCTTGGCAGGGTCTGCAAGATACTTCCTGTTAAGAAAGACAGACTGTGTTCTGTTTGGCTCTTGTGACAGTTCACTTGAACTGTCAACCTGACACAACCTAGAGTCACCTAGGAAGGGGGTCTCAGTACAGTATTGGATACATAGAGGGGGCCTGGAGTCATTTCTGTGGGGACCTGTCTTAAGTTAATTGATGTGTGAAGACCCACTGTGGGTGGCACTTTTGCTAGGGTGGGGGGTTGGTGTCCAAAACCATATGAGTGCAGAAAGCAAGCTGAGTGAGCAAGCAAGTGAGGGAGCACATGAGCGAGTATTCACATGTCTCTGCTCTGGACTGTGCACGTGATATGAACAGCTGTTCTGCTACCCGGACTTCCTTGCTATAATGGACTGTGACCTGGAACTGGAAATTGAAATAAAGCTCTTCCTCCCCTAAATCGCTTTTTGCCAGGATATTTGATCACAACAGAAGACAGGAATCTAGGACAGCTCTAGAGTCGCTGTTTCTCCTCCTCTGATTGTGCCTGTGTGTGTGTGTGTGTGTGTGTGTGTGTGTGTGTGTGTGCATGGAACTGGCTCTCTCATTAATTCACTTACTCATCTCATAAATATTTAGATACTTGCTACCAGGCATAAGAAGTATATGAAAATGTACCAAAGACTAGAACAGCGAACAGCTAAAGTTCCTATGCCCATGGAACAGGTGAGTACATATAGGAACAGGTAATTAAATGAGTAGTAATGAATGGAATGAGATTGAGGCCCCAAGAAGCATTGAAAGCATAGAAAGGAAGACATGACTCAGATTTAGAAGAACAGAAAGACTTCCCAAAGATGGCCACTAGCCATGCAACAGAAAGGAAGTAAGGAGTGGACAGTGACTAACTAATGGCAGGGAAGTTTTACCAGCCAAGGGAGAAGCACATGCAAAAGCCCAGAAGAAGCGATAGTAAAGTACATTGGGAACAAGAAATGCAGCTTTGTGGGAAGGGATAAGAATGAGATGATACATGGCCTGGCTAGAGAATGACCCTGGGGTCTTGGTAATAACCTTGCTTATGCTCATAAACCAAGGTTTCTGGCTCTAGCTCCCTTGCCTGTCTCGACTCTTCATGACAGGGAAGCTCACAGGAATCAAAGAGTGACCTGACCACAGATAATTTCATTTTATCAGTTTTATAGAAGAAGAAACCTGAATTTCAGGAAAGGAATTAATGTACCACCAAGTTACACAGCTAAGAAACTGATAGTAGAGTCAAGATGCTCAGCCCTGCAAGCCTAGCCTGCCCAGTAAATGCTCTTAACTATTAGGCTGTATCATGGCTCTATTTTTCCAAGAAGACTAAAATAATATAAAGGTGTTTGCACAAGTCTCCATAGAGAACAAGCTGTGGCTGACTACCTTTGAAACAGACACTTCAAGGTGCTCAATGACACAGGCACAGACTATACCACAGGCTGCATCTTCCCTCTACTACCCAGAATGAACTTCAGGACTCCATCACAGCTTGCTGCACAGTTTCATGCGCCCACCTTCCTCTGGACCTTCATGTCCTGCTCTCTTCCAAGCTGCAGCATGCTGGCCTCCACTAGAGGGTCTTGTGTCATGATTTTGACATAGGAGACACTGCCTTGGGTCCCTTTTCAACCTTCAAAGGGATTTTTTTTTCCTCATCTTCCTTTCAAGCTTGGGCTAAAACTAGCAAACACCTCCTCTTCAGAAAACCTTCAATTAGAATAAGTCTAAGTGGCCCCAGACCTCTGAGTCACCACCCATCATCATCCTCGGTCACTTTCTCAATGTATCATAATATCTATCCATCCAAAGCACGTACTGCAGGGCTGGAGAGACAGCTAAGACTGTTAACAGAGGACCAAGGTTTAGTTCCCAGCATCCACATGAGGACTAATAACTGTCCATAACCCCAGCTCCACATGATCTAACACCCTCTTCTGGCCTCCATGGGCCTCGCATGCATGTGTGTACTTATGTACATGTGGACAAAACACATATATACATAAAATAAAAAATTTTAAATGGACATACCACATATTATTTTATTTTTTTCACTCCACACTGGACTATAGACTTTAGAGGGGAAGCTTCTATGTGTATCAATGCCTAGAACAGTATTCTCAACCTTGTAGAAACCAAGTAAGTATAGGCTAAATGAATAAATGAATTTCAAAGCCAAAGGGATTCATGGTAGTTATTTTTTTTTAATCCTCAGACTTTTTCACATCTCTTATACAAGTTCAATTATAAATTTCACTCTTTAAAATTTCCAAGGCTTCTCTGATCCCCAAAATAACAAGTGTCCTGCACATTCCATAGACTTCTCCCTGAAGGAAACATTGGAAGGTATTGACCAAGTACTTAGGGCTGAGTCAGCAAACGCTGTTCATATTCCACAGCTTTATCTTAGGGCTGCAGGAAAGCAGAGACTCCCAGCCCTCTATACATGTCTATGCACCAATAAACACAAAAAAGATAAAAGTCTTTTAATGCTTACGGAGACAATGTTCTGGGCACATGCTGTTTGGATTGGCTACAGGTAACCCACTGAAAGAACCTGGCTCTGGTCCCTAAAGTAGCTATAATAAACATGGCATCCTTAAGCAGTGACAGAATATTGAATGAAAGGGAAGGAAAAGTCCTTTGTTAGGAGTGCAATTGATTCTCTGAAAAATAAGCACAGCTATTGGCAGAAAACCTGTTCTAGTTTATTTGAAAGGAAATTTTTAAAATTATTTTTAACCAGGAGCTACAGTTGCATAGGGTGAATATGAGAGAAATTAGTAGGAAACGGAAAAACAAAATGAATTTTTTTAAACTTAATGCAGATTTAAGTCAAATCTAAGATAAGCATTCTTAGTCAAGTGTTATACTTGGGCTGAGAGGTGCTTCAGTTGGTAAAATGCCTACCACACAAGCTTTAGGACCTGAATTTTTATCCCCAGTACCCAAGTCAAAAGGCCAGGTGTGGTCATATGCCTCTATAACCTAGTTGAGATGGGGGAGAGAAGCGGTGTCCAGAGATCATTGGCCAGCCAGTCAAGATAATCACTGAGTGTTGGATCCAGTGAGAGACTTTATCTCAAAAGATAAGGTAGAGGCCAGGCGTGGCTGTGCATGCCTTTAAGGGAGAAGAAGGCAGATCTCTGTATGTTCAATGCCAGCCTGGTCTACATAGTGAATTCCAATCCAGCTGGGGGTACAGGGACACCCTGTCTCAAAAAGACAAAATAAAAGCTGAGGTAGAGACCACACACATGTCAACACATACATACACTGCACATATACACAGGAAATAAAAATAATGAAATAAACATATTTAAGTTTGTAGTTCACTAGCCCTGTAGAGTTGTTAGTCCGTGGAAACAATGGATTTCAGGCTGAGGTTGTCCAGAAGACAAGACACGTTGCCCCACCCCTGGGTGGACTGATGGAACTGAGGCTTGGTAGCTGGGTTATTCAAAGCATGCACTGGAGTCTAAACCGTGAACCCACAACTCGGGATCTGGAATTCATAAGGGCTGTGGGGACACAGCAGGGACTGGATCTGCTCATCCCACTGACCCCTGTGTTAGATGCATACTCCATCCTGGTAGGTGCTGCAAAACATGCATCTGGCAAGCTGTGGCGCAGAACAGTCAACACCGAGGATACAGAGAGGTAGAGAACAGAGCTGTTTTGTTCCTAAACAAAGGTATTTTCTGGTTTGTGAGAAAGGGCTGCCAGAATTCCATGGAAAGTGCACTGGTAAAAGATGTCACAATCTGCAGAGCATTTGTAAAGAGCCATAGGCGAGGGCAGCAGAGGCCTCTGGGTTCCCTTTGAGCTGGCTGAATGGGGCATATGTCAGAGGACAGAGGAAAGCTGCCACTCTCCCACTGAGAGCAGGTTCGCAGGCTTTCATCTGGAGAGCATGCAGGAGAGCTTTGAAAAAGTCAGCCCTGGCCAAATTTATAAATAGCAGCACCACTGTTTGGTAGTAGTCAAAGCAGGTTTACACCAAGTGCTTTCTCTTAAGTGTAGAAAAACTAGTCTCAAATGAGATGAGGATTCCTACCTGACAGAACAGTTTCAAGGAGAAAGTGATGTCATGGTTTTTCAAGATGGTGTTTTATCTGCACTATAGAAAATACAAAACAAATAGTAGAGGCTAATTCAAAATTCTCAGATGCTCCAAAATACAAAGCTTTAAAAACCCCTGTCATGGTACAGGAAATGGAAGGAAGATTCCACCTGCCAGCTCAGTTGAGGTGTGAAAAGTCCTGGCTGCAGCTGGTCTCATGCTGAGCTCTGGACCAAGCAGGTTCTTCAAAACTGTGAGATACTATGGCAGACAGGCTGGGCCTTTCTAAACCCCAATGAAGAGTCATAATTTCAGGCTGTCCTGGAAGGAGCCAGACCATGGGCAGAACAGCTTCTTCATCATTGCCCATTGCCCAAAAGCTTCACACTGAGGGTCTCCTCCATTTACAACACTTCCAGAGCCCAGGAGGATAAACCAAGCAATAGATCCTCAGGGAAGTGAGAGCTTCCCCTGATAGCACACAGCAGTGCTCCAGAAAGCTTCAACAATTTTTCCAACTTGGAGTAACCGGAACAAAACCAAAGTCTTCTGAGTTCGAATCTGGTCCTCCTCAAATGCCAAGGACACCTATCAATCTGTATTTTATTCTTTATTTATACCAGCAATTGTTTGATCTCCTTGGATCCTTTGCTAATTAAAATATGTAGTTATATATCTTTTCTTAAGGATTATGAGGGCTTCCAGCCCCTACAGACATTGCATACATAGGTGGATACACTCAGGGGATACTGTGCAAGCTGATAAGAGACAAAACCAATCAGGGTCTTCTCCAGCTGTAAAGCCTAATCAGCACAACGACTGACGCAGCAAATCATTTCTGGTAGTGCAGTAGTAGCACTTTTAATTTGGGAGTAATCAACAGCTGTCTAACTGGACTCAAGGCCCATCTCTCCCATCTCTCAATGGGAGAGAACTCATGCATGGTACTGTCAACATGGCCAAGCACACATGGCTGGAGAGGTCATAGATCCTACAGAAAAACCCACTTTTGTCACTTCCCTAGACCAATGCAATTTCCTACTCTATACTAAATATGTATCCTTATATTTATAGATAACTGTACCTCTTACCACTCGTCTAAAAGGCTTTTAACAAGAAATGGAGACTATTGGGGCTGGAGAGATAGCCTAGCGGTTAAGAGCACTGACTGCTCTTGTAGAGGACCTGGGTTCGATCCTCAGTGGGTGCTGGGGATCTGAGACCCTCTTCTGACCTCCGCGGCATTGCACGACACAGGTACACAGACCTACATGCAGACAGTACATTCATACACATACAAAAAAATAAATAAAAAACTTAAAAAAAGAGATGGAGACTATTACAGAGTTCCACAACTGGTCAAATACAGAGAATAAGTGTCTGTGAGATTCCCAGCCCTAAGTGACATATCTACAAAGCAACCTCTCTGTATCTGTAACTAAGGCTCAAGGAACATAGCACAACCAGAGGCAAGACAAATATTAAAGCATCTCTCACCAGCAAACTTCCTGATGCAATAGATGATTAACTGAGAAAACCACAGCTAGCCAAAGAGAGACTACTGAAAAGTACCTGTCCCTGGGTAGGACACCTGAGGTGGTTTGAATGAGTGTCCCCCATAGGCTTTAAGTATTCAGATGTTTTGTCTCCAGTTGGTGGCACTGTTCTTGGAGGTCTTAGAAGTTGTGGCTGTGCTGGAGGAAGTACATTATTGGAGGCAGGCTTAGTGAGTTTAACAAGCCTTGCAGTCTCCAGTCTCTCTCTCTGCTTCCTGTGTTCATTACAGGATGTGACCTTCGGCTTGCTGCTTCAGTCCCGGCCACCATGCTTCCCACCACAATGGACTCTAATTCCCTGGAACCGTCAATCATAAGCTCAAATAAACTCTTCCTTTTATAAGTTCCCTCGCTCATGGTGTTTTATCACAGCAACAGAAAAGTGACGAATACAGTTATTTGGTACCAGAGAGTGGGCTGTTTGCTGCGAAGAACCTGACCATGTGGATGCTTAGAGAAATGTGGAAGACTTTGGAACTTTGGGCTAGAAAAGCTGTTGACTACTATAAGCAGAGCTTAACGGGCCATTCTAGTAGAAGCCTGGAAGAAAGCATTGCTGAAAAAAATGTAGTTCCAGAGGAAAATAAAGACTTAGGCAGCAACTGGGATATTTTGATAAAGAGTCTGGCAGCAGTTTGCCCACAGCCCAAATGCTTGCCTGATGTTAAGTTGAAAAGCAATGGACTAATGTCTTTGGCAGAGGATACTTCAAGACAGCTTAATGTAGAAATGGTGGTGTGGCTATTGATGGTGAATATTGTGCATATCTACAGTGAAGAAGAGCAGATGGGGCAGAAAGAAATGCAGAATGTACAGTTTGGATCTGAAAACTGCACTAGGAAGATTAAAGGTGGGGCCAAGGCATGTGAAGGAGAGGCTCCCTTTCATAAGGAGATTAAAGCAATTAAGGAGAGGCCTTGAGATTTACAAGTAAACAACAGAATCAGTACCTTCAGGGCAAGACCACACCCAGCTAAGCCTCCAATTTTTGAAAGGAAAATACTGAAAGCATTTTTTACTCCAACAAATCCAGGGTAGAGAAAATTTGCAAATGTGGTCAAAGTAGGAGAGAGTCCATCCTGAACTTGCAGCCAAACTCGGCAATTTCATTCACATGGTGCTGGCTTTAGAGGCATGAAGTTTGACAGAGTGAAGGGGTCATCAGTTCTTCCTCCATGGTTTCAGAGAGCCACAGAAGCCAGGCAGAGTGCAGCAGGGGCATCCCTGAATAAAGAAGGCCCTGATAGGCCATTGTGTGAAGCTGTGAATGTGAAGCCTGGTTGGCAGCGGAGACCCCAAGAAGACATTCAAGATGCCAGAGCTGTGAGATATTTGCCAAGGAGAGCTGCATACAGGGAGTGGTACCAGCCTAATAAAGAGATGCATGTTGCACGCAAAGCTGGAAGAGCTGAGCCATCTAAGCCCTTTGGAAGTCAAGTCCCAGAAGTTGCACATGGAACTACTGGACTTGGTGTTTGCCCTGCTGGTTTTCGGTCTTGTTTTGGTCCAGTGTTTCCTCACTATGCCTCTATTCCTCCCTTTTGGAATGGGAATGTGTATTCAGTTCCACTGTATGTTGGGAGTATGTAATTTGCCTTTTGATTTTATAGGAGCTTACAGTTAAGAGATTGGCCTGTGTCTCAGAAGAGATTTTGGACAATAGACTTTTGAATAGAATTGAGACTGGTAAAGACTATGGGGACTTTTAAGGTTGGACTAAATGCATTTTGCATTTTATATGGTCAGGAGCCTATGGGGGCCAGGGAGTGGAATGTGGTGGTTTGAATGAGTGTCCCCCATAGGCTTTAAGTATTCAGACATTTTGTCTCCAGTTGGTGGCACTGTTCTTGGAGGTCTTAGAAGGTGTGGCTGTGCTGGAGGAAGTACATTACTGGGGGCAGGCTTAGTGAGTTTAACAAGCCTTGCAGTCTCCAGCCTCTTGCTCTCTCCGCTTCCTGTGCTCATTTTGAGATGTGACCTTCAGCTTGCTGCTCCAGCCCCGTCCACCACAATGGACTCTGATTCCCTGGAACCATCAATTGTAAGCTCAAATAAACTCTTCCTTTTATAAGTTCCCTTGCTCATGGTGTTTTATCACAGCCACAGAAAAGTGACTAATACAACACCTATAACACCTCTGCCACCCAGGCTCAGGGATCACTGTGGAAGAGAGGGCAGAAAGACTACAAACAACAGGCAGTGGATGACTACAAGGAAATGGAGTTTTCCAGACAGCTGGTCAGTTACTCCTATGAACTTGCAGCAATGGTGACATCATGCCCAAGACCCACATAAGCTCAGACCAGGCAAAAACCCAGTGGGGAGGGTGGGGAGAAGCCCCAACCTTAGCTGAGGAACAGTTAGCAACTGATGACTGCTGGGCGAGGGAGAGTTGCATTTTTTTTCACTGAGAGACATTTGGAGACACAAACTTGACCTACCTAGGCCTTAATGTCTATTACAGAATGCATTAAAAATGGTGGGGGAGGGCTACCAGGAGGCCGCAGATAGGAAAAGTGTCTAAATACAGTCAAGTTATATGGTATGAAATTTGAAAAAATTAATTTAAAAACTAAAAATAAATAAGAAAATTTAAATAGAAAAACAAAATCAGTGCCCGAAAAAAGATGTCTTCTATGCAAAGTACAAAACATGAGAACCAGAACAAGGCTCCCAATGAATCAAGACTTGTTATTACTCTAAGAAGCTGCCTCCTCCCCCATAGAAGTTCCAGGCCACTGTCTATAAATGAAAAAAAAAAAAAAAACCTATATAAAAGTTCAAATACATGCGACATTGGAATGCAAAAACCTCATTCATCTGAGTTTATTATGAATATGTTAAAGCATCTTCCAAAGCTGCTTTCAACTCATGTATCCTGTTACTATAAATGCTTCAACTTTACTTATTTGCACATTGTTCAACCAGTAGAAGAGTTGAGAGCCACTCATGCCAGAAGAATTGGTGTTTTCTTATACAATTCAGGAGGAAAAAAAATCCTAAGAAATATAACTTATTTTGTTTTGCTAAGTGGTTATATTGTTACACTGTCCTCTGAATATTTACACCTGTAGATCTGGGCTGTTCTCAGCTTTGCTCAGAAGGATCTTTTCACAATGGGTAATGGTTAATGCAGAAACTCCTAGCTCATCAAAATGCTATCAGTAACTGTGGGTGCTTATCGGCAAATAAATCATCTGTATCAACCTCCCACCATCCAATGCTCAGGGAATATGGTGAAAGAAAGAAGAGAGGACTCAAACGCTGATTTCTCAACATGACAGATCTACTGCACACATCAACTCAGGGCACCTACGACTTCACCTGTGCAGATCAAGACAGTCAAAATTTCAACATGGGTCAGGGAGGCCCCTCTGAGGTCCAATTCTGTACAGGGGAGCTATTGACAGTTGATGGCTGCTGAGGGGCATGAGTCACCCATGCCTATGCCCATGTCCATACAAACAGCACTAATCAGGCTCAGGAGCTTATTAATAACAAAGAAAGGACATGAAGGGAGAGAGAGAGAGAGAGAGAGAGAGAGAGAGAGAGAGAGAGAGAGAGAGAGAGAACACTAGTGGCTGGTGGATGGAGACATTATAACATTAGACATATATTCAAAATACATTTTATAAATGATAAAATTTGCAAAAAATAAATTTTAAAATTATATATATGTACATATACAACATTTTGATTCAGAGGTGAGTTTACATCTTTTAAATCTGTTCTTTAAAAAAGGGTAGAAGAGAAGAGGGAAATTGAAGGGCATCAGCACAATTTAGATTATTTTTATCCATTTGAACTCTTTCATTCTTTGATTAATAGCAATCATAATAAAATGATGATGATGATGATGATAGAAAATGAGCCTCCATTTTGCTCTTTAGTCCCCATAGTCAGTGACTAGAGCATTAAACATAAAGGATGAACTGTTTCCATTGGCATCTGTGGTTCTCCAGGTCCCCAAATGGCCTGTCACTAATTGCATTTATAGTAATTTGAGGAAATAAACTCAATTTGGCACCTACAGAAATATGGCAGACTGGCATCAGCACAGCATCTCCATTAGCTGTGGATCGTGCCCATCCATTCCATTAAAAGTTGCTGAACTCAAAGGGAGAGCCTCAGATCAGCTTAGGGACCGAGTAGGGGAAGGTAGGGTACTACAACCCAGAAGTCACTGACTAAAACCTCATCTCCAGCTTCTGCCAATGTACAGTATATGTTTAAGAAACACATTTTCAGAGCTGGAGAAATGACTCAGCAGTTAAGAGCACTGACTGCTCTTACAGAGGATCAGGGTTCAATTGCCAGAACCCACATGGTGGCTAACAATGGGGTTTTTTGTTTGTTTGTTTGTTTGTTTGTTTGTTTGGGATTTTTGAGACAGGGTTTCCCTTTTAGTCCCAACTGGCCTGGAGCTCACTCGGTTATCCAGGCTGGCCTTGAATTCACAGAGATCCATCTGCCCTTGCCTCCCGAGTTCTGGGATTAAAGGCATGTGCCACCATGCCTGGCTAACAACCATTTTTAATTCCAGTCCCACAGGATCTGATGCCCTCTTCCTACCTCCATGGGCATTGCACAATATAGGTGTACTATATACCTGGAGGCAATATACTCATACACACAATAAAATAAAAATAATAACTTTTGAAACACATTTTCTCTTCTTACTGATGATTGGTTTTTTGTTTTTTGTTTTTTGTTTTTTTTTTACATAAGTTTATTTGTTTCTAGCCAACAAAAAATGGCTAAAAAAAAAAAGCATCAGGGGATCTTATGGACCATTCTTGTGTCTCCTACATAATCTGACTTCTCACTGCCTATGAAGACCAGAAATGGCTACTTTTTGTTTTGTTTTTCATTGTAAAAGAAAGACAACAGACACAGTCTCAGTAGAGGTGTTAGCATGGATCATCTCAGAACACAGAGATCAGAAAATAGCACAAGTCCTAATCAGCACTGGACACAAGCCCTTGGCCTCCTAGAACCAGCCTTGATGAGGTGTGCTGAGGATTACAACTTAGGATGAAGCTCTTCCATAACTCTAACTAGAAGCAGCTTCTCTTACAACATCGGACACTTCATCTCATAGATATTCATTGCGTTTGACATACATGCTTCTGGGAGAATGGGAACTCTCACATACCATTGCTGTTTCTCTCAGAGACAGAAATGTCATTGGTGGAAACACACAGTAGTTCCCACCATATGGAAAATGATTTGCAGGTTCCTCAAAGGGCTAGAAATGAATGTACCAAATGACCTAAAATTTCCAATCCTGGGTGGAAGTGACACAAATGTATCAAAGAGACTTCTGCATCGGTGTGATTATGGTAGTGGTGTTCACACTAGGCACTGTAGCTTATAAGCAACATGGATGGAACTGGAGGACTCTTTTTAAGTAAAATAAATCAGGCACAGACAGGTAACACTAATGTACTCTCTTACACATGAATGCTAAAGTTGACCTCAAAAAGGTCTCAATATAAAAGTAGGAATGGCACAAGGGAGGAAGGGGTTAGCAGAGGATGGCTGAGGGAAGCACAGCACAGTGGGACGGGGAAATGATTTAGAGTGTCCTGGACCACAGTAGAATAAATATAGTAGAAAAGTTAAACTGAATATTTCAATATAACTTTTAGGATTTTCAATGTTCTCAAGAGAGAAATGATAAACGTTGGGGGAAAGGGCATGCCAATCACCACTCACATGTCTCTATGGAAATATCATGCTATATGCCATAAATATGCACATTTTTATGTGACAATTAAAAATATTAATGAAAATAAGTCAATTCTTCTGGTGAAAGAGAAAACAGCTAGTGCTCATTTCCACCATAGTTTACATTTGAACACCACTTGGATCAATTAGATACCTTTGTATTCCATAGACTGAAATAATTGCTGACTTTAGGCAGATACCAAAGTTAGATTTGAATTATCTTGGATAATTTATAGACTTGAACCAAAAGCCAAGTAACTAAGAGTTGGGAAGAACTAGACAAGGGTTGGTCTAAGATTCCAAAGTCCTGCAGAGAGACTCTGAGTGGTCAGTGTTAGCCCTTTGGCTTCCCACCATCCAGTGCCTGCACCTGCCCTAGGCCAGAATCAGGAACAAAAGAAATGGAGAAGACACACAGAACAATGTCCCAGGAGCTTTTCGAGCAGCCATAATCATGTATGCTGACTTGCAGGGATGTTTCTGCCTACAAACGTCATATATTCTGTTATATAAAACCTGATGCAAGAACTTACTGAGTCAGGAGACACAGGGTGCATCGTCCTCTGGGGAAGAAGAAGGAACGAAGACGCGATAGTATATCCTGCACCCTAAGTATCATGGAAATGAACAGGATGCATTCGGGCCTCAGCAAAGGAAGTGGACGTCCATCTAAGCTACTTGCAAATGTCTTCAGCTCTTACCACAATTCCTCCATGACCTGCTCAGGCATTTAAATAGATGCATTAACTTCACTGCTTCTTGATAGAAGATGAAATGCATAATCTAATCAGACATTAAACTCATGAAAAAAGCATCACTTATATATCGAAGCAGAAGAGTCCCCCCCCCCAAAAAAAAACTTTTAAAAAGATAAAATGCAGATTAAAGAGCTTATATACTATAAACCAGCTCTATAATTGAAAGGTCTCTTTCCATTGTGTTACTATGTAGCATATCATGGGGAGTAACAGGAAAAGACTAAGGAGTAACTAAGAGAATCCACAGACCCTGAACACCACCCATTTCCTCACCGCTGCTGACTGGCTATTAGGTACAAAATAGGTGGAGCTCTGACTGTGTCTTCTGATTGTAAATATGAAAACAGAGGAATCCCATACATCCTACATGTGGATCAATTTGCAAAAGTATTCATAGAATCAGCCAGGCATGGTGGCACATGCCTTTAATCCTAGCACTTGGGAGGCAGAGGCAGGTGGATCTTTGTGAGTTCAAGGCCAGCCTGGTCTACAGAGTGAGTTCCAGGACAGCTGGGACTACAGGGAGACCTTGTCTTGAAAAGACAAAAAAAAAAAAAAAGTATTCATAGAATAAATGAGATCATTAACACAACTGTTAAAACAAAGCAGTGGTATAGAGAAAATTACCTGTTACACCTACTGTGCTCCAGTGCAAGACAATAACTGTCCCATTGTGTGAAGTGCCTGAGAATCACCAACACAGATAGCATGTAGATGAGGTCTGATACTTGGAGTTAATCATGAATTTACTCATCAAGGCAAAAAAAAAAAAAACTGAACATACCATTAGAAGACAAACCATGACCCTGCTCCTTAATAGAGATTATAGTTCAGTGACGATGCCAGATCATCTTACAAATATTAAATAAAAGTACCATCACAATACTTTAACATAGAAGAATTGGAGGGGGAATCATCAGAAAAATGTACCTAATATTAAGACACAAATATTTGTTAAGTTTGTTGCTATATCTCTGCACTATTTTGGGCATTTTTAGAAAGAAGAGAGAGACAGATACAGGTTCATTCGTGCGCACTAACTATGCAACACTAGACTGGGCATTGTGGCTTATGTATGTGTAGCCTTTTGGTGTTCTTCCTCCCTTGATCACTACTAAGGACTGCAGGTTCTCTGGAGCACTCTGGCCAGACAGCAGGACAGGTCTTAGTGGTAGAAGGGAGAGGGAAGGAGAAGGATAGACTCAAGAAGGAGCCAGGAGAAACTCCATGGGGTTTGCAAACTTTACATTTGCAACCTGGGGTATTTACACCTGACCTTGTAAGGTGTGACTAGGGGTTGGGACGTACAGGAATTTACAACATATACTCCAGTTCACTACAGGAATGTGACAGTGTTTTTTGCCCAAAACATCAAAAGCAGTGGCTCCAGGCAGGCTCCAAAAGGAAGCAGGAAATCAGCAGGGCTCTGGCCTGAGAGCCGGGGGCTGCCAGCTGACTTCCTAAGTGCTCCAGGCAAATAAAATCCCCCACAAGTATGTCATAATAACACTTGGGACCTCAGAGGCAGGGCTATTGCTTCAAGCTTAAAGAGAGCCTGGCTACAGTGAGATCCTATCTCAGCCACAAAGAAATCTCACAAATTCTGAGTTTGCTATGTAAATGCATGCTTCTCCAAATGATGTCACGTTCTTATTGCAGCATGGTTAATAGATGGTACTGCTATACTTTTCCTTTTGCTACATAGGAAAAATTTAGAGCTGAGATAAGGGATTTTTTTTTGGGGGGGGGGCGCTGTAGCTGCCAAGCTGTGATTTGAATCCACCTTCCCATCTCCAAGCCCATTGTCTGAGCCACTACACACTATAATAAGTTCTATTCATTGTGTATGACATGGAGGAAACTCACCCAGAAAACCTGCCACTGAACTGTAGTAAACTGTGAAGTAAAGAAATACAGTGAGCCCCGTTGGGATACACACTGTTTGAATGGTAGTTCGCTTTGCTCTGGGTCTGGGCTAGGGGAGAGTCAGCCAACCCCCCGAAATTTGTTGTCAGAGCTACCAAAATCCATGCAGCCAAATTCAACTGCCTTGGGCATCTCCTGGCCGTGGTGAATATCCTAAGATGTTCAGGACTCGTGGCAAAGACACTGACTACAAAGATTTAGGCTAGAGCCTCCACAGACATTTTGTCACTTGGGAAAACTGATATGAGAATAAAGCCAAGGTGTCTTGGTGACAGGCACAAAAATCCAGCTCACATGAATCGTTTACTTGCTTGTATTCAGCCAGCAGGACCTTCTGCCACCAGCTCTGTGGAGTCCTGTGAGCCAACAAAGGCCTTTCACATCTTTTGTCACTGTCAACAGAAAGAATCCTAACTCCCTTGCTGGAAATATAATTCACAAGAAAGGTCTTACCCAAGGTCATAAATCTTTAAAGGGACAAGCTTGTCCTGGAGCATAGACTACCCCAACACCCAGCTCTGGGTAACCCACATACCCACATCACTTACTTCTTGGTATCAATAAATATACTTTCCTCCCTTTCAAACAGGAGGGGTTTAAATCCCCTCTGACCTAGAATCGCCTCTGCAGTGGCCTAGACCTTAACTCATCTGCTCAGGACAAGAGGCCCCTGGATACACTTGCAAATGCACAAAATCACCAGGTCTTTAATTATCTTGCTGACATGCAAGAACAGCCCTCAGAGTAAGAGCTGTGAAGCCAAGAGTCCCCCTCAGTGTGGTGTCCGTGGCTGGGCCACAGACAGATTCTAAATTTAAGCTGGAACTGCCTTTTAATTGGGTGGTTGTTAAGTATTGCCTCCGCCCACTCTTGCTACTAGCTTAGCCTCGGGCTACTAATTACCAGCAAGACAGGTCAGTTGTTGCACCTGCACCAACTCCATCATTTCTGACATCCTCACACAATGACGGGCCTGCCCTTTTCTTTTTAGCAAATCTGGGTTAGCCAGATTCTCGCAAATGTAGAATACTCAGCATTTGCCATGGATGGCAAATTATTCAATTATTTAGCTGGTATATCCTGCAGCTAAAATGTAGTCTGTTCACTCAATGTGCATTTATTTATTCGGGGTCTTTCTGCATCCAACTTTCTGCTAGGCCTTACATATAGAGAAGAGAATTAAATATGCAAATTCTTGTTCCCATGGAGGATACCCCTGTCCAGTGGGAATGATACACAGTAGCCTGATAATGAATTGAATAAGAAAGAAATAAACATAAATTGTGGTCAGAGTTATAGGAAAACAATGCTATGAGGAAAAGCAGGAGAAATCATGTCAGATGAGGGAGAGAGTGAGAAAGACTGTTGTGGAGATGGAGCACAGAGGTTGTCTAGCTCAGCGGTATGGTGTTGACAAGGCCCTGGGTTTGATCCTTAACAAGTAAAATTAGTGCCAGTCAAGCTGGGACCTGAATAAGGAGGTGGTTTATGGCTTGCAGCTTACAGGTCACAAGAGAAAGCAGGAAAATCCAGAGATACGATAAGAGCAGAGAAAAGCCAGGAGAGAGCTACTGGATCCAGACCTAAACCTAGGGAAGCCTAAGGACCAAGAGAGGGAGGGGCTAAAGATGCCGTGCAATGTAGAAAGGACCCTGTTCACCAGGTTGGGAGAACTGGATTTTGTTCTAAGCGTGACAGGAGCCAGGACTGAGTTAATTCACACTTCTGTCCAGTCCACAGCTTACTGAGCATCTGGCCCCATCCTAAAACCCAAGAATTTGTCAGTACAGGTAAACATCAAATTCTCTGACTTCCTAGAATTTATATTATAGATGGAGAAATGAACTCCCATGGGTCTGACCTCTCTTCCACCTCTGAAAATATCGCTTTGGTTTTTAATGAAGAATAAAAGAAGAAAACCAGGGGATGGTGGTGCACACCTTTAATCCCAACACTCGGGAGGCAGCAGCAGGCAGAGCTCTGTGAGATCGAGGCCAGCCTGGTCTATGATGTAAGTTGCAGACCATCTGGGGCTACAGGGAGAGCCTGCCTCACAAGAAAAACAAAGGAAGGAAGGGAAGGGAAGAAGGGAAGGGAAGGGAAGGGAAGGGAAGGGAAGGGAAGGGAAGGGAAGGGAAGGGAAGGGAAGGGAAGGGAAGGGAACTCGGGCAGCAGCTGTGCAGCACCTGTAGGAGATGGAGAGGGGAGGCTTCCTGGTCTCTGCAGTGGAGGACATCTCTCCTGATTTTTCAGAATGGCATTGGGTGCTGGGGTTTTCACTCGGTTTTTATTCTTTTCCCTTTTCACTAAAATGGTAATGGCTTTGTATGGCTCCATTATTTCATCTCCCCAGTGGTCCAAAGAAATATGAGAAACTGGCTGGAGCTAAATTGCAGCCGATGGCCCAGAAATGACTAGTGTGGGGCAGCACCCAGGAGACTCCGTGAAGCTTTGCATGCCCAGGATGCATGTGGGCACAGCCTCGGGGTAAAGGGACAGAGGGAAGAGAGCAGGCTCCGAACACCCTGAGCAACACATCCCTCTCCCCTGCTAACCTGCCTCTGGATGGTTTTCCTTCTTTTTCCATTCCTTCACCACACCACACACAACACACACACACACACACACACACACACACACACACACACACATATACACATGGAGTTTCTCAAGGCAGGATATTCCAACTTTCTCAATGTAATCGCAGGCTTGCCTGTCAGGAGTCCAAAGGAGTAGGTAAATGTGTACTTTCCTTTATAATTCCCATTTTGGACTTTCAGAGTGATGCATAGTAATCCTCATTTTAATATATTGCTCAGACTTGTTTGTTTGTTTGTTTACTTCCCCTGGTCATAAGAACTCACTTAAAAGGATACTACTTGAGGGGGCTGGAGAGATAGCCTAACGGTTAAGAGCACCGACTGCTCTTGCAGAGGACCCAGGTTTGATCTCCAGCACCCACATGGCAGCTAAGAACCATCTGTAACTCCAATTCCAGGAGAACTCCAGTCCCAGGGCAATCCAAGACCCTCTTCTGACCTCCGAGGCATTGCACAACACAGGTGCACAGACATACATGCAGACAGTACATTCGTACACATACAAAAATAAATAAAATAAAATAAAAAAGTATACTACTTGACTCTAGTGTCTGCTCATTTCATAAACAAGGGCCAGTGGGATCCAGGGAAGACAACGTGGTCTTCATTCCCTGGGGCTCGTGAAAGGCAGGATGCATTCATGGTGAAGAGGCTTTGGGAAGAGACAGGATATAGGTCAAGTGGCAGCGTCAGCAGGCACTAGTTACGTAACCCTGACAACCTAACCTCTCTATCTGATCATTCCCCTCATATCTAAGAATGGAGACAATACCACTTCCTCTTTTGGTCTGGGGGTCTAATAAAGGAATAAAGCAATGTCCTTATCATACATTTGGCACAGGTGTGGTTGTTGGTACGTGGTTAACCATGCTCGTTGGTCTATGGTTTTCTTTCTAGGAGACCTGGAGAGAGACTAGAGAAGTAAATGATGGAAAGATATTATTGAATATGAGATTAAGTCTTCATTTCTGTCTAAGAGTGAATTTTTATCATGACAATGACCCCTTGAGGAGCAATTCCTTAGCCAAGTGTACATGGAATGCCAGTCCAAATCTCTTGTGTAAGTGAAGAAATAGTTACTCACCCAGAGCAGGAGCAGAACTCCCACACTCTCATCTCCCTGTGCTCACTGGAGGCTGCAGGAGCTGGACTTGTCAGAAAGCACCCCCCTATCTCTAGAGAGCGTTCCAGCCAAAAGTTAACTTGATTCCACTAAGAAAGAGGGAAAGAAGGAGAGGAGGGAAGAGGAGTTTATATACAGGAAACTCTTCAGAAACAAGTTGTAATACAGGCTGTGCTACATACATATTAAATATATATGATATAATTATATCACATATATATTCCTAAATGCCAGAAGAAAAATGTACAAAGCAAAATGCCCTCTTCCGGATGGCTAACCATGGTAAATCAAGAGTCAGCTCTGCCTCCTTGCTCTAATGCCTATCCTTTTCCTTGACTCATCTTCATCCCCCGGGATGTGATACTCCTTGACTCAGGGTTAGATGACCTGAGTTGAGAAGCCAAGGGTGCCAAACAAAATGTATTTGGTCTGAATGCAGGAAAGGAGAGAGATGGAAATGAAGAAGTGTTTCCAAAAAGGTTCTTAGTCTTCCAGAAAGGAAATGATGCTCACTCAAACAATGAGTATGTCACAGGGCACATCTGTTAATGAGTAGCATCACTCCCAGGAGACAATCATGAGCCATAAACAAGCTTCGGCATTGAGGTCGTAAGCTAGTCAAGGAGATTCTATAGCCGATTGTGATCCTACTCTCTTTGCTAGAATCTCTGACCCAATTACTCTGACCTGCCTGCTCTAGTAAGAGACACGAATACCATGACCAGAAGGAGGGAAGCAATGACTACCAGACCATTCCCCAGGAATTTTCTGAAGAAGCTAAGAAGAAACTTTTCTTCTGTCTCTACGTATCTTTCCATAAAGGAAGAGGATTTAGCTCAGAAGCCCCACAGGGCCCCATCTTTCAGCATGGAAGACTGTGGGAAAATGAAGCTGACATCTTGGAAAAATCTGGTGTCCTAGGAGAAAATGAACATAAATACCACCAAGCCCAGAGCTCCAGGTCCTGCTCTACATATGGGCATTTCATTGATTCAGTGAGATTTCAGGTTGTCCTCAATCCAAGGGACCTCAGATCTCCTGTCACTTGGAATTCTGTGAATATAGCTATATCATGAGCCATGATGACAAAACCCAGTAGACTGGGTTCTATGTCAAATAACCCTGCAAGGGCATAGAAAAAAAGTAAAGGTCTTCCTTAAACCTTTACGCGTTACAAAGAAATATCATTTTCAACAGCAACAGGAAGACTGAACTACTTAAGGAAACATGACAAAGATATCGAAAAAGTATAAAGTACTTTTATGAGTAATTCAAAAGCCTGATTAAATGGAGAAATATACAGTATTTATACATTGGAACACCCACATTACAAAGATATTAAAATCCATACATAGATATATCTAATTCCAAATAAAAACTCAGAAGATGTTTGGAGCAACTGGTGGAGTAATTCTAAAATCTGTAGAGATGCAAAAGATTCTATTTTGTTATGCTATTTTCTTTTTGAGATAAAGTGACTCTGTAGTCCCAGCTGGCTTGGAACTTGCTTATGTGCCAGGCTGGCCTCATCTCATGGACATCCACCTGCCTCTGCCTCCTGAGTAATGGGATTAAAAGTGTGTGCTGGGACTAGAGAGATGTCTCAGAGGTTGAGAGCACCAACTGCTCTTGCAGAGGACCCAGGTTCGATTCTCAGCACCCACATAGCAGCAAAGAATCGCCTTTAACTCCAGTTCCAGGGGAATACAACACCCTCTTCTGACCTCCACAGCACTGCACTACATGGGTTCACCTATCTACCTGCAGACAGTACACTCATACACATTAAATAAATAAATAAAAGTGTGCACTACTATGCCCAAGAATTCTGACTGGCCAAAACAATTTGGAAAAATGTGATCAAATTTGGAAGATTTATACTACCAACTTTTAAGATGCATTTTCAACCTTGGAACTACTGACACCTCAGGACTCTTTATGTATGGTGATTGTTCTGTATTATGGGATGTTTGGTAGTATCCTTACTTCTAGCTATTAGCTATGAGTGGGACTCCTCTCCCTGGTTGTCACAGCCAAAAATGTTATCAGACATTCCCAATTAGCCCCCTGGGAACCAAACTCCCCCTACTTCAGAGCCACTGAACTGCAGTGATCAAGAAAGTGAGGACTGGCAGTGAACTGAACACGTCAGAGAAACCTAACAGTGAATCCCACAAGCAGACCCACACATACCTGCTCAATCGACTTTTAGCAACAACCCAAAGGTATTCAATTAGAAAAATGGCATTTCAACAATTGGATATCAATAGCCAGACAAGAGAGCCCCAATTCAATTCACACCTCAGAATATATATGAAAATTATCTCAAACTTTATACCTAAATATAGTATACTGCTGTGGGAATCGAGAAAATGTCTAGAAAAAAATCACAATTTAAGATGTTTGTGGTCTTGGTTAGCCAAAGATGCTTTTAGTTATGACAATAAAAGTACATTAAAAACAAATTTGGTTAATTGGATAAAATTAAAACTTAAAACTTTTATCTAGGTGTGGTGGTGCATGCATTTAGTCACAGCACTCTGTAGGCAGAGGCAGGCAGATCTCTGTGAGAGCAAGGTCAGCCTGGTCTCCAAGACCAAGTTGCAGGCCAGCTGGGGCTACAGGGAGACCCTGTCTCTAAAATACAAAACAAACAAAGAAAAGCCTTAAAATTTCAGTTCTTCAAAACACATTAATATGAAAATGAAAAGGAACAGAGTGAGAGAAGGTTTTTTCAAGAATTATATCTGCTGAAGGACTTTCGTGTAGAAAATGAAATTAAGTCTAGAGGGTAAGAAGAAGAAAACAAATAACCCAATTAAAAATAGAATAGATACTTTATCAAAGAAGGTTTAAAGGTGGCAAATAGGTACATGAAAGGATGCTCACCATCACTAATTATCAGAGAAATGGAACTGAAAACTACAATGAAGTTCCAATGCCTAAATTTATGAAGATTCCCCTTGTTGACTGCTGATCAGATACAGAGGAATAAAAACTGAAGTATTTTTTTCTTGAGGTCAGCTGAGGATCTGGTCCTTGGGGGTCTCTCTGGTTTTTTGGGGGGCGAGGGGGGAATCCCCTGGCTCCTTTCAGCTTTTCATTAAAAAAAAAAAAACCTTGGCTAATATTGGCTAACTGTGTGGACTTAAGCATCCAAAATGAAAATAAAATCAGAAATAAATAATCAATAAGGCCTGAGAAATGGTACTTCAGATATAAAACTTGAGATCTTTGTAAAAAAGACAGAAAGAAAAAAGAGAGAGCACTGTTGTTTGGTCTGTCTTCAATTCTTACTGGCAAGTGCATCTACTCTGTGGCTGCCATTGCTTTTGTCACTCTTCAAAGACATGAGAAACAGCTTTTTAACCCTCCACTATGGACCGAAGACTCATGTCTCTCCAAGAATCCTCCAAACCTTCAATGCCAGATGGAGACTACTGGGATACCCAGCTTGTGGACGGAGCAGCTACAGGGATTTCAGCTTCGTCAGAGTATAGACAGCCATTGTTGGACTACCCAGGCTGTATCATGGAGGCCAGTACAGGAAGATCAAGACAGGACGCAGTGCTTACTGGACTTCATTTGAGGGACCATGGGAGGAAAAGAGCCCAGTGTGGAGCACAAGGGCAAGACTGATGGTTGTTTGGGCTTGCCAAGGAAGAACTTCAAGACTTCCTTAAGGCAACATGAATCTTTTAGCACAAAGAAAAAAATAAAAAGAAAAAAAAGATTTTTTTTTTTTTTTTTTTGTGTTTGTGTGTGTGTATTATATATTATATTAGTATCATAAAGTTAGGAAATGATAACAAAAGAACTGGAAAAATCTGGAAAGATCAGAAAAAGTCAAGAACACGTATGGCAAGTGCAGGAACTCAGGTGGGGTGGGGCCATGGAAAGGGAAGTGAACTCTAATTCGATTGAGAATAAGTGTAAAGTATGGAAAAGTTTATAACAAAAAATAAATTAAAAATAATTAAATAAAACTAAGTATTGCTGCTGGGATGAAAACTGTCAAAATTCAAAAGTATTTTCTCTGATTCTTTTTTTTTTTGCCTTTTTAAATTTTTTTTTTTTGTTGTTATGTTGTTTATTTGTATGGTCTGTGACACCCATTTTGTGCTACACGGAGCACTAGAAGAGGGGTGTCGGATTCCCTGGAACTGGACTTAAGACAGTTTTCATCTGCCATGTGGGTGGCTGGGGATCGAACCTGTGGTCCTCTGCAAGAGCAGTCGGTCACTTTAACGTAGTGCATGTCTCCAGCCCTGTATCTGATTTCTTAAAACAATAGGCACACATGTAATGTACTGGATTGCAGGTTGACTGTGACACAGTAACATAGCCTGGGTAACTTAGAATTAGGTTGTATCAAGTCTGGGGGACAGAAGTCCAGGTAAGTCCCTTCTGAAGACACTGAGGATGAGTGAGTTCCATGCCACTCTTCTGGTTTCTTGAGACTAGCTATGAATCTTTGGTGTCCTTGGCTTGTTGAAGCCTCACCCCAACCTCTGCCTTTATTGTCACATGTCACCTTCCCACATGCATGCCTGTGTCTAAATCCCTCCTTTCATAAGAATTCCACTCATATCTGATTGAATCCATCCTAATGACTCTATTTACCTTGATTACCTCTGTAAAATGATCACATTCTGAGGCCATATGAGCTAGGATTCCAACCCATCATGGGCAGATGTAATAATCCATAACACTTACTGAATAATATAGCCATTCCATTCCTAAGTATTTACCCAACATAAATTAAAACCCTTATCTGTAATGTTCACAACTACTTTATTCAGAATAGCTCAAAACTAGAAGCCAATCAGATATTCATCAACTAGCAGTCAGTAGATTGTGGTATATCTATACACTAGAACATATTCATCAACTATAAGCTCAGTAGATTGTGATATATCTATACACTAGAACATCACTCTGCAATAAGGATGAATGAACTTACTGATCCTAAATGATAAAGATGAATGTCAAAATAAATTGTACTGAGTAGTAGAAGCCAGAGAAAGAGGAATACTTCTTTCCAGACACCAGTTATATACAACACAAGAAATGTAAAAGCAATTTATAGTGACAGAAAGTAGATGAACAGTTGCCTGGTGATGCCAAGGAGGAGTTGCTGTAAAGAGGAACAAGAAGTGTTCAGCGTCCGACTGGCTTGTTCACTATCTTGATTGTAGTGAAACAGTCATGGATTATGTACGTTTCAAAACATCAATGTGTGTAGTTCATATTTCAATTATACCTCTCTGAAGTAGAATATACTATTTTTTAAAAAATATCTTGCACATAAGGCAGGTTAACTGGTAATTCAAACAGCAAGAAGCTGTCATGCTGATGTGATGATCCTATAGAGAAGTCAGGACACCTTCCAGGAATGACAGCATTCCACCATTTAAAGACACAAAAGGACTGTGTCTACCTTAGTTGTCATATGGGAACATCCCCAACATCAAGATGCCATGAATGGAGATGTTCATGTCTGAAAGAGCTATGTTGCTTTATGCTGGAGGAAGAACACTGTGAATAGAGGTACTGACTATAATTGAACAGGCAGGGGAAATGTTACCTCACCAGGCTGGCATGTTCTGATTATGATACATCAGGTCATTTATTCAACGCACTATACACTGAGGTCAAATTAATGCTTTCAGTTCTGGGTGCAATGCTGAGTAAAACGTGCTCTTGATCTGACAGAGCTCTTAATCCAGTGGTGTAGGGAAGAGGCGGTATGCTGCCTCTTTATCAGAACCCTGTTTGATCCAGATTCTGGAAGTAGTGGGTTCCAAGTGCCAGGAAACACAAGGAGAAAGGGGGAAGAGTCTGTCACTTCCAACCACTTCTGTACAGAGCCCATCAGAAGTCAATCAACTTCTAAGCATGGTGATATATACCTGCACCCTAGCTCTTAGGAGATGCTAGAAGAATCAGGAGTTCAAGACCATCCTCAGCTACACAGTGAGATGGAGGCAAACCTAGACTATGTGAGACCCTCTCTCACAACAATATCAAAAACAACAAACCCAAATACCTAAATTGTCAGACTCCCCCCAAAATCAATATCTCATCTTTGATAGTAATATGTATCCAGAACATGGGAAGAAACAGCTGTCTTCCTTGTCACTACTATGAGAGTTTAGAACTTCCTCCTATACATTCTAGGGTCCTTGCTTGCTATGTCTGAAAATTTTAAAATCGTTTGTTTAATTACAATCTAGAATACAGGTGACAAATAATAGAGTCTGTAAAATTAACCTTCAGTTCTGATAAGATTATTCAATTTGACATGATCAGTTCTTTGAAATCAAAACCCACTCCACCCAAGGTTTGACAACTTGCAAACAACCAATTGCTTTGTTCTTTTTTAGTAACTGCTGTGTGATGTCACACAGTAGAAAAGAACCCAGACATTGGATCATACTCCCTAAAGATACAAGGAGAAGAATATCAGGACCAGTACTGGAGTCAGAGACTCTTCCGTTGTGCTGCGTGACATACATAAGTTAATGAAGTTCCCTTAAACTTCAATCTCCCATTGATAAAAGGAGAAAATGAAGGAGCAGGTCTGAGACCTAATGAGTTAATGAATGTGGTCCTGAGTTCATAGAAAGTGAACAATAAAGATGTTGTCATCATCCTTAGTGGTTGTAGTGGTGTTGGCTTAGTTGTTAATTGGTCCAGAGATGTTATTTGCTTTCTAGGTATGTCTCCTTTGGTGGGACATTTAACCTTTTTTCAAACTTTGAAAAAATCCAGTTGTCAGCAAGATGTAAATAATAAAGGCCTCCCTACTCAATACAACAAAGAAATTCAAGAAATAGTTATAGAGTTTGGTAGATCTGTGCCAAGCCCTATGGCTGTAGAAATAAATGGTAAGATATGGTCCCTGGCCTCACGGTGTTTAAGTCCAATGAAGAAAGTAGACAAAGACTGTGATTCTGGATGAAGGTGATACATAAAATGACACACAGGGTCCCAAATACATCCACAAGGTGCATGTGACTGAAAGAAGATAACCAAGAAGAGCATAGTCCCAAGAAGATAGCCACGGAGAACATTGTCCCAAGGGGAACAAATAACCACAGAATCAAAGGCAAGATCACGTTTTATTTAGCAAATTATAGAGCCTAAAAGACAAAGCTCCAGCAAAGGAGAAAGGAAAGAAATATAAGATGAGGTAAAGACCAGCAAGAACAGAGAGATGCTTCCTTCGACCTTAAGTAGAAGAACTTCTAAGTTCTTCATGCTTCAATAATCACAGATATTTAGCTGATTCATTTAAAAACATCCATCTTCATGAACCAAACCACCTTGGGCCACATCATGAAATAGATTCAGGATGATTTTTATGAATTTCCCCAAATCAACTTATTAATTTAAATATTATCAGAATAATTACTGGAGAATTGTTCGACAATATTAGATTAAAATAATTAGAATTTCTAGAAACTCCCATTAATTGAAACAAGTTCTAGCACGGGTTTCTATAAATAAAAAAAAATAAGTAATGAATCACAAACCAGAAAAAGTAAAATCAGCCTGAAATGTGGGGCACCATATTCTAGACCTCTAGCCCATCTCCTGAGGAACATGATTCCAAGGAAACTGGCTTCCAGTACGTGAGCATTTACCACTTCTGATGCATACGGGTATATGGGCTGAGAGAAGGCCAGGCATGAGATGGAGATGCTGCCTGCCAAAGTTTCTAGCATGATCCATTGCGTCTGAAGTAACTGATCCAATGCATGGGTATTATTTCAAACTATTGAGTTTGTGCCTTAGAAACTTTAAATTTTGACTTCTAAATCCTTCTTATAAAATGGTTTAGGAACATAAACTCAATGGCTTATGCAAAGCTAGCAAGAGGAGTCATTCCACTGTTCTTGCATGAATCATACACACCCCAGCTTAAGCAATATGGAGAAAAAAAAATCAGAGGAGAACATGTGCTCCAGTCAATCTGGAAGAAGAACCAAATATTTAGCCAAATGAAACACTGGCATAGCTGCTTGAGAGTGGATTTGGGAAGATGGAATAGTCATCAAAGATGTCATGCCATATTCTAACTGTCAAAATAACATCTATTATACTATGTCTGCACCCAGAAAGGTTCTAGCAACAAAGTTAGATCAATGTAATGAGATTATATTTATTCCCATCAGGATGACAAGTCCTGTATCACATGCTGTGAACCACACAAACATTGTACAAGACATGGGTGCTATCTTTCAGAATATTTCTAAATTCCCTAATAAAAAAAATTAAAATAAAAGAAAGTAATATAATCTACTACATGACAGGCTACATGCTTCAACAATAGCCTTCAGTTCATTTGAGTGTCTACTATATGAGAAGCTATATTGCCACTGAGTGTAAAAAGATTTGCTGTACGTACTCTCTGTCCTGAAGAAATTCAGGTTAAGAAACACAATTTCCTAGACCACTTTGACCATTGAAACGTTTCGTCTAAACTTGTGTCCTTCAAATTAACTTGGGAAAGGTTAGTTTTAAGCCATCCATGATCCAAAACGTTCAAAGAAGGGAAATGGATCATTACCATTGGAGAAATCGCTATGAGTAAATGGATTTCAAACAAAGCACAGAACCATAGGTAATCCCTGGACTGAGAGATGGCTCCAAAGCAGGAGGAGATGTAAGGAGCAAGGCACAGACATGGCAGGTCATTGTTAAGATAACAGGCTCACTTACACCCCAGCACTTGGACACAGCAGTGGAAAATTAAATTTGATAGGTAAGTTGAGACTAATACTTGGGGACCTAAAGACACAAATGGAAGACTCTGTTCTTGAAGAATAAAGTGATGTGTCAGCTGGGTGTAGTGGCAGCTGACAATAATCTTAGGTTTCTATAAGTGACACAGAAAAATAAATGTAAAGCCAGCCTGGGCTATATGAGACACTATCTCAAGCAAAAAAACAAAAACCTTCCAAAACAATAGCAACAGACAGGCCTGGTGAGATGACTCTGTGGGTAAAGGCAGTTGGCACAGAGCCTGAAGGCTTGAGTGATTTGACTCCCAGATCCACGTGGCAGAAGGAAAGAACCACTTATCTCAAGTGTCCTCTGATTTCCACATGACTGCTTATAGTACAAGTGTGCCCTTGTGTGCACACGCANGGAGAGACCATACATTTCATTTATTTCTAAATAGCAGGATCGGCCCAGGGTATTAGAAACAAAACCATCAATCATAGACTCCAGTGGGAACTTGACACAGATCTTAGAGTCCTCTCAAGCAGCAGCATGCTATAGCTAAATGCTATTTCAGTTGTGAACTTGGACTGACGGGTTCAAACTCCATTGCTCTCACTATTTTCATCTAAAATATTAATTTAAGTTACATGCAGTCACTTATATGCAAGAAGACTCTACAACATATGAACATAAAGAAATTATATACCATGTAGCTGGCTGCTTTGGGACATGCCTGTCATCCTAATACTTGAGAAGTAGAAACTGGAGAAGTAGAAGTTCGCAGTCATTCTTTCTATGCAACATGAGATTTCTCTCAAATAAACAAATATTTTCTTTTTCTACTTTAGTGCCATCAAGCATTTTTCTAAGCATCTCAAGATCAGGCTACGTGCTGAGTGCTCAACACTGAGCAGTCTAGACGTGACGGCTACCTCTGTAGAACTCACAAACCACACAAATGTTACTATGAATACACAGGAAAAAAAAAAAAAAAGAACACATCTCCTGAACCACTTTCAGAGACTGTGGCAGTGTCCTGAGTCCTGTGCTTTATAGAAGTAAGAATTTAGCAGGATCCATTAATGTACTGGGGATACCAACCAGGCTTTCAAACCAAAGAATGAAGTCATCAGCCCCTACTAAAACCCAGAAAATGATTTTGTTGCTCCTTAGAGGTTGTGGTCATCTTCCCCAGTGACGGGAATGGCAGAATTACAAAGTTCAGAGGGAGCAAACCATCCCACCTCTCAGGTTTACACCTGGAGGGATTAAAACCAAGAGAAGGTAAATGATTTCACTACGTCAGAAGCCAAGAAAGCCCAGGAGTCACCCTGCACTCTACTCTTTCCAATACCTAGAAAGAATAGCACTTGTCGGTCTGGAGAGATGGCCCAGTGGTTAAGAGCGCCGACTGCTCTTGCAGAGGACCCAGGTTCGATCCCCAGCACCCACATGGTGGCTGAGAACCATCTTTAACTCCAGTTCCAGGGGAATCTGACACCCTCTTCTAGTGCACAAACCTGCATGCAGGCAGTATATTCATACACATACAAAATAAATTAAAATAAAAAGTTTTAAAAAAGAATAGCACTTGTTAAAGTCATAAAACATCTGCATGGAGACTACAGGCTGGAAGAAATAGGAGCACACTCTTCAGAGTGGAGAATCACACCTCCACCTTCACTGAGGTCTTGTGCATCTCAGATGCTCCTTTGACACTCGCCGAGACTATCCCCAGCCTCCTACACCACAGGCCGAGACTATCCCCAGCCTCCTACACCACAGGCGAGCTCATTACTCAGGCCTGGCAAATCAGAATGCTTCCTGGAAGGACCTATATCCCATATTAATTCAAGTGATTCCCCACCCCTGCACACAGGATTTTTACCACACAACCAGATACAAATATTTCTCTTCTAGAATCATGAACCATATGAACACTGAAATCCTCGAATTCTTGATGAAGTGTTATTTACCACAAAGTTAGAGTCTACAGAGATGGTGGGGAGAAAGAAAAACTAAGAGATAAAAAGATAAAGCAAAAAATGTCACAACTAGGTCTCCTGATTCCAGCCTTGCCCAAAACCTTCCCATCAAATGAGCCAACCAATGTATTATCTTAATGTACTTGAATTTATTTCATTCATAAGCAAAAATTTCCCCTAAAACACAAACACTTCCTTTCAGAATAAACATCATCAATCTCCAATTTGAAATATCTTTGTGCTGCCATACTTTTCTAAAAAAAAAAAAAAAAGTCCCAATAAACATGATGGCTTAGAAACTTTAAAAATATGTGCAAGAAGTAAGAAAGATTATTTCTTCTTTATTAAGAACTTTTGGAGGAAGGAAGCATGGTGTAATAAGATCATGGCTTTGAATAAACACAGACTTGTATTGCAAGTTAAATCTCGTCCCTGCCACTTTACCAACAGTTTGACCGTGTGCAAGGTGCTCATCTGTTGATTATTTCGTGAGGTTTACAGATAATGATTGACATGGAGTATTATATCCAGCCGGAATCACATAATAAACACAAAATAAACGGTAACTCTTACTGCAGACGCTATTATTACTGTCAGTCATTACACATTGTTGGCAATGGCCTCCTTTAATCCATTCAAGGTGTTACAACAATATCAAGACTGACTTTCAACAGCAGAAATTTGTTTCTCACAATGGCAGAGGCTTAAAATCTAACATGGAGCCATCAGGAGATTTGATACCAGATGAGGGCTTGCTTCTTGATCACAGAGAGTCACCTCACTCTGTCCTCGCACAGCAGGAGGGTAAGAAGAATCTCCAAGGTCTGCTTCATAACATTACTCCCACTCATAAGGGTTTTGTGCTCACAACTTAATCATCTACCAAAGCTCCCATTCCCTGAGGGATGGAAACAAACATTCAGACAAGCATGGTAGAACGTCCCAACTAAATGTTATTATTGTGCTAACCATTCAGGATGCAAAATAACCTACATTTTTTTGTTCGTCAAGGACTAAATAAGCCTATTCAGAACATCAGAGCATTGGTAGATGTCAAACAAATATTATTTGCTTCCAACATGGTGGAGTTCAGGAATGAGGGAGATGGCAGTGGACTTGAATCATTAGAAAAGATTCTGTTATCTGAAAATTATATAGCAAGTAAGCTGTATCACTGATCTTCTTTCTGTGAGCAGACATACATAGAAGCAACTCTAAAAATGAGGGATGAGGCCAGCTATGGTTTTGTACATCTTTAGTCTGAGCACTCAGGAGGAAGAGCCACATGCAAGTAGATCTCTGTGAGGTTGAGGCCAGCCTGGTCTACATAGTGAGATCCAGGTCAGCTGGGGCTTGAAAAGAGACCTAAATAGTGACACAGCCAATGTCTCCAGTCCCTAAGAAAAAGGAACTTGCCCAAGTCACACAACCAGCTACAGGAAAATAAGGGCAAAAAGATCCATGAGTATTCACAGATTGGGTATTTCTTGGATCTAAGCCTTCTCTATACTCACTTCAAGAGGAGCAACCAAGCCACGACACAGGCAGCAGATTATGGAGTAATTCTGACCTCAGCCCCTGCCAGATTGAGAACTATAGTATTTCCTGCAGTGGCTGCTTTGTTAGTTAACTCCTTAAACAGACCTGAACTCAACATCTTTGCTGTAACCATTAATTTTAAAATGTTCAACCGGCAGCTGGTTGGAAGGCACATGATTTTTCTCATGGTCAAATCATCTTCACTCCCAAACAGCCATTTTCTTATGTGGGGGTCAGAAATAAGAACCTTGACTGTGGACTCTCAATTGGATGGTTTTGCTTCCTTTATCAAGAATCTGAGATGGAGGAGCCTTGCCCTCTGAGACCAGACTCCAACTCTTTGCTTCCTAGAGAGCATTGCAAATTTGAAATCCAATTAGCATCTCTGTGCAGAGATAATTCTAACCTGATTTAATTTGAACCTTTTTTGTGTGTGTGATGCTGAAATCCCTGATAGGTCCCAACTTTAAAATGATATGAACTTACTTTCTAGAGTTTAGAGTGCTAAAAGGACAAATATGCAATTTTTCTTGCTTTTCTGACCTCGGTGATTAACACAATGAAAAGCAAAAAGACTAGAAGTTGGTATGAGACATCCTGTCTCCGAAGTATAATCCCACTGCACATTTATAGAGCTCTGTTCTAGAAATTCATATCATGTAGCCATGGATTTAAATTCATTCTCTGAAACTCCCAAGGTTCTTCTTACTAACAAATGACAGAAAATTTTACATTTTCCCCTTTCTGGGAGCCTGCTGGCTTCCCTGTCCCTGCCACCAGCTGGATTATAGCCCACTAATGGTAGTGGATTCCAAAGAGACAGAAGGCAGTTTTGGATCCATTTATTATTTTAATGACAATGAATCACCCCATAAGCCTTGTTAAAAACCTCATTAAATTTGGAGAAAATAGAAGCATGGAAACACCTAGGTAGGAAAAGGTAATATCAGCATCCATCAAGGCAATAATAATAATAATAATAATAATAATAATAATGTAGAAGGAGATCCAAAGAGGAGGTCCTGGGAGGCTCTTGACCATTATGGCATGAGTCAGAGCTATCTGTTTAACTACTTAACATTAGCTACCTAATTGTTTAACTTTATCAGAAATAGAAAACCTTGCAGAATTTTTCTCCAACTTTGGGGTACAAGTAGTTACAAAAATCTTAAGTCAGAATGTACAGACACAAGGAAAATAGAAGGAAAGGGTGGCAGACCATGTATAGTCTTAGAGAGCATCATTTGGTTCTTTCACCTTACAGATCAACACATTGAAGCTAAGTAAACTGAGGCAGAGCTTTTCCTAATGAGTCATCATGAGCGGCTTCAATATCATCTGACACAATTTGCCAATCCTCATTTTATTAGCCTTGGGTCTGTCAAATGTCACCCTACCTAGTCTGAGGCAATTTGCTGGACACCCCCATGCCTCATGTCCCTGTCTGCAAAACGGCACCAGCTAGCTCTTAAAGTCTTAAGAATTAAATGAGATATGCCATGAAATGTTAGCCACATAGAAAACATTTGGAAAGTGTCACGAACCACTATTGTTGTTTATGTTGTGAAATTTCATTGCAATATCCCTGGAGAGAGAGGTCAGTCCCATGGCTCCTCACCTCCAATCCTGCTTCTCACCCAGCTTCCCTCCTTGCTTTCAAGATGTGTTTTTTGGGGGCTGGAGAGATGGCCTAGCGGTTAAGAGCGCCGACCGCTCTTACAGAGGACCCGGGTTCGATCCCCAGCACCCACATGGCGGCCGAGAACCGTCTGAAACTCCAATTCCAGGAGAACTCCAGTTCCAGGGGAATCCGAGACCCTCTTCTGACCTCCGTGGCATTGCACGACATGGGTGCACAAACTTGCATGCAGACAGTACATTCATACACATACAGAAATAAATAAAAATTAATTAAAAAATTTTTTTAAAAAGATGTGTTTTTTTTAATTACTTTATTTTTCATTTTTTAACAATAAGTAATAATTTATGAGTACAAGCATCCTTCATGTAAAGCCAATTTGCAAGCAGTTGTGCCCAAACCCACACAGCCCATGGGTCCCACCATCCAGCTGGGGGGGCTTGTATGTTCAATCAAGTTGATCAGATGAGTGTCCAGACTATATTGCTGTAGTTTCACCATTCTCCCCAATCACAGACCTTACATTCTACCACGCCCCCTCTTCTGCAGATTGTTCCCTAGGCTAAGAAAAGGGGCACAGGTGGACGAGAAGCAAAACAGACTTTTTCTGGAGCTGTTGTCTTGGACTCTGGTCAATTCTGGCCGTTTCCTTTCATGGGCTGACATGAAAGGAATAACCTTTCAATCCTACTAATGAAGCACAAGCAATTAGATATATAAGTATTTAAACAGTACTAATTGTTATGGTAGGTTACTTTGGTATAGAAACAGATGTTCGGATGGTATGTTAATCCATGAATTACGTTTTTTTCTGTAAAATATGACAGGGTCTTACTGTGGCTTATAACATCTAACCACTAGAGAATGTAAGCTTTTGGCATCAGCCATGGGTTATTCCTCCAAGGAGAGAGCTAATAGCCAATTAGATTTGGGATATACAGGCATATGGCTGCCACTGCTGCACAGTATTTCCAGGCAGGTGAGGTGTAGCTGGTGCTGACAGAGGAGTCTTGCTTGACTCAAGGAGACTTATATTTGCTTTATTGGTTTAGTGGCCTTTGGTAACACTCTCTGGTATTCCAGAGACCAACTGTACACTTGCAAGTGCGGTCTCAATGCATCTTTCCCATGCTTACATCAGGTCTTTGACAGCAGGGCCTTATCGCCTCTCTTTTTGCAGATATTCCAGTTTACAGGCAAGAAGCCTTTACCTTTTGGGGGGAGGGGGGGCTTGGATCCCTTGGCCAACATCTCCTTGGTAGAATAATCCATTGCTGATATCAGAGCTCTCCTGTAATAATATATTTTGCTTAAGTGCATAGCTTTAGGAGACTTAATATTATATTTGGATCTGGATAGAGAATAATCCTTTTCACAGTTCCTACGTCTATTAGTCAATTAAAGAAGGCAGTTTTACCGGTTTTATAAGAGGTTACCTCTATAGCAGTTGGCTCCAATTTACAGTTACAGTTAGAGAATGACCTCCTCATCATATTTCTCCTTGTTCTATGGGGGGGGGGAGGTAAGAAATTCTCTAGTATTAAAACCTTGCGGCACCTAGAAGGTAAGTTTCGTTAGTACTCATTATAAATAGTTGTTACAAGTAGGCTCCACAGAGGGGTTTGATGTCTGTAGCAGCCTGAGGCTTTTCTTCCTTTCAATGTTCAGAAGGGCCAACTTTCTGCTGGCACTTCCTGGTACATCCTACACATGCAAAGCCGTATCTTTTCTTTCTCAGCTGTTAAGTTGGTGACATTTTGACCTGTTGGAACATACAAATCTTTTCCCATAATTAGTTTTAAGATTTGAATTGCAGCCAGGCATGGTGGTGCATGCCTTTAATCCTAGCACTCAGGAGGCAGAGGCAGGTGGATCTTTGTGAGTTCAAGGCCAGCCTGGTCTACAGAGTGAGTTCCAGGACAGCTGGGGCTACAAGGAGACCCTGTCTTGAAATGACGAAAAAAAAGAAAAAAAAAAAAAAAGATTTGAATTGTAAGGTTTTTGACAAAAAGGTTTCATATCTATCTGTATCCTACCTTTTTATTTTAGGTTTTTGTTTTTTTGACCCATGAGTCTCAAAAAGGCAGTTGTATTATACATACCTATAGGCTGGAATCAAGGTGCAGATTTCATCAAATTTACCCATGCTGTTTTGGATGATGGTATGTGGTTAACTTGGGCAGCAAACTTAATTTTTTAAGTTAATCATCCTACAGGTAAAAGCGAATACTACAAGGTGATACTGTACAACAGAAAAATTATAGAGAACATTTGTATGTGCCAATCCCAAAGTTATTGATATACAGATTTTAAGTAAAACAGATGTGGACAACAACAATTTATATTTCCAATTAACTCAGGTGCATTACTGTTTTTATCAGAACCTTTAAACCAATGTTGTTTAATATACACATATTTACTTTCACTAAGTCCTAAAACGCCATGTAACCTGTAGACAGAGTCTGGGCAAAATTGAATACCTGTTGAACTCACGTCAATTAAATATGTATTAATTGAGTATACACCAGTGTCCCTCTCCCGCCCCTCCCACACTTCCCAATTCACCATTTCAGTCAGTTTTCTGATGCAGTCTTTCTGTTGTTGTTCTTTTAATATGCATCCCTCTCCACAAGAAATATTTATAACTGGGTTCTTGGTGTTAGCATCCACATATGAGGGATACCATTCGTCGTTTGTTTTTCTCAGACTGTGTTACCCCACTTAATATAATGTCTTCTAGCTCCATCCATATACCTGCAAATTTCATGATGTTGTCTTTCTTTACCACTGCATAGAACTCCATTGTGTACATGTACCACATTTTCTCTATCCACTCATCAGTTGAGGGGCATTTGGGTTGGTTCCAGCTTTTTGCTATTGTGAACAGAGCTGCAATAAATATAGCTGTGTATGTATTTCTGCAGTAAGATGAGTCTTGTGGGTATATGCCCAGGAGTGGTATGACTGGGTCAAATGGCAAGCTCATTTTGAGTCAAGACATGTTTTATAAACAGAGTATGGAGTGAGAAGACCTGGACTTTAGCTTCACCTTTCCCAAGCTCTATGTTGATCACCTTGGGCAAGTCACTTATGAATTTCATTCTAAGTCTCCTCAGCTATATAATAGGCAGTGGGATCAGTGATGTCAGGAGATCTAACCACCTCCTGTTATAACAGTTATCAAATCTAGAGCACAGACCATCTGTCCAGTCACATCCTTAGGGACTTCTAGTTGGTGTGAAAAGATTCTAATGACACTCAGCCCCACTGAGAAGCTTTGAACTTATCTCTCTACACAGGGTTCCTTTCAGAAGTACTTTGCCAAACTCAGATGACTCCCCATGATTTGAGAAAGTCTGGACCTGATGAAAGACCCACCTATCTCAACGCTCACTACTGCCAGCTTGTCATGAGCTCAAAATATAATACCACATGACGCTCTCATGAGGCTTCTAAGCTCCTTCTAGTTGCTGTTCAAAGGATCCACAACCAGAGCATGCTCACTTTCAGCACCCTGTATGCTTAATACATGAATGTCACCAAAAGAAGCAGAGAAGAGTCTGATCATGAAATTCAAACTATCTATGTTTATAAGACACATCTGAAGCACTCGAATATTGGGTATTTTACGAGTACGAAAACTGAAGCATAAGGTTGGCAATTTTGCTGGCCACTTACACTACAATTCTATCTTCCAGACACACTTATAATGTATGTTTTCCTCCTTTTAAAGCAAGATCTGTTTATTCCACAACAAACATTAATTAAGCCTTCTTCATGTCTTTGTAGCAGATGCATGAAATCATTAAAAACTATTGAAACCCTCAACAGGGATATTGACGTTTCCTATAGTTCTTCCCTGACATGATTATTACTGACAATTTAAACTTATGCATGCTAAAATAAATTGACCTTGTCCATGCAGCTGTGTACAAGCTGACTGATCTTTCATTACTCAATTTTATATCCTTGGATGAAATGATACAGTTGAGGGATGAGAAAGAGGGAAACAGTTGTCATCCCTGCAGCAACATCGAGCCATGCAAATGCAAAGACTCTTTCATGTCCCCCCAAATTTCTCTTCTAATATAAACTATCTTGTAAGCTGGAATTACTTGGTTCCATATATACACCTAAGATTTATTATATGCAGTTGGCTTCTGTGGTTATAGATGCTGAAAAGACCCGTTCTGCCATTTACAAGCTAAGGACACAGGAAAGGGGTGGTAGCAGTTCCAGGGTGAACTAGAAGGTTTAAGAACCAGGAAAGCGGGGCTGGAGAGATGGCCTAGCGGTTAAGAGCACAGACCGCTCTTACAGAGGACCCGGGTTCAACCCCCAGCACACACATGGCGGTCGAGAACCGTCTGAAACTCCAATTCCAGGAGAACTCCAGTTCCAGGGGAATCTGACACCCTCTTCTGACCTCCGCGGCATTGCACGACATGGGTGCACAAACTTGCATGCAGACAGTACATTCATACACATACAAAAAAAAAAAAAAAAAAAAAGCGCCAGGAAAGCTGGTGGAATTCGAATCCAAATCAGAACAGTACGAATCAGGAGCATGGGCAGCCTGAATACATGAGAGGGTGGAAGGGCAGGTTCCTAGCTCAATCCTGAGTCAAAGGATGAATGAACGTCCTCCCTCCTCAACCACATCTTCCAATCTGAACCTTAGTGGATTTGCTGATGCTTATCCATGCTAGCGAGGCAATCAACTTTACCCCTTCCATTTATTCAAATGCTTATTTCATCCAGACACAACCAGAAACAATCCCTTGCCAAAGATCTGGTCATTCCATGACCTAATTTAACTGATGCACAAAATCAGTCATTGATGTTTTGAATGGCATGCTTAGAAATCAAATTGTAGCAAAATAATTATAATGATGAAATTCTTTCAATTTATTCGTTTAGAGCTTCAAAAGTCCTCACACTCATATTAAACCTGTGAAACTCTGTAAAGCCAGGAATTACGCTAGATGAGCTTGTGTTGCCATCCTCAGATCTTGGACTGTTTCTTCAGATGTAGGAAAGGCAGTGAAATCAACTTGGAGAAGAAAATAAAAAATCCTTGAACAAGGGAAAGGACTTACGAGGTCAGTTGTTTACACTAAAATCTAACTCCTAGGCAAAAGCCCTTGCTGAGTAGAGGCCCCACTGTGTGCAAATTCAGCATTTAATAGCTAAGACATCAACCGGAATGAATGTTCATTCCCAGAGGTCTTCACACAAATCTTTAGCTCAGCCCAAATTAAAAGCAACTGTGGCCAACATCTTAATTTTTTCCCTTGCTAAATTACTATGGAGATGAATTTTATCAACTTAATCCATCCAGCTTAAACTAATTCTTCATTAAAGTATAACTTTCTCCCACAGGGAAACATCTAAATCCAGCAGATATAAGCGTGAACACCTCCAGTTTGTTTTAATTATTTTTCTTAAATGAGAAGCTGAGCACATTTTGCCAAGGATTAAGTCACCTCCGGTCTCACAAATTCGATATTCTCAAACTGAATCAATAGCCTCACATAGCAATTCTTTCACAAGTGGAAGAAAATCACTTCATGCCACCATGGGAAAGGTATTTAAATGACCCAAGAAGGTAACAAAGGACCAGATAAGTCCATACCAATCCTGATATTTCTACTAAACCCAGTGTCCATAAGTATCATTTCTCCTACAATATGGGTTTTCAAATGAATAAAAAATTAGTTGCAAAACTTAAAACACTCATTTAAGAGAAGGTGAAGACAAACCAAAGACTTGAAGAATATGTCTACAGAGACATGTCTGAAAAAGAACTCATCCAAAATATACAAAGAACTTTGAAGTTTCAATGATAAGAAAGGAGCCAAACTTATAAATGGGCTGATGATGTAAGTAAACACTTCACCAAAGAAGATACAGGGTGTTGTGAATAAGCATAAGAAAAGACCTTGTGTATTAGTCACTTTTCTGTTGCTGTGATAAAACACCATGACCAAGGAAATTTATAAAAGGAAGAGTTTATTTGAGCTTACAATTGACGGTTCCAGGGAATCAGAGTCCATTGTGGTGGGAAGCATGGTGGCTGGGGCTGGGGCTGGAGCAGAAAGCCGAGGCTCACATATCGCAATGAGTACAGGAAGTCAAGAGAGAGAGAGAGACTGGAGACTACAAGGCTAGTTAAACTCACTAAGCCTGCCCCCAACGACAAACTTCCTCAAGCATGGCCACACCTTCTAAGATCTCCCAGAACAGTGCCACCAACCTGGGACAAAATGCCTGAATACTTAAAGCCTATGGGGGACACTCTCATTCAAACCACCACACCTTGATACTGTACACTCCTCAGGGGAGTGAAAACTAAAACAAAAGGAAGGTTCTGTACTACACTCCCTAGACCACTGACAATGAATGCAGTGAAAATATGGAGAAAGGGATAGGGACATGGCTGGGTGGATAAAGTGCTTGCTTGCCACACATATATGAAGGGCAGACTTCGGATCCCCAGAGCCCACATAAAGAGTGGGGTATGTTGAGAACCACCTTTAATTCAACTTGGCAAGTAGAGATGGGATCTCTAGGGCAAGCTGGCTAGCTACAGTAGCAAATCCCTTGGCTCTGAGGTTCAGTGAGAGACCCTGCCCCAGTAAAAAAGAAGTGTAGATAAATCAAGGAAGACACCCAACATCAATGGTCTCCACATACCCATGCGTGCATGAACACTCACACTATCACACACATATGCCCATACTCACATGACTATGAATACATACATGTGCACAAAACATACACATATACACACAAACACACATGCACATACAGTGTATATGTACACATATGCATACAGGACATACACATCCACACATTCATATACATGCATGCACACACATATGAAGCAAAAGAAATTCTCATTTGGTGACAATAAGAATCTGAAACACTCCAGACTCTTTGAAAGAGAGTTTAGCACTTCTCACAAAACTGAGCATGCTCATACAGTGCAGCAATTATACAACTTGGCCTATGTGCAAAAGAATTATGAACATGTCTCCACCCAAAACCATGCACAGAGATGCTTATGTCAGCCTCATTTGTAAATGTTCATGCTTACAAGTAACATAGGTAGGTTTTAGGAGATACATGGACAAACTGTGATATAACCAGACACTCAAATGTTACTCAGCACTGAAAATGGGTGAACTGAAGAAAAAATCCCATCTGAAGAAAAATATATGTGATGATTTCATCAGTATAATATTTTGGGAAAGGAGAAACTGAACACAATAAAAATATCAGGATTTGCCATTGGCTTAGAGAGAGGTAGGTAAGAAAGAAGAAATACTCCATTAATACTATAATAGTGAAAACAGGTCATAATACATTTGCCCAAACCATAGGAGCAGTCAATACTAACTGGGAATCCTAATGCAAACCACAGAATTTGTGTGATTGTGGGGTGTCACTGTAGGTCAGGCAATTGTGGCTCATTCCCTCCAGTGGACATAATGATGATGGTTTACATGGGAGAATGTAGAAAACTCTCCACAAATTCCTCTCAGTTTTGTTGTGAACCTACAACTGTTCTAAAATAATGCCTATTAAATAAAACTTAAAACCCTTTCTAAACCTCAGAATCAACTCATATAACATATCCCACTTCTTCTATTATCAAACATACATGAATATATTGTTTTCAAGGCTGAGTCTCACAAAGTTCCTTGGGCTACCTGGCTCCAAATCACAGTGTCATAGTGGCTCACTCTTCAGGCATAACCCACAACAACCTAGCTTCCAGATGTGCTGCTTAGTATTTTTTTTCCTATGGAAACACAGTCTTTCTGTGTAGCTCAGGCTCCTCAACCTCATATGTAGCACAGGGTTATCTCAAACTCAATACATAACCGAAGCTGGCCTCAGATTCTCAATGACCCTTCTGTCTCCACTGCACAAGTGTTGGCATCAAAAGTGTGTCACCATATCCCTTCCTACCTCTACTTATTCTTTTTTCATTTATATGTTTTATTTCAAAACAAAACAGAGCATATACTTTTGGTTGTTTACACTCTGAATGAAAAGAAAGTTGTGGTTTATAATTAACACCAATAACAAACAAAACAATAAACAAAAAAAGTTCATAGGTGAACTTCAGAGCAAAAGTAAAAAAAAAATTAGAGTTAAGGCACTTTGAAATATTGGATTCTTCTTTTTTTAAAAATGTAGTTTTAAAAAGAGATTTATTCTTTCTCATAAATCTTAGTTCTTAGAGACATGAACTTCAAAGTATGTCCTTAGTAGCGTCAGAGGCTGTGGAATTGCTTTTACTAAAAAATTACCCAGTTTGACTTACATATAAGGTTTCATACTAGGATCCACAAATGAGGAACACCATACATTGTTTGTATTTTTGTATCTGTTACTTCACTTAGCATAACAGCTTCTAGTTCCATCCGTTGACCTACAAATGTCATGATGTCATCTTTATCACTGCATAGAATTTCATTGTGTAGATGTAACATTTTCACTGTCCGCTCATCAGTTAAGGGACCCCTGGGTTGATTCCAGCTTTTCACTATTGTGAAAAGAGCTACAATAAACATGGTTGTACACATGACTCTGCAATAGGATGACTCTTTTGGGTATATACCCGGGGGGAGTGGTATGGCTGGGTCAAGTTGTATGTTCATTTTTGTCTTTTAAGAGCTCTCCAAGAAAGCGAAATTAAAGGAGTACTAATCAGAAAAGAGGAAGTGAAACTATCCCTTTATGCAGATGATATGATAGTTTACCTAAAAGATGCTAAAAACTCCACCAGAAAACTCCTAGCAACAATTAAAAGTTTCAGTAAAGTGGAAGGATACAAAATAAATCTAGAAAAATCAGTAGCCTTTCTTTACGCCAACAATAAGCAGCTGGAGAAGGAATATAAGGAAATGTTTCCAATCACAATAACCTCAAAAAAAAAAAAAACACCTGGGAATAAACCTAACCAAAGACACCAAAGGCCTCTACAACAAAAATTTTAAAACCCTGAAGAAGGAGATTGAAAATGACATCAACAGATGGAAAGACCTCCCATGCTCATGGATTGGAAAAATTAATATAATAAAAATGTCCATTCTACCCAAATTAATATACAGATTCAATGCAATCCCAATCAAAACCCCTATGAACATTTTCACAGACTTGGAAAAAAAATCCTTAAATTCATATGGAAAAACAAAAGACCCTGAATAGCTAAAGCAACCCTGAGTGAAAAGTGCAATACAGGGGGATTACTTTTACCAGACATCAAGCTATATTACAGGGCTATAGTCATAAAGACAGCCTGGTCCTGGCAAAAAAAAAGACCCATTGACCAGTGGAACAGAATTTAAGATCCAAACTTGAGCTCATATAACTTCAGCCACCTCATATTTGACAAAGGTGCCAAAAAAAATCTCAGTGGAGGAAAGATAGCATCTTCAGAAAATGGTGTTGGCAAAACTGGATCACCATTTGTAGAAGAACAAAATTAAACCCCTAAGTCTCAGCCTGTACAAAAATAAACTCCAAGTGGATCAAAGATCTCAACCTAAAACCTGAAACCCTGAAGGTGATAGGAGAAAAAGTTGGCAGCAACCTACAAGACATAGGCATAGGAAAACACTTTCTAAATCAAACAGCAGCTGGACAGGAAATAAGGACAGCAGATGACAAGTGGGACCTCATCAAACTCAAAAGCTTTTGTACAACTAAAGAAACAATCAAGGAAGTGAAGAGAAAACCCACAGAGTGGGAGGAAACCTTTACAACTGATACATCTGAGAGAGCGTTAACATCCAGAATATATAAACTATTTAAAAAACAAAGAAGTAAGAAAACAAATGACCTACTCAAAAGATGGAGTAAAGAGATGAACCCAGACTTCACCTGTAAGGAAGTAAAGATGGCTGAGAAACATCTTAAAAAGTGTTTAACATCATTAATAATTAAGGAAATGCAAATTAAAACCACTCTCAGATATCATCTCACTCTGATATGACTGGCTAAGATCAAGAAAACAAAAGACACCAAATGCTGGAGAGGTTGTGGGGAAAGGGGAACACCTCTAACCACTGCTGGTGGAATGTAAATCTCATAACAACCACTATTGAAAGCAGTGTGAGAACCCTTAAAAGACTCAAAGAAATGGCCTACCACCTGATCCCAGCTCATAACTCACTCCTGTGTATATACCATAAGGTCATCCTACCAGACAAAGATACAATGCACAGCCATTTTTATTGCAGCTCTCTCACAATAGCAAAGAGCCTGGAATCACCCAAATGCCCCCTAACTGATGACTAGATAACAAAAATGTGGTACATCTACACAATGGAGTTCTATGCAGCAGTAAAGAAAGATGACATCATGAACTTTGCAGGTAAATGGATGGAACTTGAAGCCATTATGCTAAGTGAAGTAACACAGTCCTGGGGGGGGGGGCGGGGAGCGAATGGTTTCCCTCATTTGTGGATACTAATACCAAATCTCCAATTGGCAGGCAAACTGAGCAACTTTATTATTATAGCTCATTGTATCTGAAAGCAACTGTGCTATTATAAAGTGAATCTCTTAATGGGCTCTAGAATTGACCTACCACTTGTAGTCACACAGTGTAATTACTATATATGGGTGGAAGATAAATGTTCATATTCTAAAAAAAAAAAAAAGAATGTAAAGTTATATTTCTTTTTACCTGCATGCAACATTACTGTTAAAATGTGAATCTCTAAATGTGTTTTGGAATTAGCCTATAGTTTATTTTCAGATTTTGTAATTTTTATTTATGCGTGGAGTGTATATATGCATATTTTGGAATAATGTAAAATTAAAGGGAACAAAAAAGAAAGAGAGAAAAATCTATTCAAAGAACTGACCAAAACAGTAAACTTGTGCACTGAAAAGGTTATAAAAGACTGAGAAAAAGATGCAAGACACGACTTAACATGTATAACAGAATCCATGAGCTCTGGCAGGGGGTGGGGGGCACGAGGGATGGGCATGGATGGGGGAATGAGTCTAAAGTTGATTGAGAAATGCTGTATGAAATGCGCTTGGTAAAAATTAACTTAAAAAAAGAAAGTAGAAAGGCAACTGGAGAGAGGAAGTAAAGGTCTAAGGGAGAGGGAGGGGAACAAGAGAGGATGAGGGAGTATTTGTGACAGGAAAGCCGAAGGGGCGATATTAGGGGTGGGAGGGGATCACCAGGAGGTGGCAGGGAGCTGGGGGAGGGCAGACAGGCAAATAAGAGCAGAGGACAATTTCATCACAATGACACCCATTACTCTGTATGTGAACTCAAAATTTTAATAAAAACGAAAAGATTTGTTTTAAAGTTCTCCAAACTGTTTTCCATAGGAGTTGCATGAGTTTGCATTCCCACCAGCAGTAAATGAGTGTTTCCCTTTCCACACAACCTCTCCAGCATTTGGTATCATTTGTTTTCTTGATCATAGCCAGTCTTACTGGGGTAAGATGAAATCTTAAAATGGTCTTAAGTTACATTTCCTTAATTATTAGTGATGTTGAACACTTTTTAAGATGTTTTTCAGCCATCTTTACTTCTTCATTTGTGAACTCTCTGTTCAGTTCTTAGCTCCATCTTTTGAGTCAGACATTTGTTTTCTTGATCCTTTTCTTTTTTTGAGCAATTTAAATACTCTGGATGTTAAAACTCTGTCAGATTTCTCACTAGTGTAGATTTCCTCCCACTCTGTGGGTTTTCTCTTCACTTCTCTGTTTCTTTTACTGTACAGAAGCTTTTTAATTTAATGTGGTACCATTTGTCTGTTGTTGATCTTATTTCTTGCACAACTGTTGTCTGATTTATAAAGTCTTTTCCTACCCCTATATCTTGTAGGTTACTTCGAATGTTTTCCTCTATCATTTTCAGAGTCTCAGGTTTCACATTGGGGTCTTTGATCCATTTGGAGTTGAGTTTTGTACAGGGTGAAAGGTGGAGTTTAGTTTTATTCTTCTGCAAGTGGTTATCCAGTTTGCCAGCACCATTTGCTGAAGATACTCTCTTTCCTCCACTGAAACTTCTCAGCCCCTTTGTCAAATATGAGGTGGATGAAACTGCATGTGCCCAAGTTTGGATCTTCAGTTCTGTTCCATTGATCTACAGGTCTGTTTTTGTGCCAGTACCATGCTGTTTTTATGACTATAGCCCTGTAATATAATTTGAAGTCTGGTACAGTAATCCCCCCTGCACTGGTCTTTTTGTTCAGGATTTGTAATTTTGTTTTGGTTTGTCTGGGGTCTTTTGTTTTTCCATATGAATTTTACAATGTCTTTTCTTTTTTTTTTTTTCCACATAAATTTATTTATTTATTTATTTTTAACAAATCTAGACCCGTGTTCCCGCTCATTCCCCCACCCCACCAGAGCTCATGCATTCTGCCAAACATGCTTTTCATCTCTTAGTCTTTCTCAATATTTTCCATGAGGAAGTTGACTGTTTTGAGCAGAAGTTCACTGTTTCAGTCAGTTCTTTGATGCAGTCTTTTCTGTTGTTGTTGTTGTTGTTGTTGTTTGTTGTTTGTTTCAATGCTTTACGCCCAACTTCTTTGTTACAAAAGCTCCAGGGGCCCCGAATAAGAAATATTTACAACTGGGAAATTGGCATTAGCATCCCACAGATGGAAGGGATAAATACATTCGTCATTTGTATTTTTTGGAAAGCAGTGTGGAGAACCGTTGGAAGACTTGGAATGAACTATTGCCACCCCGAGCCAGCCATACCACTCCTGGCATGTTACCCTCAAGACTTACGCCACCAACAGAGATACATGCACAGCCAGGTTTTATTGCAGCTCTCTTCACAATAGCAAGGAGCTGGAACCAACCTAAATGCCCCTCAACTGACGAGTGGATAGAGAAAATGTGGTACATCTACACAATGGAGTTCTATGCAGCAGTAAAGAAAGACGACATCACGACCTTTGCAGGAAAATGGCTGGAGCTAGAGGACATCATGCTGAGTGAAGTAACACAGTCCCAGAAAAACAATGTCTTTTCTAAATCCATGAAGAAAGTCATGGGGATTTTGATTGGGGTTGCATTGAATCTATATATTGGTTTGGGTAGGAAGACCATTTTTACTATATTAGTTCTTCCAATCCATGAGCATGGGAAGTCTTTCCATATTCTGGTGTCTTCTTCAATCTCCTTCTTCAAGGATTTAAAACTTTCATTATCGAGACCTTTAGTGTCTTTTGTCAGGTTTGTTCCAAGATTTTTTTTTGAGGTGATTATGAACGGAAAGGTCTCCCTGTATTCCTTCTCCCATTGCTTGTTGTTGGCATAAAGAAAAAGCTACTGATTGCTTATTCTTAATTACAAAAAAGTTTATTGCCCTTTTGGAAATATGAAACAAAACACATACAGTTTTTTAAAAATATTAACTTTTTTAGTTGAATTTTTGTGCATTTCTTACAAAACATCTTAATAACTTTATATTCCTTCACTGAACCATAATGCCCCCTCCCCATAGCCCACCTCACTGGGTTTCATGTATTCTATTATATATGTTAAGGCCTACTGAGTCAAATTATATACCCAGACATTCCTCAGTGCAAGTTCATCCACTGGGGTCTAGTCAGCCTATCTAGGATCTCTCACTTAAAGAAAATAAGCTCTTCACCACCCAGCAGTAATCAGCTACCAATAGTTCTACTGTTGGAGCATGCTGTGCATTTCCCCGGTACTATGGTGGGTTTTTGTCTACTTGTGTTTGCATGGATCTTGTGCATGCTGTCACCATTCCGTAGGGTCATGTGTTCAGGGTCCCAGGAGCCTGTAAGACTCTGCCTCTATATGGCCATATACCTCCTCCCCAGGCTCTTACAATGTTTTCCACAACCTCTTCCTCAATGGTCCCTGAGACCTGGGTGGGTGGAGTTTAACATAGGACTCCTGTCCAAGGACCCACACCCTAAAGACTTATTTCCTGTACTTTGTCCTCTTGTGGCCTTCCATGTTCCTTGCTGATGAAAGCATGGTTGATGAGAGTTGAGAGATGCATTACTTGTTCAACTATGTTCTGTGAGCCTTAGGTGTAGAGGTTTCATTGGAGATGTGTCACTCAGGAGTGGGCAGCTCAAAGACACTTACTCTCTGTGTGTGATCAGATGTAAAACTCTGTAATAGTATCTGTCTGTTGCAAAAGAAGCTTCTTTGATGAGTAGCTGGCATACTTTTCTCTAAGTATAAGGAGCCATGTTTAGCATATAGTAAGAAATTACATTTATCTAGCCATGTCACAGCCTTAAGGTTTTTCTCTAAGATTGATGACCTCTCTAGCCATGTGTGTGTTTTGGGGTATGTTTACAGTAGCACACATGAGTTCCCTCCCATTGAATGGGCTTTAAGTCCAATTAGGTAGCTGTTGATTATCCCCAAGATAAACTATCACCATTGCCCCAATATAATTTGCTGTGCCGGTGATTGTTGTGGTTATTAAGCCTTAAAGCTGGAGTTGGGTTAGAACATCAATTGATTTTTCTCCCTTAGCAGTTTTCATTATGTCCTCCAAAACTATGAGACCTACCCTTCTGGGGAAGTGGCTTCCAGGCCAGTTCCAGCTGGATTTCTCCAAGTCCTGTATCTGAAATATGTCCTGTCGTAAGAAATACGGTCTTCATCTTTGGAGTGAACAGACAGGATTTTTGCCAAACCCATGTAAAACATCTCTGAACATCTGGAAAGATTTGGTCATCTACCACCCAAGACTTGCAAGGACATTTCAAAGTTTATGCTTTATAGTGGTATATTCAGAATAACAGTTCCATCTATACATGGGTATAAATATTGAATGTTTCATAAATTATAATAACTAGGGGAAAATCTCTCAGTACATGTTACTAAGTTTTGCAGCATTAACTAAAACCTTCCTGTATAAGATTAAAATTAGTGGCTATCTCCAGAATAGAAAATAGTAACATGCTTAAGCTAATTAAATTACAGAATTGTTGTTAATTTTCAATTCACTCCTGAGTTATACTGAAGTCCCAGTTACAGCTATTAGATTAAATGCACACAAATGTTCTCCATGCTTCCCTGTATTATGTGAGTGATAATTCTGACATTTTTTTCCATATCACATGATAATTTGGCTCAGGAAAAGCTGGGTTCTACCTCCTTGAACCAGAGGTATGCAGTACAGGGGGAGACACTCTGAAAGGGCTTGGTAAACCCCTTCAGCTGGGTTCCTGTTTATAGGTATGTGATACAACTCCTGCCTTCTGGAAAGCTATAAATCTGGATTTAGGGGTCCGGGAAACAAGAGAGACTGCTCTGATTGTAGTGACAATTACAAAAATGGGGGGGGGGCAAAGCAAGCCTTCAACACAATTTAGGACTCACATTGGAATACAGGTGTGGTGGTTTGCATGAGTGTCCCCCATAGGCTATAAGTATTCAGACATTTGTCTCCAGTTGGTGGCGCTGTTTTTGGAGGTCTTAGAAGGTGTGGCCATGCTGGGGGAAGTGTGTCACTGGGGGCAGGCTTAGTGAGTTTAACAAGCCTCATGGTGTACAGTTGCTTCCTCTCTGTTTCCCGTGCTCTTTGCGAGATGTGACCCTCGGTTTGCTGCTCCAGATCCAGCCGCCACGCCTCCCGCCACAATGGACTAATTCCCTGGAACCGCCAATCGTAAGCTCAAATAAACTCTTCCTTTTATAAGTTCCTTGGTCTGGTGTTTTATCACAGCAACAGAAAACTGACTAATACAGTTATTGGTACCAGAGAGTGGGCTGTTGGCTGTGAAGAACCTGACCATGTGTATGTTTGGAGAAGTGTGGAAGACTTTGGAACTTTGGGCTGGAAAGGCTGTTGACTATGGTAAGCAGAGCTTAAAGGGCCATTCTAGTGGAGGCCTGGAAGAAGGCAGGGCTCCAAAAGAGGTGGTTCCAGGGGAAAATAAAGTCTTAGGCAGCAACCAGGATATTTTGAGAAAGATGTCTGGCTGGAGTTTGCCACAGCCCAAATGCTTGCCCGATGCTAAGTGTGAAAAGTGGTGAACTGATGTCTTTGGTGGAGGATATTTCAAAGACAGCCTGGTGTGGGAAATGGTGGCATGGCCTTTTTAAATTGGTGAATATTATAACGGATCTACAGTGAAAAAAAGAGCAGATGGGCAGAAAGAAATGCATAAAGTACAGTTTGAATCTGAAACGTGCATTAGGAAGATTAAAGGTGGTGTCAAGGCTTGTGAAGGAGAGGTTGGATCTAAAACTTGCACTAGGAAATTAAAGGTGGGGCCAAGCATGTGAAGGAGGAGTTTCCTGTGATGAAAGGATTTTAAAGTATTAAGGAAGGACCCGATCGAAGTGTACAAGTAAACAAAGAATCAGTACCTTCAGGGCAAGACCACACCCAGCGAATCCTCCAGCAAGTAAGGGCAGAGAAAATAAGCAAAGGTGGTTGAAATGGGCCAGGGGCCCTCCCGAACTTGCCAAAGCCAAACTCCTCAGTTTCATTCACCTGGTTCTGGCTTTAGAGGCATGAAGTTCGCAAAAGTGAAATGGGTCATCATCTCTTCCTCCACGGTTTCAGAAAGCCAAAGAGGCCAGGCAGAATGCAGCAGGGGTGTTCCTGAATAAAGAAGGCCCCGAAAGGCCATTTCGTGAAGCTGTGATTGAAGCCTGGTGGACATTGGAGACCCCAAAAAGACTTTCAAGATGCCAGACCGGTGATATATGTGCCAAGGAGAGCTGCAGATAGGGAGTGTACGGGCCTAAAAGAGATGTATGTTGCAAGCAAAGCTGGAAGAGCCTAGCCATCTAAGCTCATGTAAGGTCAAGAAGTCCCAGAAGGTTACATGTGGAGCTACAGGACTTGTGTTTGCCCTGCTGGTTTTTCGGTATTGTTTTGGGCATATTCCTCACTATGGCCTCAGTATGCCTCTTTTTGGAATGGGAATGTGTATTTGGTTCCACTGTACTTTGGGAGTGTGTAATTTGCCTTTTGATTTACAGGAGCTTACAGTTAAGAATTGGCCTGAGTCTCCAGAATAGACTTTGGACTGTGGACTTTTTTGAATGGCATTGAGACTAATACAGACTGTGGGGACTTTTAAGGTTGGACTAAAATGCATTTGCATTTTATATGGTCAGTAGAGCCTATGGGGGGCCAGGGAGTGGAAATGTGGTGGTTTTTTGCATAGTGGACCCCATAGGCTGAAAGTATTCAGGTCAGGACATTTGTCTCCAGTTGGTGGCGCTGTTTTTTGGAGGTCTTAGAAGGTGTGGCCTGCTGGGGGAAGTGTGTCACTGGGGGAGGCTTAGTGAGCTTAACAAACCTCATGGTCTAAAGTTGCGTTCAGCATCTGTTTCCCGTGCTCTTTGCGAAATGTGACCTCGGTTTGCTGCTCCAGAGCCAGCGCCACGCCTCCCGCCACAATGGACTAATTTCCTGGAACCACCAATCCCGCCAACATCGTAGCTCAATAAACTTCTTCCTTTTATAAGTTTCTGGGTTCTGGTGTTTTATATCACAGCAACAGAAATTGACTAATACAACAGCAAGGAGAGAGGCCCATATGCCAGGATCACGAAGAAAAGACAACACTGGAAAGGGCAGGATAATCCGGTGCCAAGCTTTACCAACCCGATGGAAGACTCTGCAGTGGGATCCCTCCTGGGATGCCCCAGGACACAGACACAAGAAACACAATTGGGAACAATTGGGAACATATTTAAAGAACTACAAGATCATAAAGAACAAATTAAGAACTAAGAAAAGAGAATAGGAACTCAAGAAGACCTAGAGAGAGAGAATGACAGCTCCAGAAGGAAGTAGAAAAACAGAAAAGATCGCCATGCTGAAAAGGTAAGGAAACCAACCATCGAACAAAAGAGCTACAAAAGAGATCGAGAAAGCTCCAAAGAAGTAGAAATACTAAAGAAAGCAAGGGAAATGAAAAAGGAAAATCGAAAACACATCATCCATTCAGAGGAAAGGAATGGAAAAAGCCTATCAGAAGCAGAATGGAGGAAGCAGACAAAGAATATCAGACCTGGGAGATACACAGAACAACTAAAAACCTCAGGAAAGATTATGAAAAATTTAAAAATAGACAAAAATGAACAACCAGAGCTGTGGGACACTATGAAGAGACAAAACCTTCCACAATCATAGGAATAGAGGAAAGGAGAAGAATCCAAAGAGAATGGTAATTATAGATCTCAACAGAATAATAATAACTTCCCAAAACTAAAACAGGACAACAATAACAATACAACAAGAAGGCCATAAGACTCCAAACAGACAAGAATCAGAAAATAAATTCTCCACGCCACATCATATTAAAATGCTAGACACCCAAAACAAAGAAAAATCCTTAATAGTCACAAGAGAAAAACAACAGTGACCTATAAGGGGAAACCTATCAGAATTACAACTGACTTTCTCAATGCAAACTAATGAAAGCAGAAGAACCTGGAGCAAGCATCCCCAGTGTTAAAAAGACAATAGATGCCAACCAGGTTTACTATACCCACAAAAAGGTCAATTATAGTTGAAGGAGAGAGAAAATATCTTCCATGACATAAACAAAAAAATACATGTCCAGAAAAACAGTCCTTCAGAGAATACTTGAAGCAATTCAAGAAGCGAAAGAAGAAAGGAGCAAACAACCCCAGACACCTAGAAGAGAAATCAATAAAAGATAATGCAGAGGTAGAAACCTAAATCAAAACCACAGAATGGGGGGATATAAGGCAAAAGGAAGCAACACAAATTATCAGTCAACATTATATTAATGGACTGAAATAAATTCTCAATCAAAAGACATAACTGGGAGAATGGATTATGAAACAGAATCCATTGATATGCGGTCTACAAGAACACATCTTACCCTCAAGGACAGGCACCACCCTTAAATGTGAAAGGATGGAAAATATTCCAAGCAAATGGGTCCAAAAAGAAAGCAGGTGTTGCTATTTTATCAGACAAAATAGACTTTCAAAGTAAAAGAAATCAGAAAGAGACCAGAAAAAAGAGGGCCATTCATTTTCATCAAAGGAACAATTCACAAGAAGATTTTTCACAATTATGAATATATATGGCCCAAAGTACTGGTGCACCAAACTTTATAAAGACAATTCCCTCAGGACCACAAGTCACAGACTAACCCCAGTACACTCGTAGCAGGAGACTTTACAAATACCCCCACTGAGTCCTGTGGATAGGTCGCAAACAGGACAAAGAAAAACAAGAGACCATCAGAACTGAATGATAATGATAACACCCAAATGGACCTCATAGACCTCTACGCTGGAACAATCCATCCTAATACCAGAGAAAACAATTTCTACTCAGCACCCCACGGAACATCTCCAAATTGACGCACATACTGGGAACAGAAGAACCTGCTACAATAACAAAAAAATTGAAATAATTTTCATGCATTCTGTCAGACCACAGTGGCAATAAAGCTCAACATCAACACAGGACAAGCCCTCCGCCTACAAGAACACATGGAGACGAAACAACACACGCTTGAATAATGAATGGGTCAAGGAAGAGATAAGAAAGAAATAAAAACATTCCTGGAACTGAATGAACAAGGACCAATACAAAATACAACACAGCAAGACCTATGGGATACCTTAAAAGCAGTCCTAAGAGGGAAGTTTATGGCCCTGGGTTGCCTACATTAGAAAAACAAAAAAGAAGCAACAAGTGAATGATCTAACAACTGCAACTAAAAGCACTTGAGAGGCGACAAGAGATACCCTAAACACAACAGACAGGAAGAAAGAACAAAAATCAGAGCAGAAATCAAATGAAAAATAGAAACAAAGAAAAACAATACAAAAAAATCAATGAAGCCAAAAGTTGGTTCTTTGAAGAATAAACAAGATAGACAGACCTCTGCCAGTTAACAAAAGAAAGAAGGAACAACTCCAAATCAATACAATCTGTGATTAAAAGGGAAATATACAATGGACAAGGAAAAGATCCAGAAATTATATGGGAATATTACAAGAACTATATTCTACCAAGTTTGGAAAACCTAGAAGAAATTGATGAATATCTAAAATCATGGAAATCAACCAAGCTTCCGCCAAGAAAGATCAGCAGCTTAAACAACCCATAACATATGAAGAAATAGAGGATGAGTAATAAGCCCCAAAGCCTCCAACGAACAAAAAAAGCCCCAGCCCAGACGTTTCAGTTTCACACAGAATTCTATCTATAAAATTTCAAAAAGACCTACAAACGATTACTGAAACGGTTTAGAAGTATACATCAGAGGGAAATGTCTCCCAAAATGTCCCTTCTATGAAGCCAGCATCACTCTGATTACAAAAAAAGGCACAAGATGACAACAACAGAGAATACACAGACAAAAAAAAAAAAACATTCCAGAAACAGAGCCAAAATTCTAAACAGGATACTGGCAAATCGCATAAGGAACAATGACCACATCAAGAAGATCAATCCATCATGGACCAAGTTGGATATCATACCAGAGATGCGAGGATGGTTCAAACAATGAAAATCAATAAACAGCATCAACACATAAAGGAAATCAAGACAAAACCACACCATCATCTCAATTGATTGCTGAAAGAAGCCTTTTACAAAATCCAGCATCCCTTCATGTGCATAAGTCCTGAAGGATTGGATTGGATGGATCATTCCTCAATGTAATCAAGCCATATCACAGAACCCACAGCCAATACATCCTAAATGGGAAATGAACAGAAACAGTCCCTTTAAAGGTAGGAACTTGGCAAGGCTGCCTCGCTGCACCACTCCTCTTCAATAAATAGTCGTGAAATCTCTGCTATGATATAAGGGCAAAACAAAGGACATATGAAAGGAGTACTCATTGAACAGAGGAAGTCAAACTATCCCTTTTGCTCGATGATATGATGGTTTGCTAATAAGGGATGCTAAAAACTCCACAGAAACTCCTAGCAAATGTTAACACCAGCTTCTGCAAGTGGCAAGGATAAAAATTAAAACTTAAAAAATCAATGGCCTTTCTTTACAATACAAAACCAACAACAACAACTGGGTAGAAAGAATTCAAGAGACCTTCCACGACTAACAATAAGAACCTCAAAAACAATAAAATACCTAGAGACAAATCTAACCAAAGACACCAAAGACCTCTAACAACAAAAAAAAAATGTGTTAAACCTTTAAAGAAAAAATCTGAAGAAGACTCAAAAGATGGAAAACCCCTCCTATGTTCAGGGATTGGGAGAAATTAACAGTGTAAAAATGGTTACCATTTACCGAAACTCTTATAAGACACTTAATGCATCCCAATTTACAAATCCCAAGAGTTTTTCTTCACAGGCTTGGAAACAAATGTTCTTAAATTCATTGCGAAAAACATAAAGACCCCGAATAGGCCAAAACAACTACTGAGTGGAAAACGCTACACAGGGGGGATCATCTATACCAGACTTCAAACTATACTAAAGAGGGCTATAGTCATAAAAATCAGGCTGGTACTGGCACAAAAACACGACCTGTGACCAATGGAACAAAACCGAAGACCAAATCTGAGCACATCATGCAAATTCATGCAACTTAGATTTGAACAAGGGAGGCCACAAAGCCCGCAATGGAGAAAAGACAGCATCTTGCAGTCGCAGTGGTGTTGGCAAAACGGGATCACCACTGTAGAAGAATGAAATTAAAAACCCCTACCTCTCGCTCGGTACAAAAGTGGAAATCCCCGATGGATTAAGACCTCAATGTTGAAAGCCCCAACTCTGAAGGTGAGAGAAGAAAAGGTTGGCAGCAACTAAAAACATAGGTGTAGGAAAAGACGACTTCCTAAATCAGACAGCCTGCCAAGACAGATATGAAGGTCTACAATTGAAAAAATGGGCCCTCCTTAAACCAAAAGCTCTGTACATCAAAAAGGAACAATCAAGGAAGGAAGAGAAATCCCACAGAGTGGGAGGAAACTTCACTGTAGATACATCTGAACAAAGCATTGATGCACAGAATATATAAACTCTCAAAAAACAAAGAAAAAAGAAAACATGACCCACTCAATAGAGATGGAGCAAGAGCTGAACAGAAGACTTCACAAGTGAGGAATAGAGATTCTGAGAAAACACCTCAAAAAGTGTTCAACAATCACTGGATGTTGAAATCATTAAGAAATGCAAAAAAACAAAAAAAAAAAAACATGGAAGGATATCATCTACTCCATAAGACTGGGCTGGTTCAAGAAACAAATGATACCAAAGTGCTGGAGAGTTGATGGGGAAAGGGGAAACGACTCATCCACTGCTGTGTGGAATGGTAAACTCATACAGCCACCACGAAAGCAATGTGGAGAAGAACCCTTGAAGACTTGGAAGAATGAACGGTTCCCCCGCCGCCCAGCCATACCAACTCCTGGTCCAGGTACCGTCAAGACCTTACAACCACCACAGAGATGACATCACGGCCATGTTATATGGCAGCTCTCTTCACAAAGCAAGAGGCGGAAACCAACCTAAATGCCCCTCAACACTGACGTAGTGGATAGAGGAAAATGCGGTTAAACATCTACACAAATGGAGTTCTTGCACGAGTAAAAGAAAGACGTAACATCACGAGCTTTGCAGGAAAATGGCTGGAGGCTAGAGGACTCATGCTGAGTGAAGTAGCACAGTCCCAGAAAAACAAACGAAGATTGGTATCCCTTCCCATCTGTGGATGCTAGTGCCAATTTAACCCAGTGTAAGGATTTCTGTGTAGGGCCCCCTGAGCTTTTGGTCAAAGCAGTTGGGTGATAATGAATGGAACAAAACAACAACAGAAGGACTAGCATCAAAAAGTGACTGAAACTGGAACTGTCGCCTCAAAACATTCAACTTCCTCCTATGGAGAATATGAGGAAGACTAAGATGAAAAGAATGTTTGCCAGAATGCATGAGCTCTGGCGGGGTGGGGTAAGGAGTGGAACAGGGTCTAGATTTGTTAAAAAAAACATAAACTTTGTGAACACCACCACAGGGGGGCAACAGGATACTGTCTCCTCCCTCTAGGTGCAACTTTTCCCTACGTTAAATAAAGCATTGAGTAGACAAAGGCTTCAGTGCAGCTCTAGGCGCTCATACCAGAGTAGTTGACCAGGAGGCTGTTAAAAGCCCGCCCAAACAAGGCATTATAGTCCTCCAAAACTAGGAGGACACAATTTTGGATGCACATAAACAATGACATAAGACCTTTATTGCTGAAGATTGGCATATAATAAGAGCATGAAAAATTATGCCTGAGAAACCCCTGCAGTTGGACAAAAGCTGATCTTCATGGTGTCAGAGGATGGATATATGTAGAAAATGGTGCATGTGCATTTTTCATTCAGTAGGCTTTTGAACCAATATATTTCCCTCTGTTTNTCTCTCTCTCTCTCTCTCTCTCTCTCTCTCTCTCTCTCTCTCTCTCTCTCTCTCTCTCTCTCTCTCTCTCTCTCATATCTTCCCTCCTCCTTCCCCAGTTAAAGTACTCACATTTTCCCCACTTTGCCCTTGATAATATGTCTCCTATGAGTCCACCCTCTCTTGAGCTCCTTCTTCTCCCTTACCCTCATGTTCACTTGTAACCCTCTGTCCTTCTCTCCCAGTTAAGTACCTCCATTTCTCCCTTGGTAACACCTGTCTCCTGCTGTCCTTCTCTCTTAGGATCCTTCTTTCTCTTTATATACATATTTTTTTTCCATTTGTCTTGCAGTTATATCAGAATATATACTTACGTCTAATGATTTGGTGCTAAAATTCACAAATGAGGGAGAACATACATTGTTTTTCTGAGTCTATGTTAGTTCACTTAGTATAACAGTTTCTAGTTCCATCCATTTGCCTGCAAATTTCATGATTTCATCTTTCTTTACCACTGAGCAGAGCTCCATTGTATATATGTACCACATTTTCATTTCCCATTTGTCAGCTAATGGACATTTTAGATGCTTCCATTTCTTAGCTGTTGTGAAAAAGGCAGCAACAAACATGGATGTACAAATATCTCTGTGGTAGACTGAGTCTTTTTGCTATATGCCAAGGAGTGGTATAACCAGATCATATGGTGGGTTTATTTTTAGTTTTTTAAAGAGTTTTCCACACTGCTTTCTATAGTTGTTTCAAAAGTTCACAATCCTACTAGAAGAAAGTATTGCCCTTTCCCCACATCCTCACCAGCATTTGGTGACGTTTGTTTTCTTGGTCTTAGTTAGTCTTACTGGGGTAAGATGAAATCTTGAAGTGGTTTTGATTTGCATTTCCCTAATTACTAATGATGTTGAGCATGTTTTAAAGTGTTACTTGGACATCTTTATTTTTTCTTTTTGAGAACTCTTTGTTCAGGTCCTTAGCCCATTTTTAATTGGGTCATTTGTTTTCTTGATTCTGTGTTCTTTTAGTCCTTTATATATTCTGTATATTAGTCCTGGGTCAGATGTGTAGCTGACAATTTTCTCCCACTCTGAGGGTTTTCTCTTCACTTCCTTGATTTCTTTTGCAACGCTGAAGCTTTTTAGATTAATGAGGTGCCACTAGTTGATTGTTGACCTAATTCCTGAGCAACTGGTATCCAATTTAGAAAGTCCCTTCCTGGACCTATATCTTCTAGGGTACTGCCTATATTTCTTCAAATAGTTTCAGAGTTTCAGGTTTCACAATGAGGTCTTGATTCACTTGTACTTAACTTTTGTACAGGATGAAAGGTAAGTGTCTACTTTCATTCTTCTACAGGTGGTGATTCACCTTTCCCAGCACCATTTGCTTAAGATTCTGTCTTTCCTCCAGGTGTGTGTTATTGGCACCTTTGTCAAATATCAGGTGGCTGAAACTGTATGCATATCATGCTTGGGTCTTCAATTACATTTCATTAATCTATGTGTTTGTTTTCATTCTTGTACCATGCTGTTTTATGAGTATAGCTCTTTAATATAGTTTGAAATCTGGTATGGTAATCCTTCCAGAATTTTTTTGTACTTGGGATTAGTTTGGCTATCTGGAGTCCTTTGTGATTCCATATGAATTTTAAGAATTTTTTTTCTAATTCTGGGAAGAATTTCACAGGGATTCTGATTGAGATTTTTGGATAATGTGTTCTGGGTTGGCATCTATAATCATTTAAAACTTGTTATACTTTGGTCCATGTTCTCTGGCTTTCATGGTTTGCTTTTAAACATCAGCTGCAATTCTGATGGGTTTCCTTTATATGTATTTTTCTCTTGCAGCTTTCAGTATTCTTTCTTTGTTCTGTGTGTTTAGTGTTTTCACTGTGATGTGCCATGAGTAGTTTTTTCTAGTCCTGTATATTTGGTGTTTTATGTGCTTCTTGTAATTGTATGGTTCTTTCCTTAATTTGGGGAAATTTTCTTCCATCATCATGTTGAAGCTCTGATCAATACCATATACATAGGGTGCTTCTCTTTCCTCTATGCCTATGATGCGTAAATTTTGTCTTTTCATTGTGTTCAACATTTCCTGCATATTCCATTCCTGTTTTGTTTTTTGTTTTTTGTTTTTTGTGAATTAATGTGCCAGTCCCTACTAGTCAGCAGGAAAGACTAAACCCTGGAGCAGTGAGAGGGACTGCAGATGGTCCCAGAGCAGAGGATGAGAGCCTCAGTTTGGCAAGCTCAGCCCGGAGGCCAAGCCCAACACTCTCGGGAAGTCTCAAAAGATCTCCATGTGCAAGGAGAGGGTATAGGAGGAGGACATCCAGGCCCATATTCTTTGCTTGAGTGGTTCAGTTCTTCAATTTTATCATCCAGTCTTGATATTCTGTTTTCTCTTTCATTCATTCTATTGGTGAAGCTTTCTTGTGTCATTTCAAATTGGATTATTGAATTTTTCACTTCCTTCATTTCAGACTGAGATTTCTTTAATATATCTGTCTCTTTTGTGAATTCAGTCAGAAGTTTATCCCTATACTCCTTTAGTTCTTTGAGTTGTGTGTTCTTTAAATTCACTGAATTCTTTGATCATGTGCATGATTATTATTTTAAATTCTGTGTCCTGGGTTACATCTAGGGGGCTCTCATTGTACAATACTTCCATAGGAATGGTGGTGTTTGGTGGGGACATGTTACTTTATTTTTTCATATTATTTTTGTTGTGGTTTTAGCATGTGGATTTCTTTTGTTGCTTGTGATCCTGGCATGAAACTCAAGTCTTCCTTTGTTGAATTGAAGTTTGGTGATGTTTTTATTATTGATGTAACTTGGTTGCTTTCTGATTATGAAAAGCCACTTGGTCTACGCTTCAGGTTTTCTGTTTTGATTTTATACTGGAGGGACCAGACAGCCTCAGTCAGGATAGTCAAGAGCTCTCCGAGAGGGCAGTGTGGGCCTGAATAGTTAGGAGTCCTTCAGTAGCCCCAGTGGATAGTACCAAGGTCCAAGGAGAGGAGATGGGAAAGTAATGTGCCGGTCCCTACTAGTCAGCAGGAAAGACTAAACCCTGGAGCAGTGAGAGGGACTGCAGATGGTCCCAGAGGATGAGCAGAGGATGAGAGCCTCAGTTTGGCAAGCTCAGCCCGGAGGCCAAGCCCAACACTCTCGGGAAGTCTCAAAAGATCTCCATGTGCAAGGAGAGGGTATAGGAGGAGGACATCCAGGCCCACGCTAGCCTTCAGAGAAGTCTTGTTCTGGAGCCATGGGAGGGAGGGACTGCAGACAGTCCCAAAGCAGGGCATGGGTACAGCATGGTGGTCGTAGTCTCCAAATGTCTGCGAACAGGAAAGGTTATGGTAGGAGGATGTCCAAGTTCCCACTACTTGGCAGAAAAGCCTGGTCCTCAAAAATATCAATTCCTTGAGTCAACAATTTTATTGGAGGTGATCAGCACCCCCCCCCAGGATGCTTTGGCACATATACGAGACACATGCACTGATGTGTATTACAGCATTGATCACAATGTATAAAATTTTAAGCAACCCAAATGACCATGCATAGGCAAATATCTAAATAAAATAGTACATCAAATCTACCATGTAAAACAGAATGAAGATAACATAAAAATATAGTCAAGGTACATTTTTGCTACAAATCAAAAACTAATACATCAGCTCACATTTGCAAAAATTAAATGGAGCAAATTGATACAGCTTAATAGATACCTATGTACAGATGTTCCCCTTCTTATAAGGAAGTTATGTCCTGATAAACCCATAATAGACTGAAATACTATAAACTGGAAATGCATTTAATATACTTGCCCTAAGGAACCTCACAGCTTGGCAACATTGTAAAAGTTTTAGAAGAATGGCTCCAAATTTATATAAGGTTTTATCTCTGGAAAGGGGAGTGAAATTGGGAAGGGTCTACCAATGTAGGCCTTGATTTTATTTTCACTGTTAGTGGTTTTCTATTAGAAGATATCAGCCTACTATTAATATAATTAAAAATCTAAAGCTATTGTCCTTTGAAGTTCTACTTGCTTTGCTAGAAAAGGCTTAACATATATAATGCTGAATGTATTACTGTGTGTAGAATGAGGTGACCCCAGATCTGAGTTACAATTTTAAATCGGCTTCCACAAGACAGAAAAACTAGGTTGGGAGTTGGAAGCACTCTTATTAAAATACTAAAAAAAATTTTAATAACCACAATGAGCATGCTGACCTCTAATAAAGCATCTGTCTCATCACTGAATTATTCTCCCTTTTACATGTGTGATCAAGTGTGAAAATTTGCTTTTAATTTACTTTACAAGACTTTCTCCATATCCTTCTCCCCAAACCACACAGTATATTATTAAAGTAATAAAATCAATCAGATTCCACAGAAGTCAGCATGTTAGGCACACCTAAAGAGCTTGAAAATGGCAATAAGAGAAATAGTGCCTTCATACCTCTGAGATTCAATGTATGTACCCATTCAAAAAAGCAATCCTTCCCTTCAAAGCTCAAAAATTGGGGATTGGACTGGACTTCCCATTAAATTTCCAGACTGCCACATCAAGTGTGTTATAATGCATACACTCTATCACATTTTTTTTACAATGTGAAATATTTCAATATGATTTGATGGGCACCTGCTTTGAGATTTAGCTCATGCTATTAGAATTCTGGTAAGCAGATGACATTGGCATAAGGGGTTATTTCCTGGAACCATGCAGTTCAATTATTGTTCAGTCAGTGATCTAGATTAAATGACATGGGTAGAATCAGAGCAAGTTTTGAATATGCCCTGAAGTCCATCATAAGATCACCTTTTAGATTCTTATATAAAAGTATGCACAGTGTCATTTATGCAAAATCACTTTGCATTAACTCAGAGTAGAAATCCAAAGATCTAGTTGCAGTGCAGAAATGCATGTTAGATGATCCAACCAAATAGCATCCTTCTCATGTGATGGCCTTTTAAGCTTTTGTGGGGGAAGCTTGATATACTTTGACACAATCAAATTCAGGGAATTGAATGTTTTCTATCTCAAACACTTGTCCTCAACCAATTGTTCTTTCCCTCAAGGGACATTTGATGTCTGGAGATAATTTCAGTTGTCTCACTGAAGGAGGAAATTGCTATTGACACCTAGTGAATAGACGCCGGGGATGTTACCGAGCACTCTACAATGCATCAGATGGTCCTTGTCACAAGGAATTATTTGACCCGAACTGCCAAGTGAGCCAAGATTCTTTCAGAAACTTAGTTTCAAGTTAATTATGCTTAGATTTTTTTTCTCTTATTACATAAACTCCTTCAAATAGTTTTCCATTGTCTCCTACCTCTTATATATACTCCTTACCTCCTTGCCTCTTATAACACAGCCTGCCCCAAGATGGACTCCACACTCTTGAATCCACAAAATCACTACCCCAGAGGACACAGGCAACCACCTGCCTTACAGTCAAGCCAACACTTCTCATTCGACCTCTTTCTTGAAAGATTCTCTCCTCCTGTTTCCAGAACGTGCATTCGCATGGCTTTCCTGTTCTCCTTCTCATCTCTGTCATTTCCGTGTATAGCTTTCTTTACATGAGAAGTACATGCTGGAGTCCCTCTACCTAGCTTTAACCACCCATAATTTAACCACCCATAATCCTCTCTGTTTTTTCCTTAAAATGACTGTGTTAGTTTCCTATTGTTGATCTTAACAAATTGTCACACCTTAGAATGACACAGGTTTATTATCTTATAGTCCTGGAGATAAAAAGTGAGTTTCATTGAACCAAAACCAAAACTTCAAGGGTCTGTGTTTGTAGACTAAGAAAAAAAAATCTTTTTATTTCTAGCTTCTAGAGCTTCCCCTCCTCTGTTCCTTGGCCACAGGCACCCTTCCATTTTAAAAAGCCAGCAAGAGTGACCAAATCTTTCTCGGTCTGATGCTGACTATCCATTTAAGTACCTCTGTGAATCTATTGCATCTACATGGAAAGTCCAGGATAATCTTTCAAAAGACAAACTTGGGACTAAGACCCTTGCATGCCCCAAGACTACCAGCTCCCCCAGGCCTGTCCTCTCATAGTAAACTATCATTCCCACACTTACATCAAACTCATGCCTTCCAAGCCTCAGGGATCATTGCCGAAGAGGGATCAAAAGATTCTAAGAGCGAGAGGTGGTTGATGACCACAGGAAAGTTTTCCAGACAGTTAAGAAGTAACTCACAGCAGTGATACCAGCATATATAGTCCTGAATATGCTCAATCCAGACAAAATCCTAACAAAGACTTGGGGAGGACAGTTAGAACCCCCCCAAGAACTACTGACAACTGATGGCTGCTGGAGGGGGGGAGGTTCAGTCCCACTGAAGGGTGAGTCTTGATAGGTTGACCAGGCCCTACACCAAAAGACAATATATATGTTATATATTATACATTTAATAAAGTACATGAAGTTGGGCAGTAAGTGATGCAGATGAGGGGGGCTCTAAATTTGATCAAAATATATGACATTCTCAAATTTGTAATGAAAAGAAACAAAAAAGAAATTTACAATCATATTAACACAGGATCCAAATTTTCAGGAAAGGAGAAGTGACATAAATTAGAATATCAGACATTTAATAAAACAAAATATTAATTGTATATTTCCATTATGTATTTTCCATTAAATATTAGATTAAACTTCCTGAAACAGCTGACAGTCTACTACTTTTCATTTATCAAAGAGGCAATCTCATCTTTTTCATTTTTTATTTATTTTTATTTTATGTGTTTGAGTTTATTGTCTGTATGTGTTTGTAACTGCATCTGTCTCATGCAGTGTCCACAGAGGTCAGAAGAGGGTGTTGGATCTCCTGGAACTGGAGTTATGAACAGTTGTTAGCCACCATGTGGGTACTAGGTTTCAAACCTGGGTCATCTGCAAGAACAGCCAGTGCTTTTAAGCGCTGAGCCATCTCTCCATCCCCATATATTTCTTTTTTAAATTATTTTTTAAAATATAATTACCAATGTAAAAAAGAAAAATTTGGGACAGATTAAATTTAATACTTTAATAAAGAACAAAGGACAATCCACAAGTCAAACAGACACATACAGTAAGACTTTGGTGCTATCATGGGGCTGCATGACATTTAGAGACAGGAAAAGAAAGTGACATACAGAAAAGAGAAGTGAGGAGCAGAGATGACTCAGCTGTCGAAAACCTGGCATTGGCTTTACTTCAGCATGTGTCGCCTGATGCTCTGCCCCGGTGATCAGCTGAGACTCAACTATAGGTTACAATAGAAAAGCCCTAAGTTATATTTTCTGCTTTTTGATGTGTCCACTTAGGCTATAGCCTCAGCACTATGACCTAAGTCATCTGCAGAATAACTCAAGTATGTTAGTACAGAGACAAATGTGGTTTGATGTAATTCTATTTCCTAATTAGCAGATTAGCAAACTTACTTCCATCCACAATCTTAACTGCCAACCCAAGTACAATAACATTCCTAGGTTCTGGAAATTAGGACATAGTCATCTCTGAGAGGATATTGCTCTCTCTACCAAAGTAACTTACACTCAATCACCACATGTGTGTACAGATCATGTTTGTGATTTGTGATATCTGCCTATCTACACATATATACATACATGCACATATTTATCCCTTCTTCCTGACATATTGTTCCCAAATTTCCTAGAATCATCAAAGAAATATGAATTTTGTATGCTAAGAAGATGAGGTACCTGGAGGCTGTTGGATAATCTCTGGATGGGAGCTGTTGCCAGAGAGATAAGGCATCTATATGACTGGAAAATTAATACTTTGGGGTCTGCCTTCCCACCTCTTGACAGGAGAGTAGATTTGAAGGTTGAGTCAATCAACAAGGGCCAGTTATATAATCAATCAAACCTATTTAATAACTTCCGATAAAAAAATCCCAAATGCTGGGAGCCCAAAATCTTACTGACAACCGAATTCATGGAGATACCTGAAGAATGGCAGAGATGGAGAGGGCATGGAAGCATGCGACCCCACCCTCCTCCGTCTCATTGCTCATCTACATACATTGCATGGACCTTTGTAATAAGCCAGTAACCATAAGTATTTCCTAGAGCAATGAGAGCTACTCAGGCAAATTGGTCAAACTTAAGGAGGAGGCACCGGCATTTTACAGTTGGTCTGTCATGGAACTGGGGTTTGTGTTTTGCATCTGAACTGGGAAACAGTCTTGGACGATTGAGACCCTAACCTGTGGGATGTGGTATAGTTTATGAACAGCTAGTTTCAGAAATGAATTTGAAGACAACTAACAATGTCCTTTGCAAGACTGTGGGATTTGTGGGAAACCCCCACATCTGATCACAGAAGTGACCTGAACTGTGTTCAGTAGAAACACTTTTACCTTACAAATTCCAATGTTAGGAAGCTCTGGTTTATACTTCTCTATCAAGCTCTAGAACCACTTAGGCAAAGGCCTAAGAGAAGATGTTTATAAACAAAACTGAAAATCCCCTTCCCTTCTTCCTTTCCCTTCCCTTCCCTTCCCTTCCCTTCCCTTCTTCCCTTTTTTCTGTGTTGTCTGGTTCACTGAAAAGCATCACCAGCCATTCAGTAATGCAAACACTCAGTAACTCAAGCCAGATGTGGACTTCGTCATGCTGAATGCCTTGCTTCTTTATCACCATTTCTAATCATTTTACTTTGTTTCTTCTTTTTGGTTCTTTTCTTTCTCTCTTCATTACTTATTTTTTAAACAATGTCTTGCTATATAGACCAGGTTGGCCTGGAACTTTCTATGTAGCCCAGGGTGGCCTGAGATTTGCAACCTCCTACCTCAGTCTCCTCAAATTCTAAGATTGCAGGTGTGAGCCACAATACCCAAGAGAGTATCTAAATAATTTTTCTCAGTAGACTGCTAAGTCCTATTATTAAGTGTCTCATTAGACACTTCTTAACACTTTTACCCCCATTATTCTAATTCATAAGACTTTCAGCTCATTAGAACTATTGTGGGAACTTCATTTTTAATATTTTTATTTATTATTTTTATTTTATGTGTATGAGTGTTTTACCTTCATGTATATAAGTGCACCTGTGTCATGCAATACCCGAGGAGACCAGAAGAGCTGCGTCAGATCTCCTGGAACTGGATTTTAGGAAGGCTGTTAACTGTCATGTGGGTGTGGGGAACGGAACCCTGGTCCTTTGTAAACATAGTCCGCTTTCTTACTTGCTGAGCCATCTCTCCAGTCCCAACTGTGGGAATATCTTAACTAGTTCATCTGTGTCTGCTTTCATCACTCCAGTCTCCACTCTCTACATGGCAGAATGAACGTTTAGGAGCTCTAATCTGATCTAGTCATCCTTTTGTTAAAATTCTTCCATGGCTTCTTCCGTCTCTAACTATTAAGAAATTAAACACTAGACTATGAATGAAATGAAACACAAGTCTGCATCATCTGGCCTCTGTGACCTTCTCCAAGATCATGGAAAGCTCTGTCATATTCATCTCCCTGTAAAAGAAGTCACCTATTTCCTCATAAGGCCTTGGCATACACTATTTCCTGCCTACAATGTTTCTTCCCATTCTTTTACCATATATAAACTTTGTATTCACTCTCAGCTCACAACTTAACCATCCTCTCTTCACCCAGCACACTGTTAGCACTCAATGACTGACTATCCTGTGGATAAATAAATGTATGGATCAAGGAATAAGACTTCTACTTCTGAGCTGAGTTATAGCCTTGATCAGATAGTCTCCTTGTTGCCTGTTCACTCATTAAACTTTGACTCGTGTATCTTTGTTTCAACTACTGCTAAGCAATTTTATTTATTTATTTTTGGCTTGCTTCCATTCCTATTTGGAAACTCTTGGTGTCATAACACAACCCAATAACTGCATTTGAAGGTCAGGAAGGAAAGAAAACATTCTTTTGGCATCATTTGATTTCTCCTCTAGACATCATCTCCTTCCCCCCTGAGATGAGTTTAGATTACTCTATAGGAACATAGCGTGAGTTGACAAGGTCTCATGGTAACTATTCTCAAAGCTGCTGATGGCAGTTGGAGTCACTTATTAAAAATGACAGTAGACTTCAATACAGCATTGACTTTCATGAAGCTTTGCTGATGCTTAAAGAGTTTGGTCACATGTCAGAATGGCTCATGTTAAATGATCTATTAGGAGCTATGATCACCAGAAAGGTCATCTGTCATGCTGTAGGCCAGAAGCGTCGCCTCTGTTTAATGTGATATGAAGCCCAAACCCCAAACTTAATTAGAAAGAAACTGGCATATGTCATTGTTTACTGATCAAAAGTTGGGAGTCTCTGTTCATACTGATGATAGTGCAAACAAAATTCTTTAACCATGGCTTACATGTGTAATGGTTAAAGATACAGTCACCTAAGGAGAACTAAATGTCAATACTTCACATATTAGTGGCTTCAAGTAATCTGGTGAGGACTGCAATGATGAAGATGAATGAAAACGCATTTTCTTTATGGATTCATAATGAAAACTTTTAGGACTTAGGAACATGTTAAAATGAATGTGCCAAAAAGAAAGATTTTTAAACATTATGTCTAAGACTCATTTGCAGGTGCAGTGGAAGATAACTGTGAAGCTCCAAGGAATCCCCACTCTGGCTGAAGACAACATCATTCATAGCAAGATCCACCTTGAATGAAAAACCATACCATCATTTATATTGAACGAGCTTAGGGAAATGTCTCTGGAGAGGGAGAATGTAGCACTGTACAAGAATGTTCCAAATAGCTATCATAACACTAACCAACAATGGCAAGAATAAGAATTAATCACACAGAAAATAATTAAATTAATGTACATATGCTAAAAAGTAAGTGTTGCTATATTAGACATACTCACATGAAAAAAGGTATCAATAGGATTCACTGTGAGCCTATGAAGATGTTTAAAATAAAAGAAAATACATGCTTTCTGGAGCATTTTATTTACTTGTAAGAGTGACATATGTTTCCCTTTTGTGATTTTCTCCTTATTACAGATCAGGTCATATTAATCAACAACCTAAAAGCCTGCTAGGGTGATTTTGAACTATGAGCTGGATCCCATAGAGAAATTGTAGGGATTTTTGAAGAAGAGTTGGGGTTTACTAAAAAGAGACTTTTAACATAGATGTAAGCATGGGCATTAATAGAGAGGCACTTTAGGAAGAAGATGGCATACAGGCCTTAGCAAGAGGTCTGTGGTATAATTTTGAGGGCTTCTAAGCTACATTCATTGTTCAAAGGCTTCCTAAGAAATTCTTTTCTTTTCCTTTTTAAATTATATTCTTATTTATTCTTTGACATTTTCATAGCTGTATACAACATCTGGTACACACACACTTTCTTTGCCCAGTTTCCCTGCCTCCCAACATGCCTTCTTCCCAACCTCATGTGCTCTTATGTTGCCTAGGAACCCAATGAGTCCGATTAGTTCTGCTGCATGTGTAAAGGTATGAAGCCGTCCACAGGGGCTTAGACAAGCTTCCAGTAGCCACACCTCCAAAGAAGAGTGACTTCCAATAAGTCCCTCCTATGGGTGAGGCCTCAGGACCCCTCCCCTGGTCCATGCTGGATCTTAACTGTCCAGCCTCTACCTCTTCAGCCTGACCTATTGGAGTACACCACCACAACTGGCTATAGATTTACTTTTAATTTGCAGACGTCATTCTTTTTAGGATTTTCATGTGGTATCATCCTGAGTTTTCTCTATGAGTCCCAAATGCAATGATGGTGTCCTTTTAAGGAGAAGAAAATGCAGAGGCATAAGAACAGAAATGACAGAAGAGAAGGACACAGGAAAAATGGGCAGAGACTGGATGAGGGGACCGTGGGCCACTGAATGCTGACTGTCAACCACAACCAGAAGCTGCATGTGGCAAGAAGCTGGATTTCCCCAGTGCCTTTGAAGAAAGTGGTGAACATCTCCACTTCAGGCTTCTGCCCTTCAGAAATGTTAGAGAAACATAAGCTGTCATTTGAGCCACCAGTTTATTGTCATGTGTCCTTGCATCCCTAGGGATCAAACACCCTGCCCACTACAGTTTGGATCTTAGTGTGCCCCCAAGGGTCCATGTGTGAAAAGCTTTGGCTCTAGGGCTGTGATATGGGGGAGGCAGTGACTTGGGAAGGTGTGACCTAAGGTCGGAGGTGTGCCTTCGAAGGGGATTGTGGGACTTGGTCTTCCCTGCTTCTCTCTTTTCTCCTCGGCTGGTGATGTGGATGGTTTGCTGTGCCTCATGTCCCTAACAGAGGCCCCAAGCAATGCACAGTGCCCACACCCCATCTTCCAGCCTAGGCTAGAACCTCTAGAAATAATCATTTTTTTCTCCTGATTATCTCAGATAGCTTGTTACAGTGATGCAGTTGACTTAAAAACTCTCCCAGACATGGACATAAGAGAGATGCTCTATATACAAGAATAAAAGTACAAAACTTTTCACTCCAGTATTGCTTATCATGGTAAGATAACTGAAAACAATCTTCATTTCTTTCAGGGAGATCTTGATCAGAGAGCACAAAAGCTCAACTTCTGAACATCAGTATGATTCTGTTATACAACTATTATTAACTAAAGTCACCAATATTGTGCATCCTATATACTTGAAATAATCTATGAGAGTAAATCTTGTGTTCTCACCATAATCAAAGGTACAAATGTCAAGTGATAGAAGTAGTGAATATCTTAGTTATCTTGTGTAAATAGTTTCATAATGGATCCATTTGTTAAACTGCCAAATTTATACATTAACTCTATTTTATTCATATATAAATATACTTATATATAGGTAATATATAAATACATACTATATAAATAGAATGCAATTTGTACACACACACATACACACATACACACTTTTATTTGTGTGAAGGTAAATAAAATGTATTGATATTTTGCAGAAAAAGAAAAAAATGGAATTTCCATTTCCATGGAGATACTACCAAATATATATATATATATACATTTCTTAGAAACCTGAAAAGTGTACTGAAGTAGATTCATTTAACATTCTGCAGTACTAAAAACAACTGAATTAGAGCTGCCTGTATGTGCATGCATTCATCTCAAAAACATAAAGCAGAGAGAGGAAAAGCCACCTCAGAAGACTCCTTATAGTATTATAACGTTTTTAAACCTACAAAACAATATTGTCCAATGGCTATAAATATCTAAATCTGTGTCAAAAGCAGGTACGGAATGACAGGGGGAGGAAGTTGGCATCTATATTTAAAGTACTTAATATCTGTGATCAAAATGATGGAAATTTGACATGGTATTGACACATGGAAAAGCTGGGGAGGGACATACAGTAAGTGGCAATACTTGCCACAGCCATCTATTTTAAAACATTTTTATATAAAAAATTAACCAACATTTTTAGCATGTGGAAATTTGTGCCACATAAATGAAATGCTTCCAGGTGTCAGGAGAATTATGAAGAGAAAGAAAAGTTCCAAGACAGCAGAATACAGGTAAAACATTAGATGATGCAGGGGCTGGACCCTGGAAGGTGGGTCACAATGAAGATACTTCTGTTTTGATGGATGCTTCATAGTTTTTCTCACCATCTCCCTCTCTCTCTCTCTCTCTCTCTCTCTCTCTCTCTCTCTCTCTCTCAATCTTTCTCTCTCATTCTTTTATTTGGTTTCAGTTGACTTCCTCTTTAGTTCTTTTTTTTTTCCTTTTATACTCCATTTCAAGACTGAATCTGTGCTGGGTATGGTAGTGCACACCTTTAGTCCCAGGAGGGAGAGGCAGAGGCAGGCAGATATCTAGGAGTTCAAGGCCAGCCTGTTCTACATATTGAGTCCCAGACCAGTTGGGGCTACAGGGAGACCCCGTCTCAATAATACCAAAATAAATACTGAATCTGTATCAACTATGAAAGAAGAAAATGAAGATACAGCAATTGTGCTCACTCTGCTACCCATCAATAGTCAGTCTCCACATCTGCCTCGGCGATGGGGACTGTATCAACACATTGCTTACATCTGTAGGATTCCCAGCTGTGATATCCACCCTAAGTCCTGGAGTGCAGGAGCAGAACTGGCCTTTAAAACACTCTTTGCCCCAGCTCTGAAACTCTTCCGGGAAAACCAGAGCAGGTAAGTACTTGAGAATGAATTCTGGGAACCTGCTACAGCTTACGATTTTGCACAAAGTGCACAATGTGATTATGGATTTTGTATCCATAGCAAAGACTTATTAGCAAAGTTACTTGCGGGGGGTGGGGGGGATTTGACAATCTCTGCTTCCGGCATGGGTAGGCCGGCAGTGTAGAGAGAATGTTTTAGGAAGCAGAAATATACAGACTGCCTAGCAGCCCCAAATACCTAAGCAATTGCTCTTCCCTGCATTTTATATTGTCTTTGATGGCAAAGACTGTATTTTGGTAATTGAATGATTGGACTGAAATAATTGGGAAGATGGTGCCACAACATCTGCTCGTTTGGCCCTAGCAGCAGCTATAAAAAGAGCCCCTTCACTCATGAATTTTTATATGAGATAGAGCAACTCAAAACGTGAGAAGGAAATTGTTCTTAACGAAAAAACAGAAACCCAAACCCTGTATTTCCGTTGTTACTGCTCATCACCTCTCTTTGTTTCCTGCTCAGGATCCTCTCTAAGAGTTTGCGTTGACGATGCAGTCACAGCTTTCCTCTTGGGGACCTTGATGTCAACCTCAAAGCTTTCAGACAAGCGCCGTCATCGGGCTGGCTATGGAATCTAGTTTTCCCCAAGATGTGCTCACCCTAAATAACAATCAAATAATGCTATGTGATTATTGATTTGCCCCGTACCTTCCTGACTAGATTGGAACCTGAGTGGTGAGATGGACAGGGACCATCTTGTTTAATACTACATATTAGTGCTTACTTTAGAGTTTGCATGGTACTAGGACCTTGCTATGGATCTAATTTCATATGAAGAAACCCTACCCATCAATGTGTCTGTATTTGGAGACAGTGCCATTTAGATAGTAATTAAAGGTGCAAGAGTGGGCTCTCGTCCCATGGGACTGATATCCTTGTAAAAAGAAAGACAACAGAGCTTACTCTCAGACATGCACAAAGAGGCCATACCAAGAAGGGACAGCCACCCAGATGGCAGGAAGAGAGGAAGGTCTCACTGGAACCCACCCTGATGTCACTTGATGTTGGATTTCTCTCTTCTAGGCTGGGAAGGTAACATTCTGCTGTGTAAACCACACCCATCTATTGCATTGAGCTGTGGTTGCCCAAGGTGACTAACAGAGCACTTGACAAACTCTTCTTAAAGAAATGATATTCTAGAGACAGTGATGAATCTACAGATACATACAGGTTATCAGAATGTAAGCAGCAGGTTGGGAAGTGTGTAGGAGATTAAACCATATTAACTCAGATTTTGTCCCTCCTAAATACATAGATATCATTCTTTCTCTTAGATCAAAGACATTTAAATTACCTTTAACAAGAACAGATGCAGAAACACAAATTTCATTCTTGATTGTATTTTTTAAGAATTCATTTCAATTTTGAAACCATACTTGGCCTTCCCAACAAATTTCAGTGATTTCCATGATTATTAAGTAACAGTTCAAATATCGATAGATTCCAACAAGTACTGACTTAATTCTGACTTAATAATACCCTGATTCCTTAAGACTTTTACTCAAGTGAATAAAGGAACTCAAGAGAGAATAATTAATGTTGCCTGAAGGTGTGAGCCATTTCTTATTGCATTTTAGCACATATATGTGTAATTATGGGTGCATGTGTTCCCCATTCCACTCCAATAATATGTCTTTTTCATTTTCCTCTAGTAGCCTTCATTGCTTCATAACACCTATCATAATTAGAAATTAAACATTTGTGCTTTGGAATCTGACTTCCACAGAATAATAAGCTTCACAAGGAAAAAGACTGCCAAACTGTATCCTATCACAGTGTTGACTGTTCCCAGCACCATGGCTATCATATAACAGACACTGAATGAATAAATAATTTTCATGAAATAATGAAACTTTCTACCTACTTCCCCAAACTCCAAGGGTAAATAAAAGCCTCCATTTTGTGTCTAAAACCAACCCCATAACACCAGGTCTCTCCAAGGGACCGTTTGGAAATTACTTGCACACTGAAAGCAACACAAAAACACATTTTCTCTTGCCAAAGTTGAATGAACCCATCAAGAGAACGAAATGCTTCCAGTGACTTCCAAACATTGTTTTGGGCAATTGGCAAACAGAAAAGAAAGAAGAACGGAGATAAAATTATCCTTGCCAAGTGGACCAGCCGTTCTCTCTTTAAATGAGGACACAAAATGGTTGACTGAGAGTCCAGAAAACAAGCATGGTGACTTGATGGATGTGAGCGTGTTTTCTTTTGCTGCTTTTTGTGACAACACATAACTAACGTGTAGTTCTATAGATCAGAATGAAAAAATACACACGAATCTAATCACTAGTACCAATAATGAGCTTCCCTTAGCTAAGGCCTCTGAGATTATGTCTAAGCAAAGATCTTTCCAACATGCATGGGTGACTCAAGTCATTATCAAATCATTCATATTTCTAGAAAGGCCTTTGGACAATAAGCCCGGAATGTTTCACAGTCTTTAAAATCAAGCCTGTCAGAAAACACACCATGAAAAAGGAAAAGCTCGTGACATAAATCTTTATGTTGGTTTAAGTTTAATAACTCTTTCTACATTCCCATCTTTTAGTCATTTCCTCTGGGTGGATAGGGAAATACATTATACTCAGTGGACCTTCTAATCAGTTGAAAAAAATTGGGAGGTGCATTAAGCCTTTTAGGCCATTAGGATACCATTTAGTGCCTGGGAGAAGGTCATTTACTTACAGCAAGGAGCCAAGGTCCCTCTCAAAGATGAGCCATTTAATCTCAGCTTGCCCACATGCTCCTGCCCAATGTGCATTTACAAACTTAATTTCCTCTGTAGGTCTTCCTTTATTTGTCCCATTTTATAGTCATGTTGTCTAATTTAAACTTAATTAAAATTTTCAATTAGAACAACAATCCCCCCAAAAAACAGTTTTGGAGAATTCCCAGGAATACTTCATTAATAGGAAGTACCTAACAAGCAAAACAGCTCTCTGTGCAAATTGGATCTAAATCTTCAAAGATCCAGTGTGTGTGTGTGTGTGTGTGTGTGTGTGTGTGTGTGTGTGTTGGTAGTGGTGATAGTGGTGGCAATAGTGGTGGTGATGGTGATGGTCATGGTGGTGATGGTGGTGGTGGTGGTGATGGTGGTCGTGATGGTGATGGTGGTCATGGTGGTGGTGGTCACGGTGGTGGTGATGGTGGTGGCGGTGGTGGTGATGGTGGTGGTGGTGATGGTGATGGTTGGGATGTTGATGGTGGTGGTTGATGGTGATGGTGGTGGTGGGGGATGGTTGTTGGTGGTGGTGGTGGTTGATGGCTGATGGTGATGGTTGATGGTGGTGATGTGTGGTGTGAGGTGTGGTTGGTGTGGTGATGGTTGGTGGTTTAGTGATGGTGGTGGTGGTGGTGATGGCCGTGGTGTTTGATGGTGGTGATGATGCTTGTGGTGATGGTGTGTGGTGATGTGGGGTGGTGATGGTGGTGGTGTGGTGGTGGTGATGATGTGGTGATCGTTGATGATGGATGGTGGTGGTGGTGATGTGATTATGGTGGTGGTGATGTTGGTGATGGTGATAATAGTGATGATTATGATAATGATGATAATGATAATGATGGTGATGGTGGTGGTTGGTGGGTGGTGGTGGAGGGCTGGTGGGTGATGATCGTTGGTGCTGGTTGTGTTGGTGATGGTGGTTGTGATGATTATGATGATGATAACGATGATTTCAGCGATGTTGGAGATGAGAACAGTGATGATGGTTATGATGGTGGTGATGGTGGTGGTGATGGTGGTGGGGTGGTGGTGAAGATGGTGGTGCGTGGGTGGTGTTGTTGTTGAGGGTGGTGGTGGTGATGGTAGGGTGGTGGTGGTGGGTGATGGGGGTTGGTGGTTTGTGTGGAGGGTGGTTTGAGGATGATAGTGATGGTGATGGGTGATGGTGATGGTGGTGGTGGTGGTTATGGTGGTGGTATGGTGATGATGGTGATGGTTGATGATGGTGATGATGGTGGAGGTGGTGATGGTGGTGATAGTGATGGTGGTGATGTTGTCAGTGATTATTTTGATGGTGATGGTGGTGATGGGATGGTGGTGGTGGTGGTGTTTTTTTTTTTTTTTTTTTTTTTTTTTTTTTTTTTTACTTTGTTCTTTTCTTTGGTGGTGGTGATGGTGGTGGTGGTGGTGATGGATAGTGGTGATGGTAGTGGTGATGGTGGTGGTGGTGGTAATGGTGGTTGTGGTGGTGGTGGGGTGTTTCCGAAGCCTGGTTTCTGCTGGCTATAGATTATTAAATAACTTAGACTCTAGAATCCAACATCACACAGCTTCTGGAATGAAGGACAATAAATACTGTATGCACCTGACTGCTATGATTGATTCAGTAGTGTGTTGTCATCTACAGCAGCCTGAACAAAGCTCCAAATACAAAGACACTGATTCTATGCCTGGAGAAAGATGGACTCATTCTGTACCCCGGGAAAGATGGACTCATTCTATGCCTGGAGAAAGATGGACTCGTTCTACACCTAGGGAAGATGGTTTATCTCTCTCTGCTTTTTTTGTTTGTTTGTTTGTTTGTTTGTTTGTTTGTTTGTTTTGTGACAGGGTCTCCCTGTAGCCACAGCTGTACTGGAACTCACTCTGTAGACCAGGCTGGCCTTGAACTCACAAAGATCCACCTGCCTCTGCCTCTCAAGTGCTAGGATTAAAGGCATGTGCCACCATGCCTGGCTTTTATTTTTTTATCTCTCTCTGCTTTTTAATATCAGAAAGCATAATTGTAGATCTTCCAGAAACAAAAAAATAGGCAAAGGAGAAGGAAGAGCCAAAAACCAAGGGACAGAGTCATGAGGGTGCTGAACACTGATCCAGCTCTGCCTGAAGCAAGTACAACTCCACTTTCTTGGTACATAGGAGGAGAGAAGGGAAGGGGAGGAGGGGGATGGAGAGGAAGGAAAGGAAAGGAAAGGAAGATCTCCCCTACTTTTTACATTTTCAAATCTATTTTACATAATAAGACACTAAGTCTTTGAGCAGTTCAGTTACTCAAGATTGGTGGATGGTGGAGTCCGGCCCTACACTTGACCTCTCTGGCTCCAGGACCACCCTTGTCCTGAACCATGGGCTATAGAATAAAATTTTCTCATGATTATTCAGAGAAACAAAACCAAAAGGACATTGATAGAGAGAGGGAGAGATAGAAAAAGATATGTCTTAAGGAATTATGTCACATGATCATAGAAGCCTGGTGAGTCCAAAATCTGATGGGGGAGACCCGAGAAGAGTTATAGGTCATGTTCAAAGGCAGTCTGCTAGGAGGAGTCCTTCTTGCTCTGAATAAATCAGTCTTTGCTCTACAAGTCTTCAAATGGTGAGTCCTACTCAGTTAAAAGAGGAGCCTGTTTTTTCCTAAGCCCACTTATTTAAATGTTAACATCAATAAAAGTTGCCTTAAAGGTAATCCAGAATGGCTGAATCTCTGGGTACTGTGGCCCTGACAAATTAACCACCACAGGGACTCATGGAGATAGTTCTCAGCCTCTTTGCATGGGGCATGAGATGCAGCTTTTGAAGAAAAGCCCGGAAACAAGCATCATTCCTAAGGATGAGCTGCTAGCCACCTTGCACTGACAAGGCATTCTCCAGGCAGATTCATCCAAGCACAGCTAGAAGCCCGCTGAGCCCACAGCTGCTGCCCAGGCAATTTCCATGTGGCACTGAGGCTCTTCTTTTTTGCAGGTAGCTGCCAGATACCTGCTGACCGTCACAAACACAAAGGACAGCCTGAGAAGATGTGGCTGAGGAGGGAGGCAGGAGTCTCTCGGACCCTTGATTTTCTGCCCTAAAGGAAGGCAGGAACCCAAAGATGGAAAGGAGCATGTTTGAAGCTGGGCTTGGCTAGAGTATCCCATTAAATACTCTAGAACATTTGGGTTTCTTATGTAAACCTTTAGCTGAGTACTTTGGTCTGATTCCAGTCAGTTTGACTATATGCTTTTAGAATAAAACTTACTATACTTTTTACTCTTGCCCTCAAGCTTTGAAATATTTTTCATCAATTATTTTTCTCTTCCAAATGTGTTATGATCACTTTTATACTTTCTGAACAGATACGCTGAAGGCAAACTATAGATTTCTTCTCCCATGACATCAAATTCTCTGCAAAGGCACACCTCACTCACTGGGAAGATGATCCCTTCTGGTTCATCACAACATGCTGTGATATAAGTCACTGGGTCCTAAAAAGATGGTCTCCAGTATAGAAAGCAGCCCAGATAGCAATATGCCACAAGCCAGAGGGGCATATATGTTATATGTGATTGGGTTGTCTAGACTTCTTACAGGGTATCTGATGGTGTCTAATGAGGGCTGCAGGCCTGACCTCTGTGGAACCTAAAGCCTCCTAAGCCCCCTGGAAGATATTCAGAGTAAAAAAAATCAAAACCCCCAAAGGGGCGAGTTTCAAAACCTAACACTCTAAGTAGACAATAAATCCATTTATTTGAAAATCACCGTACATCTTTCCTTCCACAGATCCATAGGGGAATCCATTTATGGATTGCTACCCCCAGCTAGAAGGACCAAGTAAAATCTCTCCAGATCAGGAGCCTCTCAATAAATAAATAAATAAATAAATAAATAAATAAATAAATAAAGTGGGGCTGAAGAGATGGTTAAACAGTTAAAAGCACTTACCACACTTCCAGATGACCCAGGTTCAGTACCCCACTCCCATATGGTGACTAATACCTGTCCTTAACTCCTGTTCCAGGAGGATTCAACACCCTCTTTTGGCCTCTGTGGATACAAGGCACACATGGTGCATTTATGTACATGTGGGCAAAACACTCATGCACATCAAAAAGATTAAATATTTTTAAGTAAATAAATAAATAGATAAATAAGTAAATAAATAAATAAATAAATAAATAAATAAATAAATAAATAAAAGCATTACTGAGTGATTAATGTGGCAGAATCTATGTGACTTTCTGGACTAAGAACGTTAGTGCCAACAAAAGGGGAAGATTGACTTTACCTCCAGGTCCACCTGGAATGTTCATAGCAGGGCAGAAAGCAACTGATTTCCTCTGCTCTCCACTTCTCAGTACAGGACAGGTGGCAGTGATCTTCCAGTGGAAACCTCAGCAAGTCACTCCTCTGTTTTAAACCTTAGGTGACACCGTACCGCCCTGAGGATTAATAAGAAATATGTCAACACGGCACTGTCCTTCTCCCCAACTTCGTAGTCTGCCTCACACTTTTCCACTACTTTGAAATTCAGGCTTTCAGGGTGGGGATGCAGCTCAATGGGTGCAGTGCTTGTTTAGCATACACAGAGCCCCGGCTTAAATCCCGAGCTCTATATAAAACTGGGCATCATAGCCGAGACCTGATATTCCAGCACTTGGGATATGGAAGCAGGAGGATCGGAAAGTCAAGGTTATCCCTTTCAATGCAAGGAATCCAAAGCCAGCCTGGGCTACATGAGACACTATCTCCATAGAAGAAAAAAATCAGACTCTCACTCAGATATCATAGCAGGACTAAGGACCCCTGTAGATCTCTTGCCCTTGTCTGATCTTTCAGGGTACTGTCATGTTGCTGAACCTTCCCTGGGGGAAGAGATATAAACTTGACCCCAAGGACCAACCACAATACAATTATTCCACCAAAGTGCACTCTGGGAAACTAATGATTTTACTGGGCATACTTACAGAGCAGTGGGTAAGGGGTTACTCACAAGATTGTAGGGCTCCCCCAAATCAAGGCAGCACCAAAAGTCTTCACCTAAGCATTGATTATGCCTTCCCCATGGCCACATAAATAGAGCACCCCCTTAGTCTTCCCCAGCCTATAAACTCTAGCCCTTACCCAAGGACACATGCACAAAGGGCTGAACTGCCCATCAGAGGCTGGAAGGTGTAGTGGATGCTCACATAGGGATCCCATGATTCTCTCTGCCTCTCCTCCAACGGAAGGGTGTTAGTAGTCAACAAGCCTAGCTGACATGACCTTTGGCAAGCAGGCACAGTTGAGCTCAGGAAAATGGCATGTCCCTGAATGTACCCCTCACTTCCTGTTTTATAACACTCCTTTAAAGAACAGTTTTCTTGGGCTGACAGTTTGTCCAGGAGTAACCTTTCAATCCTACTGATGAAGCACAAGCAATTAGATATATAGGTATTTAAGCAGCACTAATAGTTATGGTAGGTTACTTTGGCATAGATACATATGTTTGGATGATATGTTAATCTCTGAGTTACATTTTTCCCCCCTGTTAAATATGGCAGAGTCTTACTGTGGCTTACAACATCTCCTAACCTGTAGAGGATGTAAGCTTGTGGCATCAGCCATGGGTTATTCCTCCAAGGAGAGAGCCAATAGCCAATTAGATTTGGGATATACAGGCACATGAAAGGAAACAGCCAGAATTGACCAGAGTCCAAGTCAACAGCTCCAGAGAGAGGGGACTGTTTTACTTCTCATCCACCTGTGCCCCTTTTCTAAGCCTAGGGAACAATCTGCGGAAGAGGGGGCGTGGTAGAATGTAAAGGCTGCGATTGGGGTGAATGGTGAAACTACAGCGATGTAGTCTGGACACTCATTTGATCAACTTGATTGAACAAACAACCTGTCACCCCCCACTGGATGGTGGGGCTGTGGGGGTTTGGGTACAACAGCCTGCAGATTGGTTTTGCACGAAGGATGCCTGTACTCATGGATTATCACTTATAGCTAAAAAATGAAAAAAAACAAAAACCTGATAGATGCAGGACAGTTATGGCAGAATACATGATCTGGGATGGGGTGGGGGTGGGGGGGAAGGGAAAGGGAAATATGCCTGATCTGAATTGGAAAAGGATGTACGAAATGCACAAAGCATCAATAAAAATTAAATTAAAAAAAATAAAAATAAAAATAAAAAACAGTTTTCTGTTCGGTGTGTCTCTTGCATACTGGGTCCTGATCTCAAAAAGGAGGATGGCATTCATCTGTACCACTATAGCTTCAGTCCATCACCCAACGCTTTTGTGTTTGTTCTTAGCAATGCTCAATACAGGTGCATATGAAAACGATCTCATGACATGAGATACAACATTGCCTCTGATAGCTCTCCAATTTCCCCCAAATTAAATATCAGTTTGTGGATTTTTTTTCTTCAGGAGGAAGTTTCTTGGCTGACAATGTAACCTGTCAATCACCAAGCAAGCTAAATGAAGGTTAAGCATTCTTGACCACAGCACAGATGCATTCCCGGAACTCTAGCTGTACTCTAAGGCTCTACCACTACTGTGCCCATTACCCAACCTCGAGAAACCTTCCCAGGTGTCTATAAAGTCACCAAGGTCTGTATATCAAAACTCTAAGGAGCCAGGTGACAAGATAAATATATGAAAAATTGCCAACAAATCATCTCTGCAGAAGAAATTTTTATGAAGGATAGAACTCTTACTACATGCCAATATTGTCCATGATGACAATGCTTCTAACAATGATGGTAATGATGGGAGGCTGGAGAGAGTTCAGCAGTCAAGAGCACTGCCTGTTCTTGTAGAAGACAAAGTTGGAATCCCAGCACCCACATGGTGGCTAACAACCATCCCTAACGCCAGTTACAGATGATCCAATGCTCTCCTCTGTCTTCCCCAGGTGCTGCATGACACAGGTGCACCTGCCTACATGTACACAAAACATTCATACACATAAAAATAAAAATAATTTAAAAATAAAAACAATGGTGATTATTATAGCAATAATACAATTATTTTAATACCATCTCATAAGAGCCTGATGAAATTATCACTCTTATTTTATAAATAAGGAAAACTAGTGTCAAAACTTGCCCAAGTTCACTCTGCAATCACGAGCACAAGTAGGATGTTATACCCACTATGTTGATCCAATTCAAAATGCAATTAGAGAAACACAGACATCAGAATCACCTGCTTGTTTATTAAAAAAAATCATAGCTTTCCAACACATACCCCAGAGAGACTGGAACTGGAGTTGCTCAGAGTGGGGCCCATTAAACTCCCCCTTAATTCACCTTCAAATTTAGTTAAGTGTCACGTTATAGTCTCACATCCATTGCCTCAGCCTGTTGAATTAGCCTCTCTCCACGCTTACCATATCTTTTTTTTAATTTTATTTATTTGTTTTTATGTGTATGAATGTACTGTCTGCACGCAGATTTGTGCACCTGTGTCATGCAATGCTGCGGAGGTCAGAAGAGGGTGTCGGATTCCCCTGGAACTGGAGTTAAAGACGGTTCTCAGCCACCATGTGGGTGCTGGGGAATCGAACCCAGGTCCTCTGCAAGAGCAGTTGGCACTCTTAACTGCTAGGCCATCTCTCCAGCCCCAACTTACCATATCTTTAAAACTGGGTCCCGGATCAGTCTAGAAGGGTTCATTCCCTCATTTAGCTGACTCCCAAATCCATCTGTATCTCCATGTGGTCTGAAAAGAAACTGAGAAGAAAAAAACACACAGCAGACCAAGGAGCTTTCACTCGCCTGTCTCTGTGGCACAGGAAACCATGAGACAGAGATGGAGTTACATAACCAGAGCTGAAACACTAAGAAGACACAACAACACTGTGTGGGGACACACCAAACAGTAGAGCCTCAAAATAGAAAAATCAAATGCAAACTGATACAACTAAAAGGTGAATCCATAATTACAGCTGAAAACTTGTTCAGTCTACTCTGGACAATTTTTAGAAGCATTAAACAGAAGTCAGCAAGGATACAGATTCCAGACCATCCATCAACAGGATCTCACTAATGTATGTATATCTAAAACAGAATATTAGAACATAGATTCTTTTCAAGCAACCTTAGAATAATCGCCAATATAACCCATTTCTCAGGTCATCAAACAAACCCTACCAAACTTAAAAGAATTGAAAGCAAACAGAGTATGTTCTTTGTCAGAATAGAATCAGACTAGAAATCAATAAGATAGACAACAGGACACATAAAAATTAAGGTTCTTTCCAAAGCTCCCTTACGGTATTCTTCCCACTCATCATCTCAATAGGTTGTTTTAAAAATAAAACTGCCCTGTCCATCATTTGTGTGCTACATGTGTCTTGTAAGATTTGAGTAAAATGCGTAACATGGGCAAAAGTACAGAAAAAAAAAAAAAAAAAAAAAAACATGGTGTCTTCAACCTGAAAATTCCTTGCCCTCTCATTTTACGGAAAATCAAGGCCAGCGATGAACCCCAAATCCAGAATCTTCTCGCAGTCACGCCTGAGGCTTTGTAAGTATTGTAGGACATTCGCCTGTTTGGCAGAGATTTCAGGCAAGGGTAAAGCTGCATTTAGCTTAACTGCCTACTTTCTGTCAGCCTGCAACTTAAGGCAACATAACAGGGAGGAATGGATTCTCTGGGCAGGAGTGTACTGATCCGTAATCAGGGCTTATTTCAAGAGAGAATTGCATTCTGCCCGCAGAACACATGAATCCAGAAGAGATGGCTCACCCTTGCCTCTTTGAAGATGGGCTCCACTTGGAAAAGGCTCCAAACGACTTCAATCAGAAAGCTCATAGACAGAGAGCCAAGGTGGCAGAGAATTCTTCTCACTTACATCTCAGAGTGAAGCCATGGAAAACAAGTCTAAGCTGCTGACTGAGGTGGCACTGACCATGGCAGAGGAGGTGAGCCTTGAGCAGTTTCTGACTGCCCTTACACCCAGAGGCCTGGAGGCAACGACAACCAGTGCACTTGGGAGGCATACTTCCTCTTTGTCTGCAAATGCAGGTGGTACCTTGGCTTTGACCCCTTCAGTAGTCTGTGTCCCTCTGTCTTCTTCGCGCTACCGTGGTCCAAATATACAGCTGTGCTTGTTGTTTGGCTTTGGCCGCTGTGTGGTTTAAATCCTTGTAATGGCTTACCAATGTCTTCATGGGTAAAGCTGGCCTCCCAGGCTGGGGCTTTCAGTAAATCACTCATGAGACACAGCTACCTGTCTTTTTGAAGTGCCACTTCTTTCTGTATCCCACCCATTCACTTCTCCAGTACGTCATCCTGTCTTCTACAATATTTTATCCACTTATGGTCATGACTTGCTTACTAGTCTTCCTTCCTCCCAGGAGCTACATGGAGAGAGAGGAGCCAGTTTAGCTTGTGGCAAAAGGTTCTTGTTGTACAAACACTTATAAAATATATGAATGAAATTTGGTAGGGGTAATAAGAGGGTGTGGATAAGAGAGGTTATGTAAGTACAATCAAAATACGCTTTATGAAATTTTTTTTTTAATTTTTTTTTTATTAATTTTATTTATTTCTGTATGTGTATGAATGTACTGTCTGCATGCAAGTTTGTGCACCCGTGTCGTGCAACGCCGCAGAGGTCAGAAGAGGGTATCGGATTCCCCTGGAACCGGAGTTCTCCTGGAATTGGAGTTTCAGACGGTTCTTAGCCGCCATGTGGGTGCTGGGGATCGAACTGGCGTCCTCTGTAACAGCGGTCGGCGCTCTTAACCGCTAGGCTATCTCTCCAGCCCCTTTATGAAATTTTTAAAAATTTCTATTAAAAAAGATGTGGGACAAAGCTATGAACTATGAAGACACCTGTCCAACCAGGCTGCACCTTGAGGACCAAGTGCTAAAAACACATGAGCCTACAGAGGTCAGTTCTCATTCAAACCACCATATCTATCGATACTAAAGAGTAATTTCAACAGTGTCCAACTGCACTGTGTACAGATTTAGGAAGATCTCAACACTGCTGTGTTTAATTTCTCATACTTTCCTGGGAAAGAACATGGGACAGAGTCATATCAGACTGGTTCATTGTTGAGGTGGGCTCCATGCCAAACTCAGAAATCTCTTGGTTGAAGAGCATGTGGCCTGTTGGCTGGCAAAGAGGTCATTCTTGAAGTTTCTGTAAGGCATTACTTAATGCTCACACCAAAGAAAGCAGAACTTTGGTGACCATGTTAATTTAGGTAATCTCTATCTGTAAGGAGCCCAGCTCTGAATGCCATTTCAGAGAGTGACAGCATGAACATCCATGAGACAAAAGCGGCTCTGTGAAAGTCTGACAACACTCAAAACAAGAAATGTGTTTCCAGGCTTGGATTTGGTGCCCTCAGTGCTCTCCAAGGGAGAATTTTTCCAAAGAGGATTCAAGTGCATTATGTGCCAAGACAGCCTAAGTTACTTCTTAGGATGTCTTTTAAGAGTCTGGGATTCTAAGGAATCCCATAGGGCCTTCAGTGTTTTCCAAAATTAAGCTTCACTAATTACGTACAGTCAAAGCGACTGCATTTGGTTGCCCTTGATCAATAAGCCAGGATGTCTGATGCACTAAAAATACATTCTAAGTGGAGTAACAGTAATGTCCTGTGCCTGGTGGACACTGTGTCTATAGGGGGCTCTGCAGCCCTTATAACAACCATTCCAGCAGTAAAGACGGCCTCAGGAGGTTGGCACAGATTCCACAGCCTAGATTTTCTAATGGAGAGAAGACTGAAGCAGCTGTCTTCACCCAGTGCTAATCCAGTAGCAAAACGGAAAGGACAAAATGTGCATTAAGTTCCCCCATCCTCAATGTTCCATTATTAAAATGAGTGTAGTCCAGGAGCAGGCCTTCCATCAAAGCCTTTCTTTCTAGAAGAATTGAACCAGAGAAACTTCCAAGGGAATGTCTGTGCAAGACAGATAAATAACCTATAAGCTATCTTTGGATAGATAAGAGAATTACTGTTGAAAGAACAATTTTCAGAATACCCCACAGTGGCTTTCCTCTCAAGCCAGATTTGAACTGCATTAAGACTATGAGTCAGATACAAAAAAAAAAAATGCAGCAAATGTTCTGCACCAACTCAGATTATGTAACCTTGCAGACCGTGAGCTCCTCAGATAGTTTTTAGTCATATTTATGACTAAACAAAGTATGCAAAGTCCATGTTAGTAACACATAAGAATGGAAGCAAAACAATTGACAAAGATTTTTAAGCCACAAAAATCTGTTAAGGTCAAAGAAGAACCATTGTTTGGAATAGTTTGAGGCCAGCTTCATAGGCTCCAAGTCTACCAGTGTGCAATATCTGGAAATGCAATAGCACTACAGATTCTTCTCATCTGTTTCTTTTTTTTTATTTAAAAATATTTTATTTTTTCATTTTTTAACAATAAGTGATAATTTATGAGTACAAGCATCCTTCATGTAAAACCATTTGCAAGCAGTTGTGCCCAAACCCACACAGCCCAAGGGTCCCACCATCCAGCTGGGGGACTTGTATGTTCAATCAAGTTGATCAAATAAGTGTCCAGTCAATATTGCTGTAGTTTCACCATTCACCCCAATCACAGCCCTTACATTCTACCATGCCCCCTCTTCCGCAGATTGTTCCCTAGGCTTATTAAAGGGACACAGGTGGATGAGAAGCAAAACAATCTACTTTCTCTGGAGATGTGGTTTTGGACTCTTCTAACACTGTAGTTGGATCTTCCTATTGATCAAGGGCTGCTTTCACCTCCCTCCTACACCCAGTGCCAGGTAATGAGCCTAAGGGCTTCTTCACACATGCTAGACAAATGCTCCACCATTAAGCCAGGACTCAGCCTCGGCAGAGCATCTAGAACTGAACCAAGCCATGCCTGACAACATGAGCTTGATCCTTGGGGAAAGGAAAGAACTAATTCCTGAAAGTTGTCCTCTGACCTCTACACAAGAATGGTGATACATGTCACACACACACACACACACACACACACACACACACACACACACAAAGAAAAAAGGAAGAAAGTAAGGAACAATAGTATCAGAAGCAGCCAGGGCCTGTGAGAGAGGTGGCTGTTTGTTTTAATTGAACGGTGTGTGTCTTCAGGCAATCTCATTCTTTTCCCCAGAGCCCCAGTACTGAAGAGAGAAATAGACCTCATTAGCCTCTGAATGTTGAAATCAATATTCTGCAATAAATCTAAGCTAATTTGTTGCCAATAAATAGCGCGTGATGCTGTACTTTGTGTGTCAGGACATAACAGGATGTGGCACCGGCATCTGTGTCCACATCCAGATGGTAAGCAGGGTTTATACCGACAGCTTCAGGGCTTTCTGAACAGGAAGCAAGTCAGTGACATTTATATAGAACATGCTTTTCCACTGGCAGTCATAATTTTTTCTTAAATCTGAGAACACAATGAGACATTTTTTCTCTCTATGAAACTTTTCTAGGAAATGATTTAAATAAGGGGAAGTAAATACATACCTGGTGGAGCCTTCTTACAGTCCTGCCCTGAAAAATAGGGGTATAGCCCAATGACGGGCTCAGAGGAGCCCCAAAGTCTGGCTTCACTCCTTAGGAACTAGCATGTGGTAGGCAGCCAAATAATACTACCCACAAAAATAATAAAGCTCCTGACTTTTAAAAAACATTATTATATTTATTTATTGTGTGTGTGTACATGGGGAGCACACGTGGAGCACTGCCTGAGCATGGAAACCAGAGGACAACTTGTAGAAGTCAGTTCTTTCCTTCCACTATATGGTTCCCAGTGACCGAACTAAGGTCGTTAGCCTTGGCAGCAAATACCCTTACTTACTAAGACATCTCACTGGCCAACTAATATACATGCATATATGCCTATATACAAATGTATGCATATACCATATGTGATTATCTAGACATGCCTAGATATAGATATATTATACACAAATACCTGCACGAGAGTGTTGGATACATGTATATCTTGAAAAGAATGGCAAAGTGTAGTATTTATCAATTATAGGGAAGTATCAGGAAACAGGATAGAAAGAAACAAAAGTGCTATTGGTCTGTAGCACAGGGAAAATTTCTCTGTTGTATTCTCTGTCCCCAGAGCCTCGTTCCCATGGAGTCAGCAGGATTTGATGGCCAGGTGGAAGAATGAGTGTGAAACCAGGCAAGGAAACTTATCAAAAGCAAATGAAATAGGAAGTCTTCTGGGGGCTTCCTAGGAATGGTCCCAATATCAAGCAGATGTTTAGACTAAGGTGACAGAACCAACCATGTGTGCGTTTAACAACCTCTTATGCAAACAGCTCTGTTCTTCAGAATGAACCTCTCTACAGCCAGGGGTTATGCAGTATATCAAAAGCACTGTGTCTAAATGGAAGAGCAAGTGGACAGTTGTCTCTCACTACGTTTCTGTGAGATGCTTTTGAGTGCTCTGGCAACCAGACCTCAGACTGACATGTTTCTCAAAGAAGCCATCGCTACTGCTGACCACACAGCACCAAGAGGAAGCCTCATCATAACCTCTGAGTTGCCGGAGCACCTGCCTCAGCCAGAAATTACTGCAGCTGATGCTGTTTACCTTGTTGGTTTCATGCTTGAGCCACTAGGGATCCTGTCACTTCATGAACTAAAATCTACTCTTGTGTAAGCAAAGTAGTTAACAGCAGAAATTGCTTCAGCTTCCCATTTCTACTGAATGAAATATCCTGCCTGGCTCAGGTTGACCTAGTTGAGGGAGCAGTGTGTGTGTGTGTGTGTGTGTGTGTGTGTGTGTCCTATATTTGTGTATCCAGGTGCACATATACACAAAAGCCAGATCAGCACATCTGGGCACATCTGGTCTTCTGCTCTAGCCAGCTCTACCTTATTCCCTTGAGACAGGCTCTCTTACTCTGACTGGACGTGAACCTAGGCTGGCAGCAAACCTCAGTGATGCTCCTGTTCCCCCAACCTCCCACTTCCTACAGCATTACTGTTGTAGGCACAGAACCATACTCAATATTACTCTTTTGAAAGTATCATCCCCTGGTACCTGCATTGGTTGGTGTCACCTCAATAGCAGCCAACAATTCAGAATCCTGAGTTAGGGCCTACAAATATAGGCCACCAAGTACCCTAACCAAAAAAAAAAAAATCACAAGCACCCTAATGTTTGAGGTTTCTTGATTCAAAACAAATTGACTTCTTCCCTTAGAAGTTCACAAACATTCAGCCTTCACTCACACTGAAAATCGGTTATTTTCTGGATAGCATAATCAAGAAAATCACCAAGTAAATATATAATTAAATAGGTATCAGCTGTGGGGCCAGCACTAGAGGGAAGAGGCCAAGACTGAACCTGCAGCACTAGACTATGCAAGTTCAAACTCCAGCTCTGCCACTTAATGCCTATGAGACATTCAGCAAGTTAATTCACCTCTTTGCAGCTTAGTTTCCTATTGGTAAAGCCCAGCACCTGTGGCCCTTAGGATTAAAGATGATAATTCAGGTGGAGACCTCAGAACAGAACCTGGCTAAAGATAAGCTAAGAATTTTCTGTTCTTATTGCTATGGAGACAGGGGACAGTTACGAGAAAGGAGACCCATAGCAGCCTCTATGATCCAGGTTCCAGCCTCTGCGAGCCAGGCCCCAGTTTCTGTGGGACTTAAAAATATCAGGAAAGCAAGCATTAGCCACCATCTATAAATGAGGAATCAGCCAAATCCATATGAGACAATGCTTGTATGGATAGTAACTCATAATTACTAGTGGCCCTGCCCTGGAAAGATAATTCAGTCAGTAAAACTCTTCCTTTTCAGACATGATAACTTGAGTTGGATCCCCAGAACCTATGTAATAGGCTGGGCATGGAAGTACGCACTTAATAATCCCAGTTTGGGGAAGTCAGAGATAAGTGGATCCATTAGACTCACCTTCCCAGAACCCTGAGTCAAGTTGGCTAGTTCAGGTCAAAGGAAGACATCGAAAAACAAAGTGGGGGACTGGAGAGATGGCCTAGCAGTTAAGAGCACTGACTGCTCTTGCAGAGGACCCAGGTTTGATCCCCAGCACCCACATAGTGGCTGAGAACCATCTTTAACTCCAGTTACAGGGGAATCTGACACCCTCTTCTGACCTCCGCAGCACTGCAGGTGTGACACGGGTGCACAAACCTACGTGCAGACAGTACACTCATACACATACAAAAATAAATAAAAAATAAATAAAGGAAGAACACCAAAGTGGACAGCATTCTGAGTTACACACTCAAAGTTGGCTTCTGGACTCCACAGGCATGCAAATATAGATACGTGTGGCCTAAACATGCACACACACACACACACACACACACACACATGCACACACACACACACACACACACACACTATTGTCCTAACAAAGATCTGTCACAGTAGAGTTCCCTGAGGCCTGAGCAGATTAAGGTAATTCCATCCCTGCCCCAACATGAATTCTTTTTTTTAAATTTTATTTATTTTTGTATGTGTATGAATGTATTGTCTACATGTAGGGCTGTGCACCCATGTCATACAATGCTGCGGAGATCAGAAGGGCATCGGATTCCCCTGGAACTGGAGTCAAAGACAGTTTTCAGCCACCATGTGGGTGCTGGGGATTGAACCCAGGTCCTCTGCAAGAGCAGTCAGCACTCTCAACCACTAGGCCATCTCTCCAGCCCCCAATATGAACTCTTTAAGCAGGAACAGGCCCCATTTTTCTGAACCTCAGGGTCCCATGTATGGATTAGGAGCTTGGTGGGCTGATCTCAAAGCCCCTCTGGCTGAGGTGCGAGACAGAGATATCGTCTTTACAGACAGGCATTCCAGAGCCAAACGCTCCATCCTGGAAGAGGAAAAGCAAAAGGAGAGAGGAGGGAGAAGAGAGGGCAGCACCTACAGTCAAAAACAATCTTCCAAAACAAACAAACAAACAAAAAAACCCAATCTTCCTTTTACCAAAATGTACCTCAACTCAGTCTTGCAGAAATACTTTTGTTGATGCTATCTAGAGCATTTTTCTCAAAGATTGTATTTTTAAAAGAAAAGCAATAGGAAAAAACATACTAGAAGATATGTGAGAGGAATAACATCTACCTTTATTATTTGAGCCTGCAAATAAATACATATTCTCAAGTGCCTGTAAATAATTGAATGTTGATGGAGAAATAAAGGGAGAAGAAATAGAGGGAGTGGGCAGGGACGAGAGAAAGAAAGGACGCACTGGCCACAAGTGTGTGTGATAGCGTGTGTGTGTGTGTGTGTGTGTGTGTGTGTGTGTGTAGACTGCAGTTCCACAGCTCACGGCCACTCTGGCTCTCTCCCCTTCTCCCTCCACCTCACACCTTGGACTCTATTCTGAGTACATTTCCGAACCTGTCCTTTCAGCCTCTCTGCCTCTCATGCGTTTCTCTGAGCAGCAGTAATAGATGAATGACAAGAACCACCAAGCTGCTTCCACGGCAAAGATTGGAAACTGCCTTTATGTAACTGAGGAAAATTTTTAGATTAACCTGTCTGCCTACATGAGCTTTTTTCTCGGTTATAAATATTTCTTCAAGCTGGAAAAAGAAAACAAAGAATAGAAAGAGGGAGTGTGAAGAGCCTGCCTCACTGTGTAGCTGGAGGCACAGGAAGGAGATGTCGAGGCAGAGTTCCAGAGTGAGGAGGTGGCCGAACTGAGAGAGGGCCACAAGTCACCTGTCCCCTGGTCCCACTTAGACACACTCATAGGAAACAAAGAAGCATGTTGTACTTTATAGTTACATAATCTATTGGTGAAATTTCTGTGTCACAACCATGATATGGCAGGGGGCATGACTGTTTAGAGAAAGGCTTAATTATGTGTCTGTTTAAAATGTGAATCAGGGGCTGGAGAGATGGCCTAGAGGTTAAGAGCACCGACTGCTCTTACAGAGGACCCAGGTTCGATCCCCAGCACCCACATGGCAGCCGAGAACCGTCTGAAACTCTAATTCTAGGAGAACTTCAGTTCCAGGGGAATCCAACACCCTCTTCTGACCTCCGCGGCATTGCGCGACACGGGTGCACAGACTTGCATGCAGACAGTATATTGATACACATACAGAAAGAAATAAATGCCGGGCATGGTGGCGCACGCCTTTAATCCTAGCACTTGGGAGGCAGAGGCACGCGGATCTCTGTGAGTTTGAGGCCAGCCTGGTCTACAGAGTGAGTTCCAGGACAGCCAGAACTACAGGGAGACCCTGTCTCAAAAAGCCCAAAAAAAAAAAAAAAAAAAAAAAATGTGAATCAGTTTAAGGAATCACATAGGTAAACAAAGTGATCATAAATGTGTGTGTGTGTATGTGACTCACAAGTCCTGAGTAGATATTAAATTATGAGAGAGGCTTATATTTCTAGCCCTTTGGTAAGAGCAAAGAAATCCAGCCAGCCAGTAAACTTCCTGAGAGTCCTGTGAAGTCAGCCAACTCACCTCGCGTCACCTTCTCCAAGCCCTAGAAACTACAGAAATGCCAAGCTGGGTGTTCAAAGGAGTTAGAGAAGCATAATATCTATACATACTTGACATCCATCTCCAGCATGAAACCTCATTGTTTCTGTATAACGAAAAGTAAATATTTACCAGAAACCAGGAGACGCAGCAAATGATCAACATCTCCACCATCAATCACTGAGCTGTGCTCCCATGTTAACAGCTAAGTAAGGGAGGGCAGGCAAGGACGGCAGAGACCGTCCAGGAGATAACAGTTTGTCAGCAAAGTCAAATCTCTCAGAGTAGGAGAATATAAGGTGAGTTGTTCAAAGATGGACGGTCCCTAAAACTTGTCTTAGAAGGTTGAGGCAGAAGGAAAGCTCAGTTAGGAGCAGAAGCTCTGCTATCAGACCACCCGATCTACATTCCATTTACAAGAGGTCAACTAAAATTACTTCTCTGGGTCTTTTTCTGTATCTGTAAAGTATAGACAATACTTTCATTACAGAGTTGATGTGAATATTGAATGAATTAATACAGTCCACATGCTTTAATAGTGGAAACATAGGCAGATGTTACGGATGTCAGAAGATAGGGGTCAGAAGCTGACCAAGAGGCCGGAGCCAAACTCTGCTGACTGAGTACACTCAGTACAAGAATCCCATTAGCTGACTTACAATGTCAGTGACCATCAAAGCTCACAGAACTCAAGCAAGTGGTAGAGCTAAGAGCTGAGCCAAAGCACTTGGCTTCCACAGTCTGTGGACTTAACTATTAAGCTCAGCCACTTCTCCTAGGGGATGAGATCACAGCACCCTGTTGGCATTTTGTTCTGACTCTTTCCCTGCTATGCACTTTTCCAGACTGAGATTTATTTTACATGCGCGTGTGTGTGTGTGTGTGTGTGTGTGTGTGTGTGTGTGTATGACTAATTCATCATAAGTAATGTAATATAACCACATGAAAATAACAACATCAAATAAGATTTGGTCCTTGTATTCTAATCCCAAGTAAAATGGATGGTTGAATTAGAGATCATTTAACCTATAAGAGAGATTACTCAGAAGGAGGATAAGTTTTCATGTACTGAGGAGAAATGTCATGAAGGAAAATAGCCCTTGTTCTCTGGGGCTGAAATAGAAGCAGAGATGCAAGCCCACTGTGTAAAAGGTTCTCAAATGGGGCTGGGAGCTCAGCGGTTAAGAGCACTGACTGCTCTAGCAGAGGACCCAGGTTCGATTCCCAGCACCCACATGGTGGCTAAGAACTGTCTTTAAACCAGCCTGGTGGTGCACACCTTTAATCCTAGCACTCAGGAGGCAGTGGTTGCTTATGCATCCCCCAAATTCATATGGTAAAATTTCAGTATCTACTGTAGTAGTATTAGGAGCTGGCAGTGTGGGTAGTAACTCGGTCATGAGGGTCAAATCCTAGTGAATGCAGTTTTCGAAAGGGACACAACACACTCTTTCTTCTTCCTACTTTATGAGGAGACAGGAAGGTAGCCATTTGAGATCTAGAAGAGTCCCTCACCAGAGCCCACCGCTGATGTCTTGACACACATCCAGCCTCCGGAACTGTAGGACGCAGATTTCTATGGCTAGTAAGGTGTGTTTGATGGCTTTTTATGGCCTCTTAAACTTTCTAAAGAGTGGCTAAGAATGTAAACTTAAGTCTGACAAATCCAGTCCTACCCCCATGTTTTAGAATTTGCATAACTATAGACAAATTATACAAACTCTCCAAGCCTCTAGTCCATCATCTAGGAATATAGGGGAGGCCTTTAGTAGTACCCATCCCCTAAGACCAATGTAGTCTTTAAATGAGATAAAACATGGATAGAGCTTAGCGCAACACTTGGCTTGTAATAAACCCTTAACCCACATTGGCTATAAAGCTGGTCTAGATTATGCGCTCATGTAAACACGGCTCTGAGTAAAACAGCCATTGCTTTATATTTTATGCTCCTCTGGAGACTTTCATTTTAAAATATGTTTGGAGAAGTACTCAGCCATTCTTTCATTCATTTAGTGAACAAATGACTCCTAAGCACTGACATGTGTGGATCTCTGAGGATGACCATGACAGGGACAGTCTAAGCACAGTCTCCTAGTTAATCATTTAACTCTAATCAGGACATGTGCTGTGGAGGTTGCCTCTAAAGCTCAGATTAGAACATTTTCTAAAGTTACTGACAAATTTAGAGTTGGGGAAAGATTGTACCCAGGATGAGATGAGTGCTTTTAATCAACATGTCAACACGATGGATAGTTACCTGAGATGGGAATCTCAGTGAGGGGAGGCCTAGCTCAGGTTGGCCAGTGGTCATACCTGTGAGGGATTTTTCTTAAGTCGAGTTATTTGGGGTAGCAAGACCTACCCTGATTATGGGTGCCATTGCTTCACGGGCTGGGCCCTGAACTATTGGAGTTTTAAAAGTGAACTGAGGGCTGGAGAGATAGCCTAGCAGTGAAGAGCACTGACCGCTCTTGCAGAGGACCCAGGTTCGATCCCCAGAACCCACATGGTGGCTGAGAACCGTCCGTAACTCCAATTCCAGGAGAACTCCAGTTCCAGGGGAATCCGAGACCCTCTTCTGACCTCCACGGCATTGCACGACACGGGTGCACAGACCTACAAGCAGACAGTACATTCATACACATACAGAAATAAATAAAACTTTAAAAAAAAACCTAATTCTTTAAAAAAAAAAGTGAGCTGAGTAGATAGGCACACATGAGTTCACTCTCTCTCTCTGCTCTTGACTACGGATATAAAAGTTGCTTTAAGTTCCAGCCTTGACGCCCTACTGGAAAAGACTTAGCCTGGACTTCTAAGCTAAAGCAAATTCTTCCTCTCCTAGGCTGTTTCTGAAAAGATACTGTATCACAGCAACAGAAATTAAACTAACGCAAGGGCTGGGTGAAGGAGATGTGTTTCGACCTAAATCCCCTCAATAAGGATTTCTGACCTGTGGCCAGACAGCCTTGAGCACACCCAAAAAAGAGAGTCATTAGTCTTGTATGGCACAGGAAAGCCTCACAAACCATTGTAGAGGTCAAGAAGGAAAAGAACACCTTCTCAAGAAGAGAAATGAAACATCTGTGAAGACTTAGAGAAAAATCTCAGTACAGCACTCAGATAATATGACTGTTATCAGTGCAATGTTATCAGTGCAAATCATTAACAAAAATGAAAAGCAGAACCTGTTCTCTAAAGAGTTTTCACTGAAGTGTTATTTATCAAAGAAAGTGATATACGAGTTACTTTTATGTTGCTATAATAACATGTCAGGACTAAAAGCAACTTAAGGAAAAAACAGTTTCTTTTAGCTTACAGTTCCAGAGGGACAGAGTCCATTATGATTGGGAAGGCATGGCTGATCACATATCATCCCCACATGAGAAGCAGGAAATAGAAAGAAAGACTAGGAAGTGGGGTGAGCCCATCATCCCTAGGGATTGCTTCCTCCAGCAAATTTCCAATTCTATATTTCCTAGACCTCCTCAAACAGCATTAATAATGGGGATCAAGTGTTCCAGTTACATGAGCCCATGGGGACACTTCACATTCGACCAAAGTTGGAAATAACCATTGCAAGAAATTATCTGCTATCTCAGGAAATTGTCAGTGATTAATTCTGACAACTTGGTGCAGGATGCTACATACAATAAATGCAAGTCCTAAAAGAAGAAACACATGCAGCTAGTTATTCTGTGAACATAACCATGATATCCAAACCTCTAAAAATTATACAGAGAAACAGAAATATAGAAAGTTCATATCCAATTATACTAGGATATAGAAAATTGTAGGAATTTATTCAATTTGTTGGTACTGGATTTTCAAGAAAAGAATACAAATTTTGTTGATGTTGAATGTCTTCTTTCTTTCTTTCTTTCTTTTTCTTTCATGCAATAGCTCCTTTGATCACCTTCACCTAATAGGAAGACATTGCCTGGCCACACAGTCTCTTCTCCCATAGAAAAGCCAGAGAGGCACACAGAATTCAATCCTTAACATTTAAAGAAGCCTTTGGAATACAAACACATGATGCATGAGAGATCGCCAGTAATCTCAGAATGACCTATGTTTAACTGTGTCACGGAGCTGGGCACTAAAGAGGTGAGATGCAAGACGGACAAATTGTGAAAGATAAAGATTCATTTTGGAAAACAAGGGAGAAAAGAATTATGTAAAATCACCCAGGATGGTAAACTTCCAGGAAAGACTGAGGGTGAGAGTCTGTAACTGGGTAAAAAGAAACACGAAATTGTAGCAAATAAAATCCATTCATGCGACAATCTTTACTCAAGGTTCCCAAACGTACATAAACTCTCCATACATCCAACAGGTCTGCCATTTTTTAATTAGTTGCTATCTCTCCAGTTCTTCTTCCTCTCCCTTTCTCTCTCTCCTTCTGTCTCCCTCTCTTTCCTTCTCTCCCCTTTCCCTATATATTTGCATGTTCTCACTTTGTTTTCTCACACATTAAATATAGATCATATATGATAATTTCCTTTTCCTATAACTGATTAATAAACAACAGTGATTAGAAGTTTTTGCTATCACAAACAGTTGTACCAATCATTATAAATCCAAACAGGCTACAATGGAGGCAGCTGTCAGCCAACTGGAAGGCCAGGAAATTGTCAGTAAGAATGTACCTTTCAGAGAGCACAAGACCAGCGAGCACCCTGCTGGGTGAGCAGACTTCACCTGTGTCCTGCAGAACACCAACTTGCAAAGGAACAGGTGAGGGCTGCCTTCCTGGGGACTTTGTGCACCTCTGTGCCCTGTAGAGGCCTGGTATCACCCAGGTCACTCCAACCTCCCAGCCCCAGCATGCTACGGGGGAGGAGCTACCTGTGCTCCACAGAGCACAAGACCAGTGAGTGACCCGGTGGGCGAGCAGACTTCACCTGTGTCCTGCAGAACACCAACTGGCAAAAGACCAGCCTAGGGAAGTAGTGGTGCAGAGGATATAGCTTTGCAGCCAACGTTGAGGCATCAGAACCCATATAAACAAATAAACAAATGAATCCACATGCCAAAGACACACACAAAAAAAAAATGGAAAAAGCTCATAATAAATCCACACCGAACTCTACCAACCCTACAGAAGATTCCGACAACCAGATCTCCCTGGAAGGAAACCAAGACACAGACTTTCGAAAAACAATTGTGGACATATTCAAACAAATTAGAGAACTATGGGAAGAGAATGAAAAACTCAAGAAGTACCAAGAGGGTGATAATGATAATCATTGGAAAGAACTAAGGGGAGAGCTTGAAAAACTCAAGAAGGACCTAGAGGGAGAAAATGACAAACGTTGGAAAGAGCTGAAAGGAGAAAATGACAAACTCCAGAAGGAAGTGGAAATGCTGAAAAGATCCCAGGCTGAAAGGGAAAAAGAAAGTGACCAATGAACCAAGGACCTACAAGATGAGAATGGCAGGCTCAAGAAGGAAGTGGAAACACTAAAGAAATCACAGGAGGAAATGAAAAAGGAAATTGAACATTTATCCAATCAACAGGAAAGGATGGGAAAAAGCCTCAGAAGCAGAATGGAAGGAGCAGAAAAAAGAATATCAGACACACAGGATAACATGGTCCAACTAGAATGCTCAAGTAAAGATTATGAAAAATTTTTTAAAACACAAGAGTGGAACAACCAAGAAATGTGGGACATTATAAAAAAACCAAACCTCCACATCATAGGGGTAGAGGAAGGAGAAGAATCCCAAGACAACACTATTGACCAGATCTTCAACAGGATAATAGAAGAAAATTTCCCCAAACTGAAAAAAGACAAACCCATACAAATACAAGAAGCACATAGAACACCAAACAGACAAGACCAGAAAAGAAATTCTCCATGCCATATAATTGTTAAAATACTAGATGCTCAAAACAAAGACAAAATACTGAAAGCCACAAAAGAAAAACAACAAGTTACATATAAGGGGAAACCCATCAGAATTACAGCTGACTTCTCAGCACAAACTATGAAAGCTAGAAGAATGTGGACCAAAGTATTCCCTGTACTAAACTACTTTAGATGCCAACCCAGACTACTATACCCAGCAAAAATGTCAATCATAGTTGAAGGAGAAAGAAGAATCTTTCATGACATGAACAAGATGAAAGAATTCATGTCTAAGAAACCAACACTTCAGAAAATTCTTGAAGCAATCCAAAGAACAGAGGAAAGTAGCAACTATCCCCTAAGCAATTAAAGAGAGAAAGAAACAAAATCATAACAGAGTAAATAGAAACCTAGACCAAGAATGAAAACCAAAAATAAGGTAAAAAGAAGCAGCACACAGCTCTCAATAATAACCTTAAATACTAATGGTCTAAACTCCCCAATCAAAAGGCATAGACTGGGAGAATGGATTAGGAAAGTGAACCATTCTATATGCTGTCTACAAGAAACCCATCTCACCCTCAAGGACAGACACTACCTTAGAGTGAAAGGATGGAAAAAAGTATTCCAAGCAAATGGTACAAAGAAACAAGCTGGAGTGGCTATTCTAATATCAGACAAAATAGGTCTCAAAGTTAAGTTAATCAGAAGATTACATCCTAATCAAAGGAACAATGAACCATGAAGACTTCACAATCCTAAATGTCTATGCACCAAACTCTGGTGCACCTAACTTTATAAAACACAACTCTGCAGGATCTCAAGACAGATCAATCCTAACACACTAATAGTGGGAGACATCAACACCCCACTAAGCCCCTTGGATATATCAACAGGACAAAAAATAAAGAGAGAGACATCAGAATTGAACAATATAATACACCAAATGGACCTCACAGACATCTACAGAGTATTCCACCCAAATACCAGAGAATATAGTTTCTACTCAGCACCTCATGGAACATTCTCCAAAATCGACCACCTTCTGGGGCACAAAAGGAACCTCAATAAATACAAAAGGATAGAAATTATTCCATGCATTCTATCAGACCACAGTGAAATAAAGCTCAATATGAACCCCAGAATAAGCCCAACTAGCTACAAGAATACATGGAGACTAAACAACACAATCCTGAACAATGAACGGGCCAGGGAAGAAACAAAGGGTGAAATAAAAGTATTCATGGAACTGAACGAAAAAGACAATACAACACAACAAAACCTGTGGGATACTTTAAAGGCAGTCTTGAGAGGGAAATTTATAACCCTAAGTGCCCACAGCGAAAAAACAGAAAGGGAACAAATAAATGACCTGACACTGCAGCTAAAAACACTTGAGAGACAACAACAAGTGAACCCTAAACCCAACAGATAGGAAGAAATAACAAAAATCAGAGCAGAAATCAATGAAATAGAAACAAAGAAAACAATACATAAAGTCAATGAATCCAAAAGCTGGTTCTTTGAAAAAATAAACAAAATAGACAGACCTCAGCCCAGTTAATCAAAAGAGAGAGAGAGAGAGAGAGAGAGAGAGAGAGAGAGAGCAACTCCAAATCAATAGTATTCATGATGAAAAGGGAAACATCACAACAGACAAGAAAAAATCCAGACAATCATACAGGAATACTTCAAAAATCTATACTCCACTAAATTTGAAAACCTAAGAGAAATGGATGAATATCTGAAATCCTGGGTACCAACAAAGCTTAACCAAGAAGAGATTGACAGTTTAAATAGACCCATAATATTAGAGGAAATTGACGATGTAATTAAAAACCTCCCAACAAAAAAAAATGCCCTGGTCCATATGGCTTCACGGCAGAATTCTATAAAACATTTAAAAAGGTCTTACAACCATTGCTACTCAAACTGTTTAGGAGGATACAAACATAGGGAATTCTCCCAAACTCCTTCTATGAAGCCAGCATCACTCTGATACCAAAGCCAGGCAAAGATGCAAGCAAAAAAGAAAGCTATAGACCCATCTCACTAATGAATATAGATGCAAAAATTCCCAACAAAATACTTGCAAATCACATACAGACCCACATCAAAAAGATCATCCACCATGATCAAGTTGGATTCATACCAGAGATGCAGGGATGGTTCAACATACATAAACCAATAAATATCTTAAAACACATAAATGGACTGAAAGACAAAAACCACACAATCATCTCAATTGATGCAGAAAAAGCCTTTGACAAGATCCAGCATCCCTTCATGTTTAAAGTCCTAGAGGGAATAGGACTGAAAGGAACATTCCTCAACATGATCAAAGCCATACACAGCAAACCCACTGCCCACATCATCCTAAATGGAGAAAAATTGGAACCATTTCCTTTAAAGGCAGGAACCCAGCAAGGCTGCCCCCTATCGCCACTCCTTTTCAACATAGTGCTCAAAACACTTGCTAGGGCAATAAGACAAGAGAAGAAAATTAAAGGAATATTAATCGGAAAAAAAGAAGTTAAGCTATCCCTTTTTGCAGGTGATATGATAGTTAACCTAAGGGATACTAAAAACTCCACCAGAAACCTTCTAGAAATGATTAAGAGTTTTAGTAAAGTGTCAGGCTATAAAATCAACCTAGAAAAATCAGTAGCCTTTCTTTACACCAACAATAAACATGTGGAGAAGGAATACAAGGAGACCTTCCCACTCACAATAGCCTCAAAAATAATAAGATACCTGGGAACAAACCTAACCAAAAATACCAAAGACCTCTACAACAAAAAATTTAAACCCCTGAAGCAGGAGATTGAAAATGACATCAAGAGATGGAAGGACCTTCCATGCTCATGGATCAGGAAAATTAAGATAGTAAAAATGTCCATTTTACCCAAACTGATATACAGATTCAACACAATTCCAATCAAAATCCCTATTAGCTTCTTCACAGACTTGGGGAAAAATTGTTAAATTCATATGGAAAAACAAAAGACCCCGAATAGCTAAAGCAACCCTGAGTGAAAAATGCAATACAGGGGGGATTGCCCTACCAGACTTCAAACTATATTACAGGGCCATAGTCATAAAGACAGCCTGGTACTGGCACAAAAACAGACCAGTTGACCAATGGAACAAAATTGAAGGTCCAAATTTGAGCTCATACAATTTCAGCCACCTCATATTTGACAAAGGGGCAAAAAATCCCCTCAGTGGAAGAAGGATATCATCTTCAGCAAATGGTGCTGGCAAAATTGGATCACCATCTGCAGAAGAACAAAATTAAACCCGTACCTCTCACCCTGTATGAAAATAAACTCCAAATGGATCAAAGATCTCAACATGAAGCCTGAAACCGTGAAGAGGATAAAAGAAAAAGTTGGCAACAACCCACAAGACATAGGTGTAGGAGGAGACTTTCTAAATCAGACAGCAGCTGCATGGGAAGTAAGGTCAACAGTTGACAAGTGGGACCTCATAAAACTCAAAAGCTTCTGTACAGCGAAAGAAACAATCAAGGAAGTGAAGAGAAAACCCACAGAGTGGGAAGAAATCTTTACCAGTGACACATCTGACAGAGCACTAAGGTCAAGAATATAAAAACTACTCAAAAAACAAAGAAGTAAGAAGACAAATGACCTACTCAAAAGATGGAATAAAGAGCTGAACATAGTCTTCACCAATGAAGAATGAAAGATGGCTGAAAAACATCTTAAAAAGTGTTCATTTGGGGTCTGGAGAGATGGCCTAGTGGTTAAGAATGCCAACTGCTCTTGCAGAGGACCCGGGTTTGATCCCCAGCACCCACATGGCCACTGAGAGCAATCTGTAACTCCAATTTCAGGAGAACTCCAATTCCAGGGGAATCTGACACCCTCTTCTGACCTCCACAGCATTGCACGACATGGGTGCACAAACTTACATGCAGACAGTACATTCATACACATACAAAATAAATAAATTTTAAAAAGTGTTCATCATCATTAATAATTAAGGAAATGCAAATTAAAACCACTCTCAGATATCATCTCACTCCAGTATGGCTAGCTAAGATCAAGAAAACAAAACACAACAGATGCTGGAGGGGTTGTAGGGAAAGGGGAACACTCATCCACTGCTGGTGGGAATGTAAACTTGTACAAACACTATGGAAAGCAGTGTGGAAAACACTTAAAAGACTCAGAATGAGCTTACCACCTGACCCAATCACACCACTCCTGGGTATATACTCAAAAGACTCATCCTACCGCAAAGATATATGCACATCCATGTTTATTGCAGCTCTCTTCACAATAGCGAAGAGCTGGAACCAACCCATATGTCCCTCAACAGACTAGTGGATGACAAAAATGTGGTACATCTACACAATGGAGTACTATTCAGTGGTAAAGAAGGATGGCATTATGAACTTTGCTGGTAAATGGGTGGAGCTGGAAGCCATTATGCTGAGTGAGGTGACACAGTCCCAGAAAGACAAACGGAGAATGGTTTCCTTCATTTGTGGATGGTAACACCAAATCCCCCAGATGAAAGGCAAGCTGAACGACAGTATGGTTATATTTTTGTTTATCTGAAAGCAACTATGTTGTTATAATGTGAATCTCTCAATGGGCTCTAGTATCCACCCACCAATTATTTTCAGACTCTGTAATTACTGTATATGGATGGAAAGTATGTATCCATATTTTAGAATAATATGAAATTAACAGAGGAAAATGTAAATTCCTGAGCATAAAAAAGACTGAGAGAAAGATGCAGGACAGTTATGGCAGAATGCATGATCTGGGATGGGATGGGGTGAGGTGGGGGGAAGGTATAGGGGAATATGCCTGAACAGAAATGAAAAGTGATGTATGAAATACATAAAACATCAATAAAAAGTGTAAAAAAAAAGAATGCACCTTTCATCTTTGGTCTGTTTAACACATTATTAGCCAGTGTTCCAATTCAAGTTCAGTATCACAGCAAGATAGAAAACACTTGCTGAAAATCAAGGTCAATTAAAATTTGTTAACAGTAAGACATCCCTACTTAGGGGAAAGTGACCCACTGAAAGAGACTATCTCACCAGACTCATAGTGTATACATCAGTTTTGATAGCTATAACAAAATACTTGAGGCTGGGTACCATATTAAAAAAAAGAAGTTTATTTAGGTCTCAGTTTGGGAGGCAAAAAATCCAAGATCAGATATTCTTTAGTGAGGGTCCTCACAGCACAACAAAGTCATCAAGGCAGGAATGAACATAAGAAGGAGAGATCACCCATCAGGATAGGAAGCCACCAACTCACAAATCAGACTCATTCTTTTATGATAATCCAGTCCCTAAGTCTGCAAGACCAGCATTAACCCACTCCTGTGTGATGCTGTTGCTAATGACCCTCAGTAATTCTGGTAAGGAAAGTAACTATGCCTCTGCCTCTGAAACTTGTAGTCCATCTCTGTGAATGGTTAGCAGGGTTCACCTTACGGGAACATAGTCAGTCACCTGTGTATCACCATCCAGCACATATCTCCATGTCCTACCCACCCTCAGTTTGTGAGAATGCCTCTGTGCCCACAGCAATACCTGCAACCTCTGGGGAAGCTCTGGGGAAACGGCAGACTCTTTTATGTTTCAAATGAATAAGTCAATTCAGCTAGCACTGAGCTAGCATTGTGAGAGAAAAGGAAGAGAGAAACACAGTAGTCCCCTTATCTAACTATTCTATATGCGTTACCCAAGGTCAGTCTTTGTCCACCATTTTAATGGAAAATCCCAGAATTATACAACTTGGTTTTTAACCACTTTTACAGCAACACATGAATGTATTTTATTTTAATAATTGTTAATCCCTTACTATGCCTTATTTATAAATTGGGTTTTATAGCATGTATGGGAAAACCAGTATATGCACAAAGGCTTACACTGCTCACCGTTCTGTTCTCCTGTGAGTCTCACAATGTTTCCTCCATGAATAAGGGGGGAATGCTGAACGGCCTATGTTAGCAATGAGTTTAACATCAGCCAGGGTAGACCATTTATACATTAAAAGAGGAAAACCCATTTCTATATGGTGCCATTAAAGGCACCATATAGAAACAAAAATGCACTATTCTAAAATCTCTCAAAATGAGTATTTGAGTCCTAACCCTCTTGGGGAGGCATCCTATAGCAGTGCAAATATGCCCAGTGTGACATACTTGGGGCAGCAGAAGTAACACAGCTAACACCTTGGAGCATATTACCATTAATCAACAGGGACACATATCTCAGACGGTACACTATGCTCCATTGAGGGAATGTAATTAAAACCACTGAGCACCCATGGTATACAGGACACCAGACAAGGAAATCCACCTCTGCTATGGCTGGGTATGGCTCATCTCCACCCAAACTCATCAAAATTTGATTCTGTTTAGCAGAGTTGAGAGATGGTTACATATTTAAGGGATAATGAGGCTATGGAAATTCAATCCTCATAAATGAATCAATGTCTTTTTCTAGGGACTGGACAAAGTCTCACAATATACACTGGGTCTCCAGAAACTGAACTACTAATAGTGACTGCCGGGATGTGCTGTTATAAAGCAAGTTTATCTAGGGTGTTTTACTGTTCCATCAAGTTTCTAGCCAGCCATTCTTCCTAAATTCAATGCCATCTAATCAAAATTAAAAAAAAAAAATACTAGAACCATGCATCTTGGACCCCAAGAATATGAACTAAATAAACCTCTACACAATCTATCCATCTTCTGGTATTTTGTTATAGTACCATAAATAGACTAAGGTGCTTAGATGCCCCCAAGATTGCCCAAGAAGACGAAGACTGTCTTCATGCTGCTGTGAAAAGGTTAAGTCCTTGTGGCAAAAGACATAACACAGAGCAGGGATAAAAGAGTCAATTAGAGCTGAGCGTGGTGGTGCAGGCAGAGGCAGGCAGAGCTCTGTGAGTTCAAGGCCAGCCTGGTCTACATAGCAAGTTCCAGGACAGCTGGGGCTACAGGGGGACCCTATTTTGAAAAGACCAAAAAAAAAAAAAAAAGAAGAAAAATTGAGAACCTAGAATCAGTTTCTCTTATCTCAAGTCCCGATTTTTCAAATTACGTCTTGTAGTGAATGGTACCACAATAGATATTTTTCTCTGCCAGTGCTGGGATTGGACCCTGGTTTTAATGTGCTCAGCAAGCACTCTGCCACTGGGCCATATCTCGAGCCCTCAGAAAAGAAAAGGAATCAATTAGGCTTCCCTGGCCCTCTGAAGCCTGTTTTAGAATTTGGAGTCACAGATCCATATTATAATCCCCCATATATCCCAAATCTATCTCAACAGGTATTTCTTGTGTTCTAGAACCCAGAAGTCAATATTGTTTGTAGGCATCTGACTAGATTCCTCACAGTAATCTCAGAAGCAACAGGTCTAAATTAAAACTTGGACTGGAGAGATGGCTCAGTGGTTAAGAGCACTTCCTGCTTGTGCAGGGGACCCAGAGATCAGTTCCCAGCACCCACACTGGGAAGCTCACAACTGCCCATAACTCCAGATCCAGAAGACCTGACACTCCTTTCTCACCTCCATGGCTACTACATTCACATGCACCAACCTAAAAATAGACATGCCATTAAAAAGAATTTAAGTGAGAGGCTGGAGAGATGGCTCAGTGGTTAAGAGCACTGACTGCTCTTGCAGAGGACCTGAGTTCAAATCCCAGCACTCACATGGTGGCTAACAACCATCTTTAACTCCAGTTCTACAGAATCCAATGTGCTCTTCTGACTCCACCAGCATTGCACAAGACAGGTGCGCTTACATATATGCAGGCGATACATGCATACACACAACATAAAAATAATAAAATATTTTTTTAAATTTTTTAAAGTGAAACTCATCATCTTTCCAACAAATCTGTCTCTTCCCCATAACTCCCACTCACCCAAGCACTCTGAAGAGAACGAAGAAGCTCAGTACTGTAGATCCACACGGCCTCCACTCCCCTACTGTCAAGTCCTGCCTGCCCTACCTCAATCCCTTTCCATATCCACCAATCCTATCTTAGATCAGATGGCTGGTCACATGAAGGAACATCTAGAGGACTGCTGAGACGGCTCAGTGGCTGAAGGTGCTTGCTGCCTGATGCTGAGATGGCTCAGTGGCTGAAGGTGCTTGCTGCCTGGTGATCTGAGAATCATCTCCAGAACCCACATCAAAGTGAAGTGAGAAAACCAACTCCACAAAGCGTTCCTCTGACCTCCACTTGCACAGTGGCACGCACACCTGCATGTACACACACACACACACACACACACACACACACACACTTTTTTTAAAGGGACACACCCAAGCTCTAACTGGCTCTCTGTACAAAAGCAAATCCATCACTCTCATTGCATCACTCTTTCTTTCTAGTTAAAACCCCTTCACAGGCTTCCACTGTGCTCAGGATAAGGACTGTGCTCCTTGTGACTCTTCATGAATGCATTCTCTATGTCGGTCTTAGCTCTAGGTCTCTGCTTCCTAGCCTTACCCCTTCTATCATGCTGAGCATCTGTCAGATCCCCAAAGGCTCCAAGCTCTCTCACAGCTCAAGGTCCTTACTTGCCGTTTCTTACTGTTTCCTCCATCTTAAACCTCTTTATCAATTTTTATTTATTTATATATTTTATTTTATGTCCATTAGTGTTTTTATCACATGAATGTAATGCAACCATGTCATGCAATGCCCACAGAAGCAAAAAGAGGGATTCGTATCCCCTGAAACTGGAGTTATGGATGGTGTTAGCTACCACAACAGTGCTGAGAGCAGAACCCGGGTCCTCTATCAGGGCAGCCAGTGCTCTTGACCACTGAGCCATCTCTCCAGTACCCATCTGAAACCTTCTTTATATTTATTTATTTACTTATTTGAACTTTTTGAGACAGGGTCTCCCTGTAGCCACAGCTGGCCTGGATCTCACTCTGTAGACCAGGCTGGCCTTGAACTCACAAAGATCCGCCTGCCTCTGCCTCCCAAGTGCTAGGATTAAAGGCGTGCGCCACTTATTTTCTATGTGTATGAATGTACTGTCTGCATGTAGGTTTGTGCACCCGTGTCATGCAATGCCGAGGAGGTCAGAAGAGGGCGTCCGATTCCCCTGGAACTGGAGTTCTACTGGAATTGGAGTCACAGACGGCTCTCAGACACCATGTGGGTGCTGGGGATCGAGCCCGGGTCCTCTGCAAGAGCAGTCTGCATGTGCTCAACTGCTAGGCTATCTCTCCAGCCCCTTGAAACCTTCTTAGTGGAAAATTCCTCTGAGGAAATCCCTTATCTGATGTCAAAGACCAGGTTAGGCCTCTAGCTACTGTGTGCTACCACTGCATCATTCTCAGTCACTCAAGTTTGTGTGAAGCAGACTGTAGATCTGGTTTGTTCTTTATTGTTGTGCCCTTAGTGCCTGGGAAACTGCTAAGAAGCCACTAAAGACAGTATTTGCTGGTTAAATGAGTCCGCTTGATTCCACAGGACAGGACAGAGGAAAGAGCTGCCTAGCCAGCATCCTACTAAATCTTTCTGGAGATGGTTGCTAAGGGTCCTTCCTGCTCTATAGGACTTTCCTCCAACAAACAGATGCCATCTTCCTAAGCTCAGCTGTACCCGCTTACCTAAGATCATCACAGCTAGGCTTGTTGACAGTTCATGCACTCCTCCAATAGAAGGAGGAGAAAGGAGACTCTTGGAACCCTTGCCTGAGAGTGTAGCCATACCTCTCAACCACACCATGAGCCAATGGGCACTAAATAGCTTGTTACCTGGGGGAGGGAATAAGGTATATATAGGAGAAGGTCTGGGGAAGACTAGGGGACAGTCTCCTACCATTTTGTGTGGCTACAGGGAAGCCGTCATCCACGCTGGGTTTAGACTTTCCAGTGTGGCTGTGTGTGGGGAGCATCCATACCCTTCAATGAACCTGGAGCTCACTGGCTTAGCACTAGTCCAGCAAACCCCTGAGGGCCTCCTGTCTCTGGCCCCCCATTGTTAGTATTGTTAGTACTATAGGTGTGCACCACACACTTGGCTTTTTATGTAGATACAAGCAATGGAAACTCAGGGCTTCAGCAGCAAGCACTTCAACTGTGCCAACTCCCCAGCTCCTGCATTCCCTACTTGTTAGGATTTTGGTCGATGAACTGCACTGTATTAACAGATTGCAATCTTTTATTTTACCACCAACTAATTAAACTTTCAAGCCTGAGTGTAAATTCTTTATCAGAAAGCAGCCTCTCAGGAGGACCTGTCCTGAGCTATGTGGAATAGCAAAGTGTCTTCTCCTTAAAACCTATGCTACAGGGGCTGGAGAGATGGCTCAGTTGTTAAGAGCACTGGTTGCTGTTGCAGAGGACCCAGGTTCAGTTGCCAGCACCCACATGGTGGTTAAGAACCATCCATAACTCTCGCTCCAAGGGGTCTGATGTCCTCCTCTGATCTCCATGGGGATTGCATAGCACAGGTGCACATGCAGGCAATACACTCATAAGCACAAAATAAAAATAATAAATAAATGTAATTTTTTTAGAACTACACTACAAACTGATCTTGCCCCTCAGCCTTGGGGACTACTCCAAAGTCAGACTTGTTCACACCTTGGCTGTAGTTAGGCTGGCTTGGAACTGTGTGGGCAGACTAGCTATGCTCCACGTGAGTCAGTTTATGGACTGACTCACAATAGCATCAAAACAGAAACTGTAAGCATTTAGAAACTCTTTTATTGCATTTTTCACAAATTTCATGCAATATATTTTAATCAAATTTAAAACCCCTCCCCACCTGCCTTCCGACTTCCCCCACCCAATGTCATATTCCCTATTATATATTATTATAATAAATATTAATGCCTAGAGAGTCAGACTTGTGTCCCCAAGTACCCTTTGATATGGCTCCATCCACTGGTCAACCTGCCAAGTGCTTCAGCCTTAAATGAGATGGACTCTCCTCCTCCCAGCAGCCGTCAGTGGCCAGTAGTCATCTAGGGCCTCTCAAAGCAAGTTGCTTTGGCAAAATTCATGAAAAAATTCCCACAGCAATGTTATCAGTCTCTAACACATTGAAATTGTTTTGTTTTTTTGGGGGAGGGGGTATTTTTGGGTCAGGGTCTCCCTTTAGTCCTAGCTGGCATGGAGCTCGCTCTGTAGACCAGGCTGGCCTTGAACTCACAGAGATCCACCTGCCTCTGCCTCCCAAGTGCTGGGATTAAAGGCATGTGCCACCACACCTGGCTGAAATTGTTTTTTTTTTTTTCTTTTTTTTTAAATTTTTTATTATTATTTATTTCTATATGTGTATGAATGTACTGTCTGCATGCAAGTCTGTGCACCCGTGTCGTGCAATGCCGCGGAGGTCAGAAGAGGGTCTCGGATTCCCCTGGAGCTGGAGTTCTCCTGGAACTGGAGTTTCTGTATGTGTATGAATGTACTGTCTGCATGCAGGTCTGTGCACCCGTGTCGTGCAATGCCGCGGAGGTCAGAAGAGGGTGTCGGATTCCCCTGGAACTGGAGTTCTCCTGGAATTGGAGTTTCGGACGGTTCTCGGCCGCCATGTGGGTGCTGGGGATCGAACCGGGTCCTCTGTAAGAGCGGTCCGCGCTCTTAACCGCCAGGCCATCTCTCCAGCCCCTGAAATTGTTTTTAAGTCCTAGTTCTTCACTGCAGATAGCCTGAGAAGCGCTGAGGCAAGTCAGAAATGAATTCATTAAGAGACCCTCTCGCTAGTCCAGCTAACCTTTGGTATAGATCTGTGATTGGTTTGGGGACTTCCTTTTTCTTTTTTGTTATAAATTGGCTTTAATTTTTTTACTTATGTGTGTATGGGAGGAAGGGTCGGTACACATGTGAGCACAGGTACCCACAGAGGCCAGAAGAGGGTGTCGGCTTCCCTGAGAGCTGCAGTGACAGGCAGTCGTGAGGAAGCCCGCACCTCTCCAGCCCCATCAGCATTGGCTTCTCTCACCAATCAAGGAAGCTCTGGATGAATCTGATTTAACCAATCCAGAATAACCAAAGAATAAACACACTGATGACAAAAGATGAACCAATCTCTCTCCCAGATGTAACTACGCAAAACTGCTCTGCACTCGTATCTAGTATCATGGAACAGTACTCACAGCAGTTAATAATTACACGGCTCCAGCATGTGTCATACCATTTAAGTCATGGACACTGTTCAATATCCTTTTTTCAATATCCATTTTTTTGAGACAGGATCTCCCTTTTTAGTCCCAGCTGGCCTAGAGCTCGCTATTAGACCAGGCTGGCCTTGAACTCACAGAGATCCACCTGCCTCTGCCTCCCTAATGCTGGGATTAAAGGCATGTGCCACCATGCCTGGTTCTTAGCCACCATGTGGGTACTGGGAATTGAACTCAGGTCCTCCACAAGAGCAGTCAGTGCTCTTAACCACTGACCTATCTCTCCAGCCTCAATATCCATTTTAAGAAAAGAAAACTTTGATCCACTTTGCTTTCTTTTATTCTGTTTTCATGTGTGTATGTGATGTGAACCTGTGTGTTGCATGTTTGTATGCATGTACACACACATGTGAGGTTGTGTATGCACAGGTGGCTATATGTATGTGGAGGCCCACATTTATGTTAGGAATCATCCTCCATCACTCTCCATCTTACTCATGAGGCAGGGTCTCTCAATCAAACCCTGAGCTCACTGATATGGCTAGTCTTGCTAGGCAACTTCCTCTGGGCAACCCCCATCTCTGCCTTCTGAAGCTACAGTTACAGGTGGGGACACACACACACCAAGCATGTACATGGGTTCTGGGCATCCAAACCCCAGTCTTCAGGCATGTTGTAGCCATTAACTTCTCTATTGCTCTGGTAAATACTGAACAAAGGCCCCAGGGAGGAAAGGGTTTATTTGGCTTACATCAAGGGAAGCCAAGGCTTCCTCAAGAGAGGAATCTGGAGGCAGAAACTAAAGCACAGACCGTGAAGAAGGAATGCTGATTACGGGCCTGCTCCTCCTGGCCTGCTCCTCCCTGCCCACTCCTCCCTGCCCACTCCTCCCTGCCCACTCCTCCCTCTGGCCTGCTCCTCCCTGCCCACTCCTCCCTCTGGCCTGCTCCTCCCTGCCCACTCCTCCCTCTGGCCTGCTCCTCCCTGCTACTTCTCTTATACACCCCAGCCCACCTGCCCAGGGATGGCACCATGTACAGCAGGCTGGGCCCTCCCGCATCAACCAGCAATCAGGAAAAGGCCTCACAGACAGATCTCCCAGGCAAGTCTGGTAGAGACCATTTCTCAGTTGAAGTTCCCTCCTCCCCAGTGTGTTAAGTTGGCAACTGAAGCCAACCAGCACACTTGTGTAGTAAGCACTTAACCAGAGAACTAAATACCGTAATTAAATCTCACAAGGTCACATAGTCAGTAGTTGGTGACATGGCCATTGAACATCTAACTGCAAATCTGTAATAAATGCCCCCCAGACCTGACTCCTTAACCTTAAATCTATACCTGTCCTCTTCCTTCTACGTCCTGTAGTTTTCCATCAGGATTACTGGACCTTTTCATTCAAAAGCAGCATTGGGAAAACTGAAACACACAATAAAAGAAATCACACTGAATTTGGAGTAGACCTACCTGGGTGCAGACCGGGAATTGTTACTAAGGGGCTCCATGATATCAAAGAGAGGCAACCCAAATACCCTCATCTGTAAAACAGATAACCAGGTCAATACCATCTACCTGCTTCATGGAGGTTTTGTAAAGTGGAGCTAAAATAATGATTTGGGGTGGGAGAATTTCCCCAAAACTCTTGACTTGAACATGCCACCAACTCTTATCTCAGCACCTTAGCTCTGAGTACTGTAACAAGTACCTCAGGTCATGATTTATGGAGATAGAAGGTTTATTTGGCTTATAATTGCTGGAGGTTTCAATCTGTGATTAGTTTGCCCCATTGCCTTGCGCCCTACTGTGAAACATTAAGGAAGACCAAGAGGCTGTCCTCAGATTCTCGGGGTACTCCCCTGCTGATCTAACTGCCTCTCAGGAGCCCCCATTCCTTCGGTGGCCTACCACTTCCGAAAGGCCTTTGGGGAACTTTCCTCATCTCAACTCCAACGTGTATATAGCTGAGTTTTCACCATATAGCTCAGCGGGAGTCAGAATTACTACACTCTTTCATCTCTGCCATGAAACAGCCAGGAATCTAGACTACTGAAGTCAGCCACTCTAGCAAAGTACCTCTGTAAGCACGGAATTTTGCTACATTTTAATAGGCATAGAAGACAATAAACTGGCCTGAAAAAAAATTCTCATTTGGTTCAATCAACACTTTTTTTTTTTTTTTTTTTCAGAGGCAGACAGATCTCTTGTGAGTTCAAGGCCAGCCTGGTCTACAGAGTGAGTTCCAGGACAGCTGGGACTACAGGGAGACCCTGTCTCAAAAAGGGAANGGGTCTTTTGAAGACAGGTCTCCCTGTAGGCCCCAGCTTCCTGGAACTCACTCTGTAGACCAGGCCTGGCCTGACTCACAACAGATCCCCTGCCTCTGCCTCCTCAGTGCTAGGATTAAAGGCGTGGCCACCACACCAGGACAATCAACACTTTTACAGACACTGAAATGCAGAGGCCTACAGAATTGGGCCCTGGATGGCCTGGTACAGGCATGAGGAAGAAAAGATCAGGCACAGGTCGGAAGGTCAGGAAAAGCTTCTCAGAGGATGAGAGCCTTGAGCTAAAATAATTAGGAATGTGGCCATATCCCCCTGTAGTGGCAAATGCATTGCAGATGGCAGGATGAATTCAGGCCCTGGTCTGTCAGCAGTGGGCTGGCATTGACACCTGTTTTTTGTTTGTTTGTTTGTTTGTTTGTCTTTTTGAGACAGGGTCTCCCTGTAGCCCCAGCTATCCTGGAACTCACTCTGTAAACCAGGCTGCCCTGAAATCACAGAGATCCGCCTACCTCTGCCTCCCAAGTGCTAGGATTAAAGGCGTGCGCCACCACACCCGGCACAATCAACACTTCTTACAGACACTGAAATGCAGAGGCCATACAGAATTGGGCCCTGGATGGCCTGGTACAGGCATGAGGAAGAAAAGATCAGGCACAGGTCGGAAGGTCAGGAAAAGCTTCTCAGAGGATGAGAGCCTTGAGCTGGGATGTGAAGAGCTTGGGAGAGAACATGGAAATCAACTTGCACCTTCTACACAGTTGTAATAAATGACTGAGATCCTGCAGCAGGTGAGATCTGCTGAAGGACTTCCTCTATGTCACCTCTGTGGTTCCACTTCTCAGCAAAGCCATGAAGCTCCTGCATGGAGACTTAGGGACGAGCTGACAGGACTGTGACAGGCGTGTTGTTAGATAAGGAAAAGGAAGGTGGCTTGACTAGGACTCACCTTCCCTCCTCTGAGGAAAGCCTGCCCTGCCTCCCTGCCTCCAGTGGGAGTAATAAAAATAACAACACAGGCTTCAAATGCTGGGCCTCTTCGGCACTGTTCCTCAGATAAATTGTGTCCCATGGGAATCTCTGCTGTCATGAAATGTCTCCAGGTGCTCCTAACAAAGAGCATAGGAAGCCAGGTACTCAGCTGCCCCAAGCACAGTGTCTGCCCCTGTCTGCTTATCCCCAGCATCCAAGCAGCAACTCACAGCAAAAACAGACTTCAGGACAATTTGCTGAAATCTGAACACAGATGTGCTATCATTACTGCAGAAAGAACCTAGACAACATTAGTCAAAACTATTACACAGAAACCACAGGCACCCCTAAATCCTACATCATTAGAGGCCTAGACGCTGCTTCTCAAGGTGAAGTTAAGTGTCTGCAACCCATCTCTGAGACAGAAGAGTCCCAAGACCTGTTGGCTTTCTGAGATTTAAGCAGTTCTGGAAGAGCAAATAACCAGACATGGTATACTTTCCAGCTACACTGAACCCTTGTCCATGGAACACCCCTTTGTCTGTGTGCAGGCCTTGACAAAGAAATTCAGAGAGAATGGGATCAACTGTCCAGAGTGGTCTGGCCTAAGAGGCAAAGGGTCTTTGATAAGACCTCAGCCAATATGGGAGCTTCATTGTCATGAGTCTGCTGCTACTACAAGTGGTCCTTTAGATATAGCCATAAACAACTAACATACTTATGACCCCAGTCTTCCAGAGCAAGATAACAGTTAATCTAGGGGCTAGATAGATGGCTCAGTGGTTAAGAGCACATAATGCTCTTGCAGAAGACACGAGTTCAGTTACCAGAACCACACTGGGTACCTTGCAAGTGCCTGTAACTCCATTTCCAAAGGGATCTGCTGTCTCTGGCCTCCACAGGCACCCACCCAGGCACGCACATACCCACATATATACACATTCTTAAAAATAATAAAAATAAGTTGTTTTTAAAGAATAAATCTAAGCAGGTTGTGGTGAACAGAAATAAAAGAACGTGGTCTCTTTGCAAGGTTACTAGCACAGAAGAAAATCTACACCACCTGGTGCTTGAGGGTTTCTATTTATTCTCTCATTTTTACTGAAAATGCAACATAACTCAAGTTATGTGAGTGGAGTTAGTTTGTACTGTATGCCTTCATGGCTTGGGAGGCCAAGGGACTTGCTAACTATATTCAGAAGATCAACAGCATGGAATTTCTGTCAGTTTCATTGTGTTTGGTTACTCAGCACCTTGTCAAATTTCTTCTCAGGTGCCTAATCCTTCCAGCCTGGATATGGGCCCATTTTTTTTTATCATGGTCCTAGATTAAGTAGGTCAATGAAGCCAATTATAATATCCTTTAGTTTATCAAGCCCAGTCAATTCTAGTCACTTTCTTGGATATGCAATGCAACATTCCATCTCCACGAAGAAGCAGGGCTGTGACGGCTAAAGTTACCTCCTACAGGCTTGAGGTTGGGTGCAGGAATGGAGACGTGCATGATGTGTATCTGAGAGGTTGATTTCCTCTTGTCTTCTGTTTGCTGTCTCACAGATTAGTCACTACAATAGTGACCTTTCAGAATCACTGGTTTCCAGTAGAGTTCATAGGTCTAAGCATGAATAGGACTGTATCACTGTCCACTGGCTATCACAGGAAATAAATGTTTGAGAAGAAGCAGAGGAGAGGAAATGAAAGGAGGTAAATGGAGGGTAAGTGAGGAGAGAGAAGGGGAAACAGGAGAGAGGAGGGCAAGAAGGAAAGGCAAGAAAAAGATGGGGGAAGTGGGGTTAGGAAGAAAGAGAGCATGATGGAGAATAAAAGAGAGGAGAGGAAGGAAAGGTGGGGAGGGAGTAAAGGAGAGGGAGAGGCGGGATGAAAGGAGAGAAGAAAAACCAAAAGAATTAATGCATACAGACCCCCTATGGGTCAAGAGGAAAAAGAACACTGCACTTTTGGGGAACAAGCTCTCTGGGTGAGCCTGGTCTTTCTGCCCTGTCACTGGACCCCACCCCTCCCTTTCTAAACTCTTTTCTGTCTCACAAACTGTGAACAACATCAACAGAGCTATTAGCAGGTTCCTTGGCCTCTGCATCTTTGTGCAGGCTGGCCGGAAGTCACTCAGGCAGGTAGGCATATACCCACCCCCCTCCGCCACCACCGGAAATCGGTGAGAATCCAAGTGGACCTTTTTTTTTTGGAGAACCTTCAGAACAAGAAGAGAAGAGTACTTTGGCTTCCAATATCCAATATATAAACAAAATCTAAAGCCTGAAAACTAGACAAGTCAATACTCCATAAACAAGGAGGAGGAAAGGAAAAAAAAAAGCATCTGAAGGAGGAAAGCAAAACCATCTGCTAACATAGTGAAAAGGTAGTTGTGATCTGAACCACAAAAGGGAAGCCCACATGCCAGGGACACTACGAAGGGACAACATGGGAAAGGCACAGGATAATCCTGCACCAGGCTCTAGCAAACCTGTAGGAGATAGGTACAATGGGAACCCCTTGGAGGAGACCCAAGGAACAGATCTTAGAGGAATAATTGCAGACCTATGCAGAAAAATTAAAG